>MU386570.1:0-423824 GCA_022497025.1 Hypoxylon sp. FL0890 | reverse complement strand
TTAAACCTTTAATATTATTAATTAAACCTTTAATATTATTAATTAAACCTTTAATATTATTAATTAAACCTTTAATATTATTAATTAAACCTTTATAAAAGATATTTATAACGTTAGTTAAAAAGATTTAAAAATTTTTAAATAAAAACAAAAACGTTAAAAAAGAAAAATTAAGTCATTAATTTATTAAAAGATGACATTTTTTTATTTATGAAAGCATAACATAATAACTGTTTATTTATCATAAAATTACGGTGGTTTTAAAAGATAAAAACGTTTTTTTTCTTTAAAAGGCAGTAAATAAAAAGCGTATTTAAAGCTTTTTTTTAAAAGTTATATAATGCTTTTTTTATTAACGTTAAAAAGACGTTAAGCTATTAATTTTTTAACTTTTTAATTAATAATTTAATCTTAAAGGCTTTCGCTTTTTTTCTTTCTTTTAATAAATCATTAATAAATACTTTACTTAATGTTTTTTTGCTTATTAATAATAATTTTTAATAACTTTTAAAAGTTAATAAATTAATTTTATTAATTATTATATATTATATAACGTATAAAATATACTTTAAGATTTAAGTAAAAAAACTTTTCTTTTTACGTAAGCTTATAATGCTTCGCATTATTATATAACTTTAAAGCTTACGTTATTACGTAAATGTTTTATAATAACTTATATAAATTAATTATTTATAACTTTTAATAAAGTTTTTATTAAAATTTTTAATAATATTACTTTATATTTATTTAAATAATTAAATATTTAATATTATTATTAATATTTATAACGTATTTACGTTATTTTTAAATTAATATTTTTAAAAAAAGTTTTTATATTATTTATTTTATTTAAAAATATATTTATAAGATTTATTTAATATATAACGGTTAAAGTACACATGAAGTCCCCGCGCGGCGTAGACACAATAACCTTAAATTTAAAAAAAAACATAATAATATTTTCATTTTATTAATAAAAATCGTAAACCCTTTAAAATAAATCAGAAAAATACGTAATTAAATATATAAATAAAGTAACTTTAATTAAAAAATAAACATTATTTTCATTAACTTATAAGCTTTTTATTTAATTAATTATTAACTTTTAAAGATATTAATTTTTTAATTTCTTTTTAACTTTTTTATTTTTCTTTTATTTTAATATATTTTAATATTTTTAAGTTATATATAACTTTAATATATATTTTTAAATATTAATTACGATTTTTATTATTATGTAATTATAATTTTATTAATAAATAATAAGTTAAAACGTTTAATGATTAATATATTTTAAAAAGAACTTTTTTTATATTAAATAACGTAATATATAAATTTAATAAAGATATTTATTTAATTTTATTAACTTTAGTATAATTTTACCATTATAACGATATATCTTTTAAGTTTATACTATGTATATATGTAAGGTTATTATTATTTGAAATATTTAAACGTTGAAAAAAAAGTTAAGTTTTATATTATTTATCTGATAATAACTTAAAAGCTTTTTATAAAAATAACCTTTTAATTTTTTAATTTAATATTTTTACGATGAAAGAATAAATTATCGTATATTTAAAACTATTTAAATTAAAATTAAGTTATATTTATAATAATATAAATTATATTTTAATTGGGTAATTATTTAATAAGTTATTAATTTTTAAATAAAAAGGATTAAAATTTAAAGATTAATGTGGAAATTTTAATATTAATGTAGCTTTTATAATTTTAATAATTATTTTAAATTAAGTAGCTTAAAAATTATAAAATAAGTTAAAAAATTTTATATTATTTTAATGGTTTTTTTTATATTTTTAAAGTTTAAATTTTAATAATTTTAATAATAATTTTTATAACGTAATATTTAAATTATTATATTTATAATTACGTAAGTTATTTAATAATATATTATATTATTTTTTAAAGTTTAACTTTATAAAGTTATTTATTTTTAAACATAAAATGATATTATTTATTTATTTATATAATTTAATTATTTTAAATTTGTTTTTTTAATTAATCTTATTAAATAGTTAATTATATAAGGTAGTTTTATAAAGTTTATTTAAAATCTTTTTAATTTAATTTTATAAATTTATAAATAAAAATGTTAATAAGTAATATTTTTAAATAAAAAGTTTTTTTTAAATTAATGTTTTTTGATTTTTTATTATTTACTTTCTTTATTAATTAATTAATTTATTTTATAAATATTGTTATGCCACCGAATAAGGAATAAAGGCTATGCTTTATTTATTAAGGGTGTGTAAGCATAATTAAAACTAAGGAACAAAAAGGGAAAAAATCTGCAACGCGTGTAAGCCCTTCTACATATACGGACTAGTCTAAGGCGCACGGGCCACTTAGCAACCTAGCCACGCTAATAGCTCTTAAGCAACAGCCACTAGCCATGTAAAAGTCTTATATAAGGCATTATAAATATATAATCTTAATAAGTTTTTTTCTATAAATATATAATTTTAATAAGCTTTATTTTATTTTAAGCAGTTATATTAATTTTAATATTTTAAATAAAAAATTTTTAAAAATTTTTTATGTTTTTTAAATTTTATATCTTATATTTAATATTATTTTAACTTTAATTAATTGAAGTTTTATTTTATAATAAAGTAAAAAGAAAAAAACTTAAGTAAAAAAAAGAAAAAGATTTTATAATTTTTATTTTATTTAATATTAATTTTTAAACGTTAAAGCTTTTAATTTTTATAACTTTAATAATTATAATATTATAATTATTTTAAACTATATCTTTTATTAATTATATAAATATAGTTATATAAGGTTATAAGTAAAAATATTAATATATAATATTTTTATATGAGGGTTTTTTATAGATTAACCGTTTTTATTTTATTTTTATTATTTAAATAATCTTATTATTAGTTAAATTTTAAACCTTTTTATTATAAAACTTTTTAATAAATATACGATTTTTTATATTTTTTAAAAATTCTTTATCTTTAAATTAAATAACTTAATAAATAGATTTTATAAAAATATTTAATTAATTATATTAAAATTGTTATTTAAATAATATTATATTTAGATATATTATATTTTTATACTACATATAAATAAATAGTTATTATTATTTAAAATATTAAAAGTTTAGTAAAATGTTAAGTTTTATATTTATTATTTTATAAAAGTTTATAATAAATTTTATTTTTTTATTTAAAATTCAATATTTATATAAAAAAAGTCATTTTATTTTACATTTTAAATTATTTAAATAAAAATTAACATATTTTTTAAATGGTATAAATTACTTCTTAATTAATTAATTTTTTATAAAATTATTAACTTTTAATGTATAAAAAATATTTATATATATAATTTTGTAATTTTTAAGTTATTCTTTTAATTAATTTTATTAATTAGCTAATTATATAAGCTTTTTTATAAACTTCATCCAAGTTTTATTTGATTTTATTTCATATAATTATAAATAAAAATTTTAATATATAATATTCTTGATGCAAGGTTTTTATAAATTAATAGTTTTTTTATTTTTTATTATTTAAATAATTCTCTTATTAATTAATTTATTAAAGTTTTTATTATAAATCCTCTTTATAAATTTAAAATATTTTTATTTTTCTTCTTAAAAAACATTTTCTTTTTATATATATAATTTAATAAATAAATTTTATATAAATGCTTAATTAATTTAATTAAAAGTATCATTTAATTATTATTATATTAATATATATTATAACTTTATACAACATATATACATAAAATTATTATTATTTAAAATATTAAAGGGTTAAAATATTAAAAGTTTGAAAAAAATGTTAAGTTTTATGCTTCCTACCTTATAAAAACCTACAATAAAAATTACCTTTTTCTTTTAAAATTTAATATCTTTATAAAAAATAATTATATCATCATACATTAAAAACCATTAAAACCAGAATTAAGTTAACTTCATAATAACATTAATTATTTCCTAATTAAATAATTATTCGTTAAATTATTAATTTTTAAATAAAAAAGAAAAAAATTTAAAAATTAACATAAAAATTTAAAAAAAATCTATAACTTTAATAGCTTTAACCTTTTTATAACTATTATAACTTTAATAACTTTAATATTATAAAATAAGTTAAAAAAAATTTATACATTTTTTTAATGGCTTTTTTTATATCTTTAAAATTTAAACCTTAATAATTTTAGCCATAATAATCATAACGTAATATATTCAATATTATTATATTATTATTTACGTAAGCTATTTAATAATATATTTTATTTCCCATTTAAACTTAACGTCATAAAATTATTTACTTTTATGTATTAAAAAATAATATTTATATATATAATTTTACTATTTTAAATCCGTTTTTATTTAATAAATTTTATTAATTAAATAATTATATAAAGATTTTTATAAAGTTTATTTAAAATTTATCTGATTTAATTTCGTAAAAGTATATATAAAAACGTTAATATGTAATAATCTTTTTTAAAAAAACTTTTTTACAAATTAATGGTTTTTTTGTTTTTTTAATTATTTAATTTTTTATTAATTAAATAATTAGTTTCGTCTTTTAATTTAATTTTTTCATTTAAAACCTTTTTATTTAAAATTTATCTAATTTAATTTTATACAATTATAAATAAATATATTAATATATAATATTTTTACGCAAGGTATATATTTATTTATATTTAATATTTTTTAATTTTTTAATTTTTTATTTTTATTTTACATTTTTATCTTTTTCTTAAAAAACCTTTCTTTTTAATTAAATTATTTAACAAATAAATTTAATAAAAATATTTATTTAAATTTATTAAGCTGTTATTTAAATAATATTATTTTAATATATATTATACCTTTATACAACATATATATGTAAAATTATTATTATTTAAAATATTAAGTATTGAAATATTTAACGTTAAAAAAATCTTAAATTTCACACTTCCTACCTTATAATAAAAGTTACCTTTTATTTTCAAAATTTAATATCTTTATAAAAAAAGTTAATATCACCATACATTTAAAACCGTTAAAATTGAAATTAAATTAACTTTATACTAATTTAAATCATTTCTTAATTAAACAATTATTCATTAAATTATTAATTTTTCAATAAAAAAGGATAAAATCTAAAAATTAAAATAAAAGTTTTAAAGAATTTATAACTTTAACAGCTTTAAAGCCTTTATAACTATTATAGCTTTAATAGTTTTAATACTACAAGATAAATTAAGAAAGTTTTATACATTTTTTTAACGACTTTTCTTACACCTTTAAGGTTTAAACTTTAATAGTTTCAACTATAATAATTGTAGCATTATACATTTTATACCGTTATGTTAATAATTTTATAAGTTATTTAATGATATTTTTAATTTTCTTTTAAACCTTAGTTTCATCAAGATATTTATTTTAAACGTTAATAAATAATATTTATTTATATAATTTAACTAGTTTAAATTTATTTTTTTAATTAACGTTATTAAATAGCTTATTAAATAAATCTTTTTATAAAAATTTTCCAAAATTTTTCTAATTTTATTTTGTTTAGTTATAAATAAAAACGTTATTAAATAAAAAAGATTATAAAATAAATTAAGAAAGTTTTATACATTTCTTTAAAAGCTTTTTTATATCGTTAAAATTTAAACTTTAATAACTTTAATTATAGTAATTATAGCATAATACATCTTATATCGTTATATCTATAATTATGTAAATTATTTAATATTATTTTTTATTTTTTATTCCGACTTAACGTCGTAAAAATATTCGCTTTTAAATATTAAAAAATAATATTTATTTACATAACTTAACTATTTTAAATTTATTTTCTTTTAAATTAGATTTATTAATTAACTAATTATATAAGCATTTTTATAAGGTTAATTTAAAATTTATCTGATTTAATTCCATAAAGTTATACATAAAAACGTTAATATATGTGAGCAGTTAATCTGTGCGGGTTGCTGTGAGGCACCCACGTGATGGCGCAGGCCCTAAGGCTGTGCGGCAGTGCGGGGCACTGCAGGCCCACGTAAAAGGAAAAGTTTTCCTGCCTGAAACTTAAGGCACACTTTTATACGTTACACAACACACAGTAGTTAATAAAATCAATCCATCAGCTTATAATATATAATAATTTTTCTTAAAGGGACTTTTTTTTTATAAATTAACGGTTTTTTTATTTTTTTTCTTATCATTTAATTTCTTTATTAATTAAATAATTAGTTTTATTAACCTTTTTATTATAAAACCCCTTTATAAATTCGAGGTAAATAAATATAAAAAACGTGTTTTAAAGATTTTTAACGTGTTTAATTATACTTTTAACTTTTTTAATTAATAAAAAAGTAAAAAGTTTTATATATTAGTTATTTTATACGTAAATTATTAAATTATAAAATTATATAAATTAATTAAATAATAATAATAAATATTAAATATATATTTTAATGTTTTTAATTAATTAAATTTATAAACATAAGGTCCCTACGCAGCATAAACATAATAACCTTAAATTTACTTATTAAAGCTTAATTAAAAACATGTTTTATTAAATGTAATCATTATTTATAATAAACTTTCCTTTATTTAATTATATTATTAATTCTTTTATTTTACTTTATTTTTATAAAATCATAATTTTTAATTAACTTATTTAATAAGAAAAACCCTTTCTAAATATATTTTAAAATATTCATTTTTAATTAAGTCCATTTAAAATAATATAATTATTAATATTATCTTATTTAAATTATAATATATCGTTTTAATTAAATATATTTACGCTTTTACATTAATATTTATCATAATAATTATAATTATTACAAAAAGGCATAACTTATACTTTTAATATTATGATTCATTAATTTTATAAGATTATTTATCTCTTAAAAAACGTTAAAATTTAAAGGAAAAAGTTAATTTATTTCTTATAAAGAAATTAAAATATAATTATTATTCTTAATAATAACCCTTATTAATCTTATTTAATATATTATAAATATTAAAAAACTATATTTAAAATATTACTTTTTTACTTTTTATTATATTTACTTAATTAAAATTATTTAATTTAAATTATAAAGTTAATAATAAATCAACTGTTTTTATATTAAAGAGCCTTTCTTAACCACTTCTTAATAAACTTAAATATTTTCTTTTAAATTAAAAAATTTTTATAATAAAATTTATATCTTTTATTATTAAAACATCATACAACAATATATCTAATATAAACAACGTAAAATCTATTAAATTTAATATTAAATTATATTATAACCTTATTTTTTATCTTTAATTTTAAATTCATCAACTTAAAAGTAATTATATTTATCTTTATAAAATTATTCATAATATTCTTATTAATATAACATTAATTATTAAATTTATTAAATCATAACATTCTTATTTAAAAATAATATTAAATAAATTTTAATATATAAAATCACTTACTTAAAGCGTTATAAATTAAAATTCTAATCTTATAAATAGGTTTATAAATAATAAGTAAAAAGTTAAATTAAACGTTAAGTTAAAAGTAAAAAGTATATTATTAAATATAAAAATAATAAATTAAAATAAAAATAATATCGATTAAGATAATATTAATCAAGAAAAAATAAGACTTAAGGTTTTAAAAAATAACATTAAAATTATACTTGTTGGAATACTGGTCACGTGGCCTTTATGGCACGTAACTTAAACAGCTGGTAAAAGAAACCCCACGACCTTCTCGAAGGAGAGGCCACACTTAAAAAATACAATAACTATCATCCATTAAAATCACTAATACTATAGTACGCTTTATTACTTTATCTGACGTTATTAAAGATAAACCTTGTTTATTTAACAATATTTAATTAAATTTTCTTAAAGAATCCTTTTATATATAATATAAGTATTAAAATTTCTAATAATAATATTATAAATCGTTAAATCATTCTTTATATATTAAACCTCTTTTACATAAAACTTCCTACTTTAATATTTAACACTTATTTTAAATATCCACTTATATTCTTAAATGGTAATCAATATATTAAAAAAATAAAGACAACATAAGTAATTAACTTACTTAACCTCTCATTTTTTATATTAAAAATTAAAAATAAAAGATTAATTAAAGTTAAAACTTTATTTATTAAAATAAATTAATATATTATAAAATATATCTTTACTTTTAATATAATTAAAAATTTAATAATTTATTAATTAAATTAAATTAACTTATTTTTATTATTATTACCTTTAATATTATTATTAATAATTTTAAAATATAATTATTTATATTATAATAAGAGTAATATTTTAATAAAGGTTTTAAATTTATTATATATTTAATTAAAGATTTCTTTTTATAATAAAAAAAGATTATATAAAATTTTATATATATTTGTTTAAGAGATTTATTATTTTAATAATACTTCACTTTCAATAATAGAAAAATTTAACAACCTTATTGGCTGATTTTATAAAGCTTTTTATATAATTAATTTAATTGCTTCATTATTAAAGGATTCTTTTTAATTAAGTCGTTTTTCTTAATTAATTTAATTAATTTAATAACTTAAATTAATTGTAAATCGTTTTTTAATTATCTTATTTACGCGAGTAGGTTTTAATATGGCTTCTTATAATATTTTCTATGTATATTTATACTATAAAATATCCTTAATCTCTTTTTTTTTTAACATATACTTAAACTATAATATATCGATTATAAATTTATTAAAAGGAGGTTTTAATGGCGGCTCTCCTTCTTTATTCTGATTAAAAATTTATTAATATCTCTTTTATTTTTTCCGTAAGAATGGCTTTAATATTAATAAAGTAGTTAGCTTAAATAGAGTAAACGGTATCTTTACTTGTTATGAGATTACTTATAATTATGGCTTTTAAATAAAACCTTCTTAAGCTTAAAGTCGTGTAACGTTTATTTAAAAGATTGATTACCTTTAAAAGGGGAATAACTTTAAAGGAAAATGATTATAAGTAGATTTTTAAATTTACTTAAGACTTAGATATTAACACATCTTATAATTATAATTATGACTTTAGCTTTAATCTTATAATTTATGTGTGTCATTAAGCGTTTTAAAACGAAGATATTATAAGTTAAATCAAGTCCCTTTTATAATTTATAGTTATAATATTTATGCAGATATTTTTTACTTTATATAAGAATAATCTTAATATTGTTATTCAATTAAAAGATATTTATAATGTTTAAATATGTTTTTAAAAATAAAAATGTTAAGGATTTACTTAAACTTAAGCCTTTATATGTTATCTTTATGAGAAAGGCTATAAATATATTGTGAAATAAGCTTTTAATAATCTGAATCGTATAAAGGCATTTGTTTAAACTTATTTTTATTGTGAGAAGATGTGGAAATGCCATTTATATGTGTTAAGTTATGATAATATGTATAAGATTAACAAATATTATATGCCTTTATTTAACGTTATTAAGCGTTTATTTATGAGGTTAATCTTTAATATAGCCTTTAAATTAGTTTTTTATGAGATTTAAAAGTAGTTTAACTAGTTATTTAAGGTATTAAATATCTTAAAGGTATAAATTATAGTTATAAAGTTAAGCGTTATAATTATTAATTTTAACGTTTAAATGAAAGAAGTAATAAAGGTATGCTTTTATTTTACGTTGTTATTAGTTTGTATTTTTTATATGAATAAAAATGTGATATTTTAATCAAGCTGTAAATGGATAAATAATAATATTATTTTTAATATTATTGTTAAGATAAAAGTTAAAGCCAAAAAATAAATAGTAGTTATTTTTATCGAAGCTATAATAGCTAAGAATGGTTAATTATTATATAATTTTAATTGATATGCTTTCGATGATTAAATTTCTTATCTTGGTAGCTTTTTTAACGATTTTTTTTTGTATTTGTTAAGGTATACTGTTTTACTAAAAGTATATGATATATTCTAATAATGAAGAGGATTTTGAAGAGGCGTGGGGTTATTTTATTAATAAATTTTATGACGATTAACTTTTATACGTTAAATATCTTAAAAAAATTTATTTGTTTTATATATAAGAATGGGTTAATCGTTTTATTAAGTATTATTTTATTTTTAACGTAAGAATAACGTTTTTAATAAAGTTTAATAATAAAAAGCTGAAAAGTTTTATCTTTAATAGCTGATTTGATTTATTAATTATCGGTAAAGTTATTGAAGAGATGGTAATTAATATGGAGACTTTTTATATATAAAAAATCGCTTGAAATAATTTTAAATAGCGTAACGATTAATTAAGTCGTTGATAATTAAAAAATGTATCTTTATATTATTTGATTATAATTATTAATAAGTTTAACGTGGCTTATTGTAAAGCTTTTAAATATATATTTACGAGCGTATATTTATTCTTTCTTAGGTTATTTTATTGTAGTTATATGATGAGATATTAATATGGTTTAAGCTGTTGGTATGAGATATTTAAAAATATTTTATTTACAAAAGAAAAGCTTAATATTAAGCTTTTTTCGAAAAGAGACTTATATTTATAATATTATTTAAAGAGGAGTTTAATATATAATAAGTTAAATTTATTAATCGAAGAATCTTTAATTATTTTTAATCCCCGTAGTCGACTTTTTAATAGTCTTATTATATTTAAAAAAGCATTTACGATAAAAAGGCGCTTTTAAAGCTTTTAATTATTTAAGAATAATATTAGGTAAATACTTTTTTAGTAAAAGTAGATAAATAATCTTTTTTAAAAGCTTATAAAAGCTTTTAATTAAAGATTATTTAAAAAAGCTTGTAGTAGTTCATAAAGTTAAGAACGACTAAATGTAATAAAAGCTTTAGTTAAAGTTAAAAGTTAAGGTTGTAATAAAGGGTTTAATATAATTATTAAAAGTATTAAAAGGTGTGGAAAATTTAAAGGCTTTTGTGTTAATATAAAAAGAAACTTTATTACTCTTAACGTTATTATATGTTTAAAAGAGCGGTAGTAAGTTTTAATAATCTTTAATAAATAATAACGGTAGTAAATGGCTAATCCTTTTCTCTTAAAAGAGGAGTTTTTTAATATTAAGGATATTTTAAGTAAAGATAATGAGGCGATAGATTTAATAAGTAATGATTAATTAATTTATGTTAAATAGCTAAGTAGTTATTTGTGAGATAATATAATTTTAACGAGTAAGAAACGTACGTATTTATTTGATTTAAATAAAAAACGTGGTATAATTATAAGACTTTATGGAATCAGCTAATGAGGTTGTTAGATTTTTCTACTATTAAAAGTAGGGTATTATTAAAATAATAAATCTCTTGTTTAATATTTTTAAATAAGTTATATAAAGAAAAATATTATTACTTAATTTTATTTAACGTAAGAATTTAAATATGTTAATTTTATAAGTTATAAATTTAACCTTAAATAATATAACTTTAAAAAGTAACTTTATTAAAGATAATAATGTTATTAATTAATTATTATAAAACTTTATAAATAAGAGTTAATTATAAAAGGAGAAGAAGAATTCTTTAAATAAACACATTTAAAAGTTAAATAATAAAGATTAAAAAAGTTAATATTAATTTTATATATAATTTATTTAAAATTGATAAGATTTAATCTTTATAGATTAAACAAATTATTATTAGTTATATTTAATAGTGTTGGTTTATTTATTAGATTAATAAGTGTTGATTTGTTAGTTATAAAAAGTGTTATAATCTTTTTTAAATAATTTTAATCTTTAGATTAATAAGCATATTCTTTTTTTTAAAATGGAAAAAATATTATAGTTTTAAAGAAATTTAATTTATTAATCTTATATTTAAATCTTAAACCTTAAATATTTACTTTTATGAATAAATTCCTTACTTTAATTAACATATTTCTTAGATTTTTTTATTACCTTTAACATATTTTTTTATACTTAGCTACATAATAAGTTATAATATAATAAATTATTTACTACCTAATAAGATATTATTTAATATTTATTTAATAAGACTTATTCCTTAATATTATCTTTACTACTATCTTATTTAATAATCTTACCTTTTTTTTTTATTTTTCTTAACAGTATTTAAAGTTTTATTTAATATTGATATACCTTAATTAGTTTTAACATAACCTTTTATTTTTTAAGTTTCTTTATTATCTTTTAGGATTAATTTAAATTTAAATTTATTTTTATTTTATATTAATTATATAATCTTTTTTTAAATTCTTAAATAAAACTACTTTCTTAATAATAAGTTTAAAAATCTTAATGTTTTTAATCTTTTACTAATTATTAAATAAAGTGTTTATAAAATTATTAAATAGATTAAATATTACTTTAATAAGATATCTTCTTTATAACTTACTCTTTTAATAAACTAATTGCTTAACTAATCTATAATTTAACTAACATAATAAATATATTATTTATTCTTAAATTTAATTTAGTTATTATTAAATACTTATATCTATCTTCTTCTAATTAATTTATTAAATATAAGGTAAATATAAAATAAATATACCTTCTTTATTAATAATTCTTTATTATTATAACTTTTTATTTGATTTAGGAAGAATTATAACTTGATAAATATATTATACTTTAATAAGGGCTTAATCTTATTATTATAAAAAGTAATAATATCTTTATTAAATATATAAACAACTTTATTAAGAAATAAACAAGTTATAAATTAATTTAATATTAACACCTTTATATTTTTTATTTTAATATTATTAATTTTATTTTAATCTTAAATCATCTTATTTATTAAATTATAAGTTTAAGATTAATTATTTATAGTTAAAGATTCCTTAATATAATATTTAATAAAATTTATTATAATTATTTCCATTTTAAATTGTTTTTTAATTTTATATAAAAGTCTTAAAGATATATCTCTTTAAATAAGTAGATTAAATCATCTTAAGATCACTTTATATCTCTTATATTAAAAATATAAGCTAAGATTATAATTATAATATTAATAAAGAATTATAAAAGTTTTAAGCTAATATTTAAATATAAAATCTAAGTAAGTACTTTAAATATAAAAATAATTAATTTAAACTTAATAAATTAAGTAAAGCGTTCCATATATTTTATCATTTCAACTATACTTAAAAAAACTATATTTAAGCTAAAGCCTATAAAGGTTTATTAAATCTTTAAAATTTACTTTAAAATATTTAAGCTTTTATAAAATAATATAATAAAGATATTAAAGAATTTTTAAAGATTAAGGCTATAATATCATAAGTATATTAAGATATAATTAAAACTTATATAATATAATGTTAAAGTATAAATTATAAAAGATCTTTTTTTTCTTTATATATAAAGATTTAATATAATTTTTAATAATTTTTTTTACTTTCTTCTTTTTTCTTCCCTTTTAATATTTAATAATATCTTTATATATACTTTATTAAATATTTTCTTTTAAAATAATTTAATTTTATTATATGTTATTATATTAAATATATATACTTACCTTTTAAAATAATTTAATTTAACTAAATCTTAATTTATTATATTTTTATGCTTATTATATTTACTTTATTATATAAATTATATTTATTTTATATAAATAAGCATATTTTTATTAATTTATTTATTTAAAAAGTTATAATCTTTTATTATATAACTTTTTTATTATATTTATATAATTATTTTTACTTAAGATATATATTTTATTATTTATATCATTTTTTATAATCTCTTTTTAAATTATAATTTCTTATTATATTTTCTTTACTATAAAATTATTATATTAAGAAGCTTTTTAAGCAATAAAAATGGAAATATATCTTATAAACCTCCTTTTATAATTTAACCTTATCTTTTTATACTTAACCTTTTATTTTATATTTAAAATTAACTTTTTAATTTTAATATATTTACCTCTTAATCTTATAATTAACTTTATGGTTAACCTCGTAGCTTTAAAGCTTAATTTAAAAACCATAATATTAACGAACCTTTTAATTAACCTTTTAATCGACTTTATAATTAACCTCGTAGCTAATTTTATAGCTTAAAAGCTTAATTTAAAAACTACGTTAATAAGCTTTATAAACCTCCTTTTATAACTTAACCTTATTCTTAAATACTTAACCTTCTATTTCATATTTAAAATCCGCTTTTTAATTTTAATATTCCTACTTAATCTTATAGTTAACCTCGTGATTATCTTTATAGCTTTAAAGCTAAACTTAAACATTACATTAATCGCCCTTATAACTTTAAAGCTTAACCTAAATATTACATTAATCGCCTTTATAGCTTTAAAGCTTAACTTAAACATTATATTAATTACCCTCGTTACTTTATAACTTAACTTAAATACCATATTAACCACTCTCGTAGCTTAAAAATACAACGTTAAACATCTTCTTCACTATTATCTTTTTTATCTTCTTCTTTATTTTTATTCTTAAATATATCTTTAACTATTTTATAAAAAACTCTTAACATAATTTATAACCTTCTTACAATTTTTAATAATAATTTTAAATAAAAAAAAAGTTTAAAACTTAATTATTCTTAAAGCTTATAAGTAATTATATTAAAGCATAATATATATACAACTTTTAAAAAATAATATAAAATCCTAATAATATATCTTTAAAATAATATTATTTATACCTTATATAATATTGAATAAAAAGAAGTAAATTAATATTATAAAAAGATTTTCTTAACATATTATTAAAATATCTTTATATTCTTTTTAAGAAAAACGTTATATTTAATTCATAAAACCCTAACAAAACATTATATTAATTTAATTATATTAAATATTTTCTTTAAAAATTTATATTAACTTATATTTATAATTATTATTAAATATATATTAATTTAAATTAAATTTTTATAAATTATTATCTCAATATATTTTATAAATTATATATTTATTTATTTCCCTTTAAAATTAAGGATTTTTATTTTCTTAAAAAATAATTCTTATTTTTTAAATTTACTTTTAAGATAATTATTAAATTTAACTTAAATTTATTAACTAACTAGCTTAATTTTCCATCTTATTAAAAAGTAATAGGTTATATATTTATTTTTATAAATAATATATATAATATTATAAAAACTTTTCCTCATATTATAAATAATATTTTATAATATATTTATATTATATAATATAGTTTAAAAAAGCTTATCAAAAAAGATTTACTTCTTTATTTAAATTTATATAAATTAAAGTTAAAATATATTCTTTATTAATTAAAAAGGTATAATTATTTATATGTTAAGATTTTTCTTAATTATATATTTTAAGATAATTAAGATAAAGATAATAGTAATAAGATTTTTTTAAGGAAATTATAAATTATATAATATATATTTTAAATATTAAGGAAGAGTTTACTTATCATATCATCTATAATTTTAAATATAAATTATAAAATCTTATCTTAAATTAAAACGTAGATTTAAATTCTTATGTTAATAACTTTCCTTTATTTAAATAAGATAATAATAATGATTTTAAATTAATATTTAATAAAAATAATAATATGTTTTAATAAGAGAAAGTCTTAAAAGATAAGAATATACTTATTAATGGTGATGATTTTAAGTAATTTATCTTTATTATCTTAATATTAACTTTTAATATAAATTATATATTAATTTAAAAAGAAGTTAAGCTTAAAATTATTTTTTTTAAAATTCTTTATATTAAAAAAAAGATTAAGCGAATAAAATATAAAAAGTTTATTTTATATAATAAATTTTAAAAGCTAAGGTTTAAAAAGATATAAATTTGTTAAAAGATAAAATTATTAAAAAAGAATAAGATAAAATTATTAAAAAGGAATAAATTAACGACATTTTTTATCTTAAAATAATTCTAAGAAATCATTTTCTAAACGTTTATAATCTTTATTTTTATATTTATACTTCTATAAAAATTCTTTCTTATAAATTAAGTAATCCTATTATTAAAAAGATAAAATAAGAGAAATATAAAGAAGATAATTTTGGTATTAAGATATATAAATCTCTTTTTATTATTATTATTTTTTTATTATATTAATATTATATTTATAAATAAGCTTTAATTAAGTTACATTAATATAGTATTATTGTAGTTATTTATCTTATATTCTCTTTTCTTATTTTTAATAATATTATTAAAAGGAATAATAATTATATTAACAAAGCTTACATAAATTCGTCAACCTTTATTAAAATTAAATTAACTTATAAGTTTTTAACAAAAAAAACTTTATAAAGCTGTTAAAGAAATTAAGAATTATAAATTAATTAATAATAATAATATAAAGATCCTCTTAAAAGAAATTTTGATATATAAACAATAATAATCTTTATCTAATAAATTAAAACATTATTAACATAATAAATTAAAAAGTTTAATTATTAAATATAAACCCCTAGTTATATAATTTACTATTAATCTTAATAATCTATTAAATCTTATTTAAATCTATATAGGCCATAAGTTTTATAAAAGTCAATACCTTTAAAAGATTAAAAATAAGATTTAAAAAAATCTTTTAAATAATATCCGTTACCATTAAAAAAATCAAGATTTAATTTTGTTAATTAAATAATTTCATAAGTATATAAAGGCCTTTTTTAATAAAATTATTCATATTAAAAATTAAAATAACCTTTTAAATTTTATTAATATATATTTCATAATTATAAAAATCAATTATTATAATATCTTTTACTCTCATAAATTTTTATAATCTTTTAATAACATTAACCCTTATAAAATATTAAAAAAACTATACATTAAAGATAACACTTAAAATATTGCTAACTTTTTAAAATAGGTTAATAAGCATTTTCAAAAAAACTTTAACAAAATTATATCTAAAAAAAAAATTAGGAAAAGTAACTATTTATAACCTTTAAAACGTCTTATACATAATTTAAATGCCTTAAAGAACAAATAACAAAATAAGGCTTAATTTATAACTATTATAATATAATATTATTATTATATTATTACATATAAGAAGTTTTCTAATAATAAACATGATAAATAATATAAAGTTAAAACTGGTAAGTTTTATCATTTTAACTAACCTTAAAAGATCATTCTTAAAATGTATATAAATGATAACAAGATTATATACATTTAATATACTTTAAAATATTATAACAAATAAAATAAGATAATTGCTACCATTTTTTATTATAATTATAATTTTATTTTAATTTTTACTTAATTTTAAACATTTTTTCTTCTTTATTATATAATTAATTATGCAATAAAACTTATCCTTTTTCTAAATAAATAAATTATCGTTATAACTTATCACATAAATACTCTTAATTAAATTCTAAACTTTATTAATAAGGAAAATCTTAATAAGATAATAAATAGCTTAATACTTTAAATTTTTCATTAATATTATTTAAAATAAGAATTATTATTAATAAAAGTATATAATTACCTTTTTAACCATAAAACTTAATACTTATTAAAGTTAAAATAACAATAATTTTATTATATTATTATTTATTACATAATTTATTATTAATGGCTACGTTTTTAAACATTTATTATTAAAGCTTTTAATTATATTATTATTAATATATAAAAATAAGTCGTTTTAAATAACTTTATTAATATAAAACCATCATTTCTTAAAACTTATTTATATTATGATTTAATATTTAAAGGTTTATACTTATATAATTACACTTTTATAATTAAGATTTAACAGAAACCTAAAAAGAATTAAACAAGCTTTCATATTAAGTTTATAAACGATTTAAATTTATAATTTATATATTATTAATATATCCTTAAAAAAACCTTTATCGTAATTCCTTTATTAATTAAATCATATCCTTTAAACTTTAAGGATAACAATATATTTAAAAAATCTGTTATAATCTATTTAAATTTATTTATATCTTGATAAGAATTTATCTTATAATAAGATAATTTCTTAATTAAGATATAAGATAATTTATATAAAGGCCTTCTTAAATATTTTAAATTTTATAATAATAATTTTAACCTTTTTAAAAAAAATAAAGAAGATGTTTAAAAAGATATTAAGATTTAAAATACACATATAAATTTAAATAACTTTATAAAGTTAAAAAACAATAAAAATTTCCCTTAACATAATAAAGATAAAGAAAAAAAAATTAAAGACCTTAAATCTCTTTCCACATTCTTTTATAACTTTATTTATTATTTAAATATAAAGATAAAAAGGTAAATACCCATTTTCAAAAAAAGTATTATAATTATAACTTAGCCGATTTTTAATAATAATCTAAAAAAAATAGTTAATTTCCTTATAACTTTTAAGCTAAAGATTTATTAAAATTTAATAAACGATATAAACCTTATAACTTTAAGCTTATTAAATAATAATTAACATATAAAAAAGTTATTATTAAATAATATTTTAAGTTAAAAGAGTAATCTTAAAAAGTTAAACATTAATAAGTTATAAATAATAGCTAAAAACGTTAATAATAAATTCCCTTAATCTAACTTTAATCCTTTAACTTAAGAATTTATAAATAAAAAAGATTACTAAATCTTCAATTTTAACGAAGATATTATAAATACTTTTAATATTAAGTCGTTAAATATTATAACTTAACATAGTTAATTTTAACCTACTTAAATTATAATAAAATATAATTTAAGTTATATATAAACCAACGCCAGCTTTAAACTAATTAAAAAAGAATATTTAAACTTAAAATAAATAATTACATTAAATATTATTTTATGTTATTTAAATAAAATAAATATTATAAGAGTTAAAGAATCTTTTAAAATACCATAACTTTTTTATTATTTAAAAAGTGAAAATAAAATTAATAAAAATATTGTTATTAAAACTTTAATCTTAATCTTAAAAAGTAAGAATTATAAGAGGAAAATTTAAATAATTATAACCATTAAAAATACTAATACTTATATTAATAAAATTATTATTCACTTTATTATTAATTTACTATTTAAGAAAATGTCTTTAAAGAAGGTTATAATGTTAAAATCAGCTAATATTTTTATCATTAACAAATATAACATAATAATAAATATGAATTTACTTAAAATTAATAACTAATTATAAAAAGCTTATAACTATTTTAATAAAAATTTTAAAAAAATACTTGTGGTAATTTTATATAATAATTTTTATTAATTTAAGTTAATTAAAGATATATCTTTATTATATCTTAATAAGGTAATAATTACAAAAAAGTTAACAAAGATAAGTAAAAAGTTTAACTTAAATAATAAAAATTATATATTAAGATATTAACTATAATTAAAATTTACCTTAATCATTATTTTAAATTAATAAATATAAATTATAAATTTAATTTACTTTATATTATTTCATCAGTTAAAGAATAAAAAGCAAACCTTAAAAAATCTTAATCTTTTAAATACACAGCTTATATAACCATAAGATATCATTCTTAATAAATATATTAAAGCTATTACTCCTTTAAATACCTTTAAATATTTAATTAACCTTTAAACTATTATCTTTTTTATTAAAATTTAAAGGTAAAAGGTTTATATTTTTTTATCTTTATATATTTTAAAAGTAAAAGCATTTTATAAGTAAAAAACTTTAAAAAAAGCTTTTAAAACTATAAATAATTTTATAATTTATATCTTATCCTATTTAATATTTATTAAAAATATACTTATCGCAATTATAAAAAACCTTCATTAAAGACTTAAAATTATAAATAATGTTAAATATACTATAAAAGGATTTATACCTAATAATAATTCATGTTTATATAAGATAAATAACACTATTATAATTTACATAAAACCTTTAAAAATTATATTCTTATCGTTAAAGATAATAAAAAATCTTAATCTACTTAATTTAAAAAAAAACTTATTACTTATTTTCTTAAAAAAAATTAATATTTTATAATTAATTACATACTCATTTATATAATTTAACTTCACATTAACACTTACATTTATTATTATAAATTTTAAAACTTAAAGATAAATAATGTTTAAAACTTATATTAACTTAACGTTAAAGATCTTTATATATAAAGAAGCAAGTTTTATATTAACTTATATTTAATTTTCTTATATTATTAGCCTTAACGATTTATATCTTTTTTCTTTCATAAATAACAATATATAATTAAAATTATAACTTCTTTTTAAAATAAATAAAAAGATAAAATAACTTATTAAATTAAGTAAATTAATTATAAAAAGCCATAAAAAATTAAAAAATAAATAATAAAATTAATAAATAAATTCTTAATTAAAAAAGTTATTTTTACGTAAATCATATAATAATAAATAATATAACTATATAATATTATATATTTTAACAATAAAACATTATATTATAATATAATTAATACCATTTAATTTTCTTTAAAAAACATTTTTAAATTATTACTTTTTTATTATATAAAACCTTTTTATAAACATAATAAAATTAATTTTAATTTAAAATAAAAATTAATAAACATTACTTAATAACGTATTTCCTTTCCTTATTATTTACTTTATTAATTACTTTATTAATTAAATAATTAATTTCTTTTATAACCTTTTTATTATAAAACCTTTTTATAAATTTTAAGTAAATATTTTAAATTATTTTTTTAAAAAGTTATATTTAATAAACTTATAAATATATTAACATAAGTTTTAAAGTTATAATTAATAACGAAAAAACAGTTTAAGTTAACTAAGATAAATTAACGTGCTTTAAATTAAAACTTTAAAAACGTTTTATTAAAGCGTAACTAACGTACCTTAACGTTGCGAGTGTCCGAATTTTAATATAAGAACCTGAAATAACCTCATGGCATCTTTTTGCCTTTTTCACGCGCTCGAATCAACGGGACTCTGTTAATTAATCACTTTAACGACCCTTGGAGTTTACCAGGGGGGTGGCTTGCCATTTGCGGAGATATATATTAAATTACCCCAAATCCGCTCGCAGGTACATAGGTGCGGCAGTTATATAAGTTGCCAGCTGTGACCTCCTATCCTCGTAAGATGGTTGAACTAAGTCTTATGTTGCAACTAAGTTGTACAATTCTGCTTAGGGGTTGGAACTTCGTCAGATGACTCTCAGCATGACGATGAGTTCTCTCATTACCTTGGCTGCGCTTCTCGGTGGTATAGCGCAGACTTACGCCCAAACAAGCATGACAGTCAATGTTGCGTCTACACTGCAACAGATAGATGGATTCGGTGTTTCGCAAGCATTTGGGCGTGCTGCTGAATTCAGGGACATGCTATCGGGAGACCCACAGCAGCAGGGCCTTGACTATTTATTTAACACGACTACTGGCGCCGGTCTCACAATAATTCGGAACCGGATCGGCTCAGGCACGACAAGTAGCGATAGTATCCTCCCAAGAAGCCCGGGCGGTCCCACTGCGGCTGCGAACTATAGTTTCGACGACGATGACAGGGGCCAGGTCTGGTTCAGTCAACAGGCAATGAAATATGGCGTCAAGACTATTTACGCAGACGCCTGGAGCGCTCCAGGCTTCATGAAGACCAATAACAATGAAAACAATGGTGGATATTTGTGTGGGACGCCCGGTCACACTTGTTCCTCGGGGGACTGGCGTCAGGCCTATGCCGACTTCTTAGTCCAATACGTGAAGTACTACAGCGCTCGTGGCATCCCCATTACCCAGCTTGGGTTTCTTAACGAGCCAGATTATGTGTGAGTCTCATTACCAGCGTTAAATCGAACCTTCTTCTAATTAACTTCTGTAGGACGAGCTACTCCTCGATGCAGTCCGGCGCCAATGAAGCTGCTTCCTTCATTCCTATTCTCTACGATACTCTCGAAAAGAATGAGTTTGGTAATGTGTCCTTGACTTGCTGCGACGCGAGTAAGTAGCTAGTTCAGTTATGGAACCTTGCCACCATCTCCATACCCCTGAGACCCCATTGTTATCTCCTACTCTTTCCAGGGAATACATTTACTAATAATGCGCAACGTAGTGGGCTGGAACTCCCAAAAGAGCATAACCCAAGGTCTTGTGTCAGCAGGCATGGAGAAGTACCTGAAGTATATCACAAGCCATATGTATTCGAGTGACCCGAATTCAGTCATACCTACGAAACTTAAGACATGGCAAACCGAAGCAGCTGATCTCCAATCGCGCTGGTGTGCGACTTGGTACGGCGGCGGCGGCCAATGCGAAGGCTTGACCTGGGCTAGCAAGATCCATAATGGCCTCGCCAATGCTAACTTATCCGCTTATATCTACTGTAAGTAATATATTAAGAGTTCCCTTAATTAACCCCTTGCATACCTTTGGGAGCCAGAACTTTCTCACGAAGTTGGTTATGGAATTGTTGATCCAGATGCATGGCAATGACTCCCGTACTTCTTAAACGAATAAATAACTAACGGTTGCGCAGGGCAGGGCGTTGAGGTCAACCAATTCCAGGCGTCTTCCTATCTCGTGGCGAGCGACGGCAAGACGCTGACTCCTTCGGGACGTCTCTGGGCTTTCGCAATGGTGTGTAATATTGAAAGTTCTTTCCCTCTTTAAGCCTGTCTCGGGAGCCAGAATTTCAGAATCAAGATGACTGAGGAGTTATCACCTTAAAGCCGTACTTAATACTCATTGGCCACTTTCTTAGAGAACTAATTACTGATACTCGTTATTGCAGTGGTCACGATTCGTCCGCCCCGGTGCCTATCGTGTCAGCACGTCAGGTAGCGTCTCTAGCACTGGTATAACAGCGTTCAAGAACACGGATGGCTCAGTGGTTGTCGTTTTCCTTAACTCTGGCGGCTCACAGCAGAATGTTAAGGTTTCGTTCAGCGACTTTACCCCCGGAGCTGCTGAAGCCTATGTGACGGATAATACTCGTTCTGTAGCCTCAACAGCGGCAACGCTGTCTGGTGGTGCAGTCACCATCTCGGTTCCGTCTAGGGGTATGCTCACAGTCAAATTGACTCCTGCGGCGTAACGTTCAAGCTTCTAGGGATATATACATCTACCTCTCGCTACTGTACGACACAAATAAAAGAATATTAAAGGTATCCTGATCCGTTCAGTAAGAAAAGAAGTGACAGTATTTGGTGAAGCTACCCCCAAAGTCTGGTTGCTGAGGTGCGTTCTCATAGTGCCAGCATCACTTTTGTCAAGGGTACGTGAAACCCGAGCGTCTCTAACCAAGGCCCATTCAAGTTATTGCCCAAATTATAGGTGAAATCGTAAAATTTCCTAATTCATATATACGAGTCATCAAGTAGGCTGAGTTCAACTGCGCGACGCTTGAAGCGCGAAGACATGGTCGGGTTTCATTTTACCCTAATAATGAACATGGGAATAAAGTGCCTGCCATGGGCCTCCGAAGACAACTATTCCATAGGCTACTCAAGGCCTTGGTGCAGCTGTGAATCGTTATACTTTCTGCACGTATCACAGTACAGAGCCTAAGGGTTAACGACTTGTTAACTTGACTGGCTGTTACCAAATATTTAAAGCAGTAGGCCGAGGACTACGATATAATCTCTGATATGTCTACCTACAAGGGGTAATCAACATCGCGGTCCTGCTCCTTCATAGAAATTCTCGTATGAAGCAGACACTTCTCCTTAATTCTGCAACTGTATGAGAAATCAAGGAACCATGAGAAAGTAGGTGAAGTCTAAAGTCCAAGCAGGAGCTAATCTCGTAGCTTAGGCTCCTTGTGCGACGGCCTGTTGCTATCATACCAGCCAGGCTTACGCAGGGACGCAAGCTGATAGGGAAATACGGGACGTAGTGGTTGCTGGGGGCCAACTCGATGAACCTTCTGGCGAACCGCTGAAGTCAGTCATGATACCGGAAAACCTGATCATTGCCAACTCCTTCGCAGAGCCGCACTAAGCCGGTTCGTATATAGTGGAAAGGAAATTCCCGCAGACCAGTTCTGGGCTGGCCCGTATGCATGAATGTGGCGTCACCAGCAGCAGACGACGCCCGGCCATGCGGTCTCGGGTATAAGTAGGATGGATGCGTAATCATGTCTGTCTAAATCCCATTAAGAGATCATCCCGTAGTTCAAGTTTAAGGCATAACTATATTAGAGTGAAGCAAATAAGGATCGAGAGACAGACAACTAGTTAATCCCTTGGGTAACATGCCAGGCATGTGACGATAAATAGGAGGACGGAGTGCAATCGCAATTGGAGTATCTTAGCGCCACTCCTGCAACTGGAGCTGCACTAGAAGCTGACGGCAGAGCTTTTGACTGCGTTTGTCCCCTGCCAAATCATCCGAGTCTTGGCCTGGTTGCCTTCGAAGTCGCCCGGGCAAAGAGACTGCAGACATAAAATAGACATTGATTACCCGTCTGGCTTGGCATGCGAACCATCTCCCTCATGGCATCTAGGCAACGTAGGGCGACATAGGCCAAGTCATCTGTGCAACCCGTGGTGATCGACGTGATCGAGGTGAGCCTTTCAGGGCGACAGCGTTTCACACCATAAAACGCTCATTGGTCAATGGGGGGGCAAGTAGATCGGCCCCAAATCTATACAGACTGGGTAATTCACCGAGTATATCTATGTAAGATGAAGCAGGATTGTGGAGGGTATAAGTCACGGAAAGCTGAGGCCTGTAGCCTGTACCGTCAGTAGTAAGAATTATCGCAAAACGAGCAGCGGTGACGCCCAACTAGCTAGCATTCCTTCGTTGTATGATCCCTGGACAGAAGAAAAGTGCAAGACTCACTGGTAGGCGTCAAGTACAGAATACTGCGAAAGCTATGAACTATACCCCGCTCCGTCATTCTATAAGTTCGTGATGTTCCTCTCCATAGCTCGCATCCTTTCCCCGCGGGAAAATGGTATTCATCGTCTTATCTCTTCATGAACCTAATACAACACGTTAGCTTCAACGAGTTGCTTCTTGACTTACACCGCTTCTGGGTGTGGCCTACTCATCTGAGCTTATCAGAGGTACTTCAGCCTTTAATTAAGCCAAGGCTCAAGCACTAAGCTGGAATATCTTTCCCTCACCGGCTACACGTCATATCCTGGTGCCACTCCAATATTGTCACAATGGCAGGGAATCAGGGCGCTATCCATCTCAACGGACCACACAAACCCCAAGCGCCTCAAAGCGTCCCTCCTCCTGGCCCTAGTAGCCGTCCACCAGGTCCCCCGCTGGCACCTATGCATCAACCACAGGCTGCTCCACGAACTGGATTCCCCGTGGACATGGGTAGGGGGCCTTCCGTCCAGATATCGGACGTGAGCCGTGACCTCTTGACCATAGACGATATGAGGGATCAACTCACAGAATACGCCATGTTTCGATTCGAGAAGGCGCCGGTGCAAAATACCTATGATGATTATGGCAGGCCGCAAGTGCCCACGTGGGATAGGGCGATTAGAACTCGAGTTCCCGACATGGCCCCAAGAGAAATGGCTCGACAGATCCAACAATTGAGCAGGAATACGCGAAATCTTACCGACAAGCGGAAGTCCCTGAGTCCTGTTCTACAGCGCCAGGTTGATGCCGCACAAGAGGAGCTTGCCTCACAAAATCCCGACCCGATGAATTACCATTGGGTCCTAGTCCAACTGGACCATCAACTCAGAGAAATCGTTCCTTATGCTATTGCAACTGTAGGAAACAATTCACTGTTCAGAAGACGTCACAGTTCAAATAGGAGGCGACCTTACTCGCGAACCAGCGCGCATACGAGAAGGGCATATGAGAGGATATCGCTGACAGCCTTCTTCAAGCGTACGCCTAGACCAAATGTCGACATTGCCATGCTTTATGAAGCGAGAAGGCCACGGAACAACCACATCGTCCACCCGCACCCGCAACCGCCTTCGCAACCGCAACCGCAACCGCAACCGCAGGCTCACCAGCAACCACATCCACAGCCGCATCCTCCCGAGCAGCGAGTGCAACCACCAAATGTTGGGCCTAGGGGCGTTGCGCCACCTGGGCCGAACGGCGCTCGTGGCCCACCGCCTGCTGTACCACATCACAATAGACCAGGACTACATGTAGGGCGCGGGGTGAATCCCAACAACAATGTCAGAGATGATAATAGAGGTAAAAACCAAGAAGGTAGACGGAATCATAACGACTTTGAAAGCGACTCGGAATACTCCGAGTATTCATCGTCGGATGGGTCAGTTGATACTCAATTGAGTCCCAATACTTCTCAATCGTCTGGCTCGCTGAACAACGGTAGAAGCCGCGGGAGAGATCGTGATGATCGAAATACGACCGAAAGACGGGACGAGGGCCGACACGGCCGGGTTTCCCCGAGACACACACAGTATATTGATCCCAGAAACGGAGCAAGGATGCCGCCTACGCCAGGGCCACCACCTCATCCGTCTGTGGTGTCTCCTATTGATATTGATAGGGTTAGAGATGACGCTTACCTTGCAGGCGCCCGTCATGAGAGAGAGAACGCACGGATGTCGGAGCAGCAACGAGCATACCGTGAAGCCCGGCGGTTACGGCCAAGGCCGCGCATTATCCCAGAGATGAGATCACCAATTTCTCCGTATAGGAGGAGAAGTATGGCCAGTTCTGACCCCGAAGGACTTCGCCGGCGAGGGGACTTGGATGATGAAATACGCCGGTTTGGTCGCCTCTCTCTTGACGAGGAAGACGGCTACGATCCCTTATTGCGGCGTGGGGATGCCCGTCGACGAAGAGAGTACGAGTACTTGCTGCAGCATGGATCAGTCTTGGACGACGACCCTTTTGACCGCGATGCATCTTCGTACTCAAGGCATGGCGGAAGACGGTATCATGAGCCCTATGTCACGGATGGTTCCGATAGTGACTATAGTCTGTCACCAAGGGGAAGTAGGCATTTCCGCTATTAATGTGACGTGTCTTGCTACGGGTACTATACCGTTTGGTTTGTTCTAGTGCTATGACAGATCGATTTGGCGTTACTGTAGGGAATTTCGAGATCTGCCCAAGGCTGGCGTGGCGTGGCTATCTATTACACGATATACCTCATAATGCCGTGCAGGATGCTTCTAAGCTTAAAACGTATCTATATGTTTATCTCCATACTGAAGGCGGATAGTGTTGAGTAGTTATATACATAAGGTATCGAGGACCGTGTGGTGTTGATGGAAAAAAGTTGAAAGGCATTGGATAGGTACCTAGGTATGCGTTTACAATGTAGTACCTAAGTAGTAATACCTTAACAGCACGTGCAGATGTTGGGGAAGTCTAAAGTATACTATACATGACGTAAGATGCAGTGGGCACCGTCCCAGACGTACCAACGACTTGGTAGGTGCGGATGAGCGATTTCGTGGTGACGATATAGCGGGGGTTTCAGAAGCTTTCAAGGTCCGTCAATGGATGGAGGGGCTGTTTAAGCTGGAGTTATTTTACGTAGGGGGCCCCGCCAAGCTGCCTTCTATATACCCTATGGGATCCCATTTAAGCAATAATCACCCGTTTTTCTGCTTGCAATCGAAGCTGCTAAGCTACTCCTCCCTTCTCCCGAGTTATTTTCTTGTCCTTCATACATATTTAATCTGCATTGGCACCTCGGACCTCGAATTGAAACACCTCACCTTTGTAGTCAAGCTTGAATCAGTCATCTAATCGCTCAACATGGCGCGCAAATTCTTCGTCGGCGGCAACTTCAAGATGTAGGACCCTTCGTTTACATATGATATACCCGTATACCATAAGATAATACCATAGAATACTTCCCAGGAGAATCATAACAGGATTACAGAAGCTAATATTGATTTGTAACTTCTTTTTTATAGGAATGGGACCATCAAGTCCATCACCGAGATTGTCCAGAATCTGAACAAAGCTCAGCTAGATCCTAACGTTGGTGAGCATCTCCGGTTCCTTCCTCCTCTATCTGCCGTCCTCTTTAGCAACGATATGGACATAGCTCACTCGTCTGTTCCCTATACGGTTAGAGGTCGTCATAGCTCCACCTGCCCTTTATCTCCTTCTTGTCCGTGAGCACCTAAAGCGGGAGATCGGTGTTGCCGCACAGAACGTCTTCGACAAGCCCAACGGCGCCTATACTGGCGAGATCTCAGTCTCCCAGCTGAAGGACAGTGGAATTGACTGGGTCATTCTCGGCCACTCCGAACGACGGACTATCTTGCGCGAGAGCGACGAGACCGTTGCCTCCAAGACCAAGTTCGCTACTGAGAACGGTGTCAGTGTTATCTGGTGCTGTGGCGAGTCCTTGGAGCAGCGAGAGGCCGGCAAGACCCTCGAGGTCATTGCCTCCCAGCTCGCAGCTCTGAAGGCCCAGATCTCGGATTGGAGCAAGGTAGTCATTGCCTATGAGCCTATCTGGGCCATTGGAACCGGCAAGGTTGCAACCACCGAGCAGGCCCAGGAGGTACACGCATCTATCCGCGCTTGGCTGGCCAAGGAAGTGAGCCAATCTGTTGCCGACGAGACCAGAATCCTATACGGTGGCAGTGTCAGTGAGAAGAACTGCAAAGACCTTAGCAAGGAGAAGGATATCGACGGCTTCCTTGTCGGCGGTGCTAGTCTTAAGCCTGCGTGTGAGTATCCCATAATCGTCGCTCCTATGCCATCAAATGAGACTGACGAAGATTGTAGTTGTGGATATTATTAACTGCAAGGCATGAATGATAAGAAAGGTGGGAATTTAGCTAGAAACCACTTTCAACGAAAGGAACCGCGAGGCGTGGGAGGCGGGTCCGGAATCATGAAAAACCTATGTACGGCCTCTTTGCTGCTTGTTATTCCGGTTCAATAAAGTCGTAATTTCAATGGGATCGGTCCTGAAGTCGGGAAACACACTCGTCATCACGGGGACTGGCAAGTAGAAGTTTGCTTCGTGATCATTTCGTTCCTAAATGCTGTTCTCAGTCCGAGACCTTGGCCCCGTGGTATAATGCGTCTTCATCCGTTGTGTACACATTGCTCGTAGTCCTACAAGAATAATAATCTCCAGCGCCCCTGAAAGGTTCCTCACACCGGCATCCCACTGCCATGGTAAGGACTCCAAACTCCCCTGACGCTCTCGTTGATACTCGTGACCGGCTTGTTGACTCTCTTGACCTTCTCCCCGCTCGCGTCCCGTAATAGTTCTACCTTCTTTAGTATTTGGAGTGGATCCATATTCTTTACGCATATGGACTTCTGCTTGCCGTTGATGTAGTGGCCGATCAGAACGGGGTGTTTTCGCGGCCGGGGAGATACGACGAATTCAATCTGAGGATGTTTGGAGGCAAATTTGGATAGTTGGGATTTGATGAAGGAACTGTGGCAAGTTTTCAGTTAGGATCAACTTCCCTGACCAGATGTCGCGACTGGCTTTGCTCTTACTTCATTCCTCTGGAGCTTCCAGAATAGTCGCAATAATGGACGTCTATCTTCCTGCATTGCAAGATGAAGGCGCCGATGCCGTTCTAATTATCTATCAGTCTTTCCTCTTCACAATGATAAGGCTCATTGGCCATGGAGGATATTTACCTGTCCGACGGACACTTTTTCTAATGCCCTGATTGTCATTGTTGCGTTGCTGGGATTGACTTGACGGTGTCTCCCAGTTACTCAGTTATGACTTTTTTTTTCATCGGAGTAAACTGGAAAAGGTATTGGCGACTAACAGGCTCATCCTAGACGCGCTAAATCGGTACGTGGCTGCGTACAGTGCCTGAAATGGGTCAATCAGTGGTCCGGTTATAACTCGGTTAATCTACGCCATCGTACCCACATTATGTACATGTGTCTACAAGTACATTGTACCCGGGCCAAGTCGAAATTTGGTAGCGTTGGAGCTTCTAAAGCAATTTCCTCGACTTCCCCCATCGACGCGAAACAATCATCGTTCTTCTACTTTTCCTTTCATTCATCAATGAAACTCTCCCTCTCTCTTCAAGTCGTTCCTTGTTTCGCCGTTTCAAACCCGGCCGACCTTGACTTTCCATATAATTTAACAATCCAGTTGCATCTTTTCCATACTACATAAAACGACAACGCGATCATGACGGACAAGCTACCCCCAAACCTACTCGCGCTCTTCGCGCCGCGGCCTCCTTTGCGATGGGTGCCTGCACCCGACTTCCCACCCGAGCAGCGAAAGACGCATCCTATCACCGGCGTGGCTCAATATCTTCCTGCCCTTTTTGACTACAAGGATAATGATGGATACCAACCTACCGAGAGCTGGTTGCAGATGCGCGATAGAAAAAAGCTAGAGAAGAAGGCCCGACAGGAGAAGATATTAAATGAAGCTCCGTTACACTGTCCGTAACCATTTCTGCTGCGTCGGCTTTTTTTAGATGGCAATTGACCCGCGTTTCTTGCAGACAAACCTAACGAGGACCCCAATATTCGTGGCGACCCCTTCAAGACTTTAATTGTCGCGCGACTAAGCTACGATGCCAACGAGCACGACCTTGAGAAGGAATTTGGGCGCTTCGGACCCATCGAACGCGTATGTCATAACTGCTACCCTTTCCGCTTCGCCCCTTACATTTTATGCTAATGTTTCTCTAGATTCGTATTGTAACAGATACCCATGCCCATGAGAAGCCAAAGAAGAAGAAGAAAGCTCACCGAGGATACGCTTTTGTTGTTTTTGAACGTGAGAAAGACATGAGAGGTAATACTGCCATTGATTATTTCCCAGATTTCCCAGCTCGGTCCCGTCGGATCTTCTTCACCCATGTCTCTCACTCGAGATTTGGCCCTCAAGCTTGCCTATCTCTTCCCTTTTCCCTTTTCTGTTTCATGTCGAGATGAAGGTATGAAATATTGGTAAGGCTTTACTGACAAATGCGCGTTGTTGCGCACGTGTGATTAGCTGCTCTAGAGGGCTGCGATGGTATCCGCATCAGGGACCGCCGAATCAAGGTAGACGTCGAAAGAGGCCGAACAGTTAAGGGCTGGAAGCCTCGTCGCTTCGGTGGCGGTCTAGGTGGCCGAGGTTATTCGAAGGCCGCGCCTCCCCAGCCTAGAGGACCCGGTTTCGGAGGCGGCTTTGGAGGGCGTGACGGTTTCCGCGGAGGTTTCCAAGGCCGCGGAAGGGGTGGAGGCTTTATGGGCGGTCGTGACCGCGGTTTTCGTGGAGGAGGCGGCGGCGGCGGAGACTTTGGCTCCGGCCGTGATCGTGGCTTCGGTCCGCAGAATGGTTACAACCCGCCGCCCAACGCGCCGGCTGGTCCAAACTTTGGTGGACGTCGTGGATTCGGCGGGGGTGACCGGGACCGCAGCGGACCAGGTGGTGGTGGGTATGACTCGCGTAACGGCAGTCGCTCATATGATGATAGATCAGGCGGACAGCGTGACGGAGGCAGATTCGGCGGCGATCGAGACCGTCGCAGCGGTGGCAGCGGTGCCAACTTCGAGCCGGTACGTGGCGGACGAGAGTATCGCGACTACGACCGGTCGAGAGAAAACGAGAGCCGGAAACGGGGCTACGAAGGCAGTTACGAGGATCCGCGTAAGCTCCGACGCTACTAAGTCAAAGCCAGCCGACTTCTTATCGAGACAAGAGTCGTTTTTGTCTTGGTGGGTATCTTCCGTCTTTCGTACTTCTGCATCCCGACTTTTCCTTCTGCCTTTCGACACCAAGGGTAAGCAAGGGTAAGATGGTTTGAAAGCCGCCGAATGGACGACTACTATTGTCACCACCCGACCAGCCGACGATTACTCAAAAGGTAAACAAGACATTACCGTTCTACCCAGCCTGCCGAGTTCCGGATCTACTACTCTCCCTTAATCCGGCGTGGTTGTCGTCTAATGCCCATTTTGTCTTCTCGATTGCCAGAATCCTCACTACTATCCGCATTGGAGAGGTAATATTGTTTTCTAACACACACATACCCTCACATGTACTCTATAATGACCGTAGGGAATAATGCGAAGTCTAGCTCAAGTCACAAGCAATAGATGGCGAGTACTCTTTCTCCAGGTAAGGTCGGAGGTAAGAGATTATGAAAAGATAGGCCTGCTGATCGGGATATTTTCTTGTCGTGGGGGAAGGGGGAAGAGGCGTTGGGTGGATGAAAAGCAACGAACGAGTCAACGAGTTGGTTTTTTCCTCCTTTTTTTTTCTTCGCGCGTGTAGAACAGCAAATAGCGTCTTGCTTGACATACTCCCAAATAGTGTTAAATTGTATGATAGTCATGAGAGAGATATCTAACGCCGCGACCGCCTTCACTTGATGGCTATTCCTGCTTGTCTGGCCCGAAGCCTCATGCTGTCATGAAAGAGAAAACCCTTCAAATCGAAACACCAAATCCCTTTTTGCCTCTACCGAAACGCCAACACCCATGGTATCGCCGTAAATGCACATATGAGTTATATACGGAGACGGGAAATAGAGAGAGGAACAGCAGACTTTTAATCGCTTCCCTCGTCCTTGTCGTCCTCGACGCCGTCCATTGCCTGCGTATCCACCGGCGTGACTTGCGTGGTGGCAGCGCTCCAGTACGCGACCACCTTGACCTTGAATTGGCTCATGCACACGCTGAACAGCTTGAGCAGCCTCGTCTGCCGCGAGTCCAGCACGTCGCCTTCTCTGCACACGACATAGCCTCCTGCCTCCTGTGGTCCCTCAGGGCCCTCCTCCAGAACGACGCGACCCTTGACCATGCGCACCGGCACGCCTAGGCGGCGCAGCTCCGGCTCCAGCGTGTGTCCGATGGGCACGTCGTGCTCTGCGGGAACCTCGCCACCCGTCGCGTACACGGTGCCATACGGGACGATGAAGTCGCGCGAGGCGACGTTGCCGGCGCGCGCAAAGTCGACTTTGTCCTGGGTGATGGACTCGAGGTGCGGGAGCAGCTGGTCGGGGTGGCGGTTGGTGAAGAGCAGGCCGACAGTGCCGCGCAGGTAGGGCGAGAGCTGGTAGATGTTGTCGGCGTAGCTGTCCTCTGGGCTGTGGCCGAGGGCGCGGGCCATGAGTTTGGTCTTGCCGAAGAAGAGTCTGAGATTCAAATGTATGGTTAGGAGGCTGTTTACTTTTCGTTGCTCCCGGTAAAGAGAAGGTGGGAAATAAAGAAATACGAAATACATACCGGCTGTCAGATAATTCCTGTCTCACATCCTTCAGGTAAGTGTTGCGCATGTTGTCGACGCTGAAGATGAAGCAATGCTGGTACTGCGGGATGCATTCTCGGATGTTTTCGAATAGGCGCTCCTTGTGTTCTTTGGTCTTCTTATTGACCTGGGTCATATGGACGACCTTGGATCGCTTTGACTTGGGCATTGTGACTAGTTGTCGTTTGCTATTCCTTTAAATTGGGTCGTATGTGGTTGTGTCTTGTACGGGATTCCAATCGGGTGTGAATTTATTTATGCAGCAATTCTGAACTTTTTTTTCTTTGTCTTGTCGATAGAAAATTCCCCCAAATTTGGAAAATTCCAAATCGATTAGCGGGCGGTCTGGCTTGTGCCCCGCTGCGTGCTGAAGCTTGGTACAAGGGGTCTAACGCTAATGTGACTCGTCAGCCAATCAGCGTGATGATGATCCCTGGCTCCCGGGTTCGAGGAAAACCCGACGGTAGCTATCGATAACGTACAATTCTTAGATAACGTTTTCCCTGTTAGAATTAGAATTAGAATTCGAATTCAACTTTCGGACTTTGGACTTTAGCTGAGAAAGCTTTTGGCAACGTTATCAAGAATTGATTGATAGAGGTTTCTACTACGACCAACTACGACCTCATTCTGAACCCTCAGGACCTTTGATACTTCTTTCCCTTTACCAAGTTTACCTTGTTACTACATACAGACAACATGGACGGGTAAGCCATCTACCATGGCGGCAGAAGTCTTAAGAATATACAGCTAATCGGACCTTGTTTTGTAGATTGACGGCAGCCGAGAACCGCGAGCTGGAGCAGCGCATGCAGAAGCAGCAGATGAAGGTCTTCTTCGGTGTACGTGGGACCAACTCCTTCTATAGCGTCACACGCGCAACTATATAGGCATACCATACCTATCATCTAGGAAACTAACGAAGGACATGAATAGCTCTTCAGCAATCTAGTCGATCACTGCTTCATGTCCTGCATTGATGACTTCACCACTAAGTCACTAACGGGCCGCGAGTCTGGATGCGTAACGCGTTGCGTTCAGAAACACATGGCCCTCTCGCAGCGGTTGAGTGAACGCTTCCAAGAGCACAATGCTCAGATGACCCAACAACAGCAACAGGGCGGGTTCCGATAGGCGATTTACTCTTACGGACGGAATACATCTTCCCTTATGGTCGGCTGTATATTAGACACGGAACATCTTCAGGGGCCAGGACGTCAGCGAGGCCAGCTGGAACGAGATACGTGTATACGTGTTAGAATGGAGCAATATGGAAAAGGCCAGTTGAGGTCTTCTGAGCCCACGCGTCTGGGTGCTACTTTTTCAGTTGGCACTGAGCTGGAGGCTAGGAATAGCCTCGCTGTATCAATAGGAACTATATAAGGGGGCTCCCTCTAAGGACTTAGGGGTAAAACTTTACCCTATAATTGGGTTACGAATATCACCAATTTCAACTCCTCATACTAGCGTGCAACGCTCACGTAAAGCTTAGTTTGGTAAACAAAGCAAGCACCTCGAGACGGACGTACCCGTACGGGAGTTCTTGCGTAGACACTTCCTTCGTGGTCCCCCAAGAATTGGATAATGTAAGAACCACATAGGGTTACTTGAGTCTGACCTCGGTCGGAATATCACGTTTTCAGTTTTCGAGATAGTTGTAGTCTGACTATGTACTAGTTGATCCTGTATACTTTGATGAAGGGGGGAAACGACCTCTCCATTGTTAGATCATGAAAGACTTAGTTTAAACGCAGCGTCGGACAAAACATCACCATTGAAGTCGAGCTCTAATGACCAAAACGGTCAAGTGGGCCAAAAAGCCATTGTACAATTACAAGTACCGACTAGTTCTGGCTGGTAGCCTGCCTGTATCCCAATCGCCGTGCTCATTCCTGCACGCCTGTTTCGAGCACAAGGTGCACCAGCTCCAACTGCGTACAAACCTTTTCCTCGAGCTTATTCTCGTACGGTTTCCACATAGTTGGATCAGAAGGAGGCATGGTCCTCCATTCCGCTTCGCGCGGTCCCAAGGTCACCAGTCTCTCTCTCAGAAGCTTGCGACTGTCTATCCAGAACTCAACGGCCTCCGTCAATGCAGCTGCATCCCATTCGACTGCAGGGATATCCCTCGTGTTGTTAGCGCGTAGGGTGTCCAATACGCGTGTTATGAGGGCCAACGAGTGTATCTCGGACACCGATAGAAGAGTGATATAATTATGGTCATTTCGGTCCCGTCTCCGGCTGTCATTAGGTGGTTCGAACCGTTCAACACTAGCCCGCATAAGATTTGGAAATTGGTTGAGTACGTAGGCGACTTCGGGGGCGATCGTAGTACCCAATGCCGTCAGGATGTTGAGGAGCAAAGGTAGAATACCCTTGGCCCATATGCTGTAGCATCGTTGTAACCCGATAGACTCGGCAAAAGGCTTGACGTTCGAGCGGCGCAAGTAAGTGGCCAAGTTGGCTGATGTGATGTGGTTGAGCAAGCCATCACAAGCCAATTGTTCAGCTACTGACGGCATTGTCGACAATTCTAGGAGGAAAAGGAGTGACAATTCGCCATATACAGGATCCCCTTGGTCAGCCAGCTTGTCAGCCCACGAGTATAATGACACTGCAGCCTGCACGGCGTCGTGAGTGGCTAGAATGTTGAGCAACTGCGTTTGATTCTGGTCCATGCCTGGAATACAGAGACAGGCCTGCAGGATAGCATTGAGGAGCGCAATGTCACTCGGTAAAATAGACGGCTGGGAGTCGTGAACCAAGGAGACTAGAGTTCGAAATCCTTTGGCAACGACGAAATCGAGTATGCTTAAGACTGTCTGAGAAATCGTAGCAGCAGTTAGGCCGGCCCCGTGTGTATCGGGTGATGCGTTCGTCAGCGCTCGCACCTGCGCTCGTAGTGTGACGTAGAGGAGCTTAAGAAGCGTTCGATATAGTGATATATTCTCTGGTGCATACGGCTCCTGGACAGTACTAACTGTTGACCATAGGGCCGTTAACAGCTGAGTAACGTCACCGGGAGAGGGACCGCTATCGACAACCCTCTGCACTAACACGAGCGCAAGATTGACCCGCGATTCAGCTAACCGCTCGAAGACTTGATCGTGACTCTGAGTCTCCTCGTTTGCTTCTAAGCATTGCTGGGCAACCTGTAGAGAATGCTTCTTCAGAGTCTCGCTACTTGGCAAGCAAGTGCTTAGTTCGAGGAGCAGGAACTCCCAGGCATGATAGAGAGACTATTTCATATTAGTTAAACCTCGACCCAAAGTGACATCCAAGAGACTTACGATTTGAGCATCGACCAATGACAGGTTCGCATTGGCCTTTTCCATCTCGCTTCTGAATCCATTATTCCGAGGGCCAATCCAACCCGGGTCGAATCCAAGTATCTTGTCCGCGAAGCCTAGGGCATAATAGAAATCAACTCCCAGAGATCGAGGTTCGAGTAACGTCCGTTTGAAGTTGTCGAGGGTCCACCCAGGATATTGGTTGCTGAAGTTTCGAGCGAAATTGACATGAAGACCCCTATTATAGCCGGACACTGCTACACCGTCCCGCAGATAGTAGTCTAGATCGCGGGTCAACTCGTTGGCAAAGGTATGCGCTTTGCCTATCTGGCGAAGATGGAAGAGCTGCATGGCAAATATCTCGGCGATATAAGCAGCGATCCGAGCCTCATTGCACGCTTGCAATTCGTTAGACTTAGATGTAACGGTAGAGGGCTTCAATTCCCGGACGAATCTCCGGAGCTCAGTCAGAAAATTAGTATTCTTTTGTAAGGTGAAAATAGTCCAAGGCCAGAAATTCTGGGCCGAGGTGATGAAATCTAGGATCGCGAGCGTCTCAGAGACCTCAATCTTCGATATTGACGCGAGCCTGTCAAGTGCAGAAGCGAGAACCGAATTCGAGGACGGTTCGGTGGGTTTGCTATTGCCGTTCTTAGCATCACGAGGCGTTTTCCCCGTGAGAAGACAGTTTGCCATCCACTGCTGTCTGTTTCTAACAATGGTCGAAAAGAACCGCCAGATAGTGTTGACTTCCTGTGCTTGGTTGAAAGGTCTGTCTAGCGTTGACAGAAGTTGAAGGAATGAACGTGACGTTTGAGGCCCAAGATATCCAAGTAGCGACGGGGGTTCCCCAGTGCTTTTGCCTGCGCTGATCACTAAAGCTTCTAGGAGCTCAAGAGCCGGCCCTCTGAAAGCGTCGTTGCAGGCGCAAACACGGGCAACGAATGGCGTTGCCTTGAACAGCTGATGTTCAACCGTCGTTGAAGGTTGATCAAAGAAGTTTGCTATTCTCACCAGGGTTCTCGCAAGCTTAAGTACAGCTTCGGTCTGGGCGCGGAAAGCCTCAGTCTTATTGGCATATACAGTACAACCAAAAGGTTGCGTTGCAGCTACCAACGTCACCAGAAGCGGCTGGATACGGAGACTTCCAGCTGACGGCGCCAGGAAACTGTCGATAACGTATTTAGCTGCCGGTTCCAGAGCTGACATTAAGAACTTTTTTGATTTGACGTCATCCATGCTAAATGTGTAGAAGATGACATTGTCCATGATGGGCACCACATCACGCACAAGGACCATACGATCGAGATCCGATGCAAATCTCCACGTAGACGAACTTTCCAGAACGTCCATCGCAGCTCGTACAATCGACAGTGAGATCTGCGTGACTATTTTGTCAGAAACCCCAAGCCAGATATCATAATTTTGTTTTTGCCGGCCATTTGTCTTTATGCTGGTTTTTCGTCGTACCGAACTGCTCATGGCGCTGTCAACAAGACTGGAGAAGAGACGCACGGCAGACATCAATACTTCAAATCGGACGTCTGACAAGTCAAGGCTACCAACAAGCCTAGCTAGTCGACCTCCCTGGCCTTGGTTGCTGAGAATTGTACATCGCGACATATATGACCAGACTCTGCCTGGGCATATCGGCAGAACCGCGTGTAAGAATTGTAGACATGCTACTAAGGCAGCTAGCCGTTGGCTTTCTGACTCGCCGTCTAAGAGATTGTCTAGTGTATCACAGACCACCGATATGATGTCTTTAGTCCGCGGTAACGCTCGGCTGGCTTCGCCTACTATGGCCAACGCCGTTTCTGATAGCTCAGCAGGTTTTTCGCCTGATGCATCAGCTCTGATGCACTCCATACGTATGAGTGTCGCAAGTAACGAGATAGCCTCTGCAGTCTCTTCGGTGCTAAGTTCTCCAAGCTCTAGATCATACTTGCTCGAGATGAGGTTGGCGTCTAGTCTCTTTCCAAGCAGTGCTAGAGCGGAGTGTTCGTATTCCACACGCACAATTCTCCCTTCATCCACAATAAAGCGGCCATAAGTGCCTGCAGGTATTATGAACGATTCTTCTTCCGATGTCACTCGCTTCCGGCCGTGTACTGGCTGGAGAAGGGGCAGATCTTCTAGAAACTGAAAACTGTTGGAATTATCCTCCTCATAAGCGAGCTGGTATTCGTTGAAATGGTCTGGTAGAGTAAACGTGAGCGTGGGTGTTTTTTGTAGTAATCTGAGGATGAGTTCATGGTTGCTCTCCTGAGTGAGATTCGGGGAACAATAGAGGGTCCGGCAGAGTGTGAGAAATGGGACAAATTCGTATGGGAAGCGGTTCAGTGCCTGGTGAAAATAACTTTCGACGATAATATCGTCCTGTAAAGCTAGGCTAAGGACATCTTGATCCACACGAGTATTATTGGGTCGCGATAAGTCCCAGTAGCTTTGACCGGCAGACAGGACTGCTAGCAAGGCGTAAACCGGCTCCGACTTATACCCTACGAAAGGATATGTGACTTTGAGTAAGTCTAAAAACGCAACCCTCATACGTGATCCTATCGACGCAGGGAAAATGGCGCCATCAGAGGTTCCAAGACACGCCGACATTGTAGCAATGACATCGTAGACACGAGCTTTGTCTGTAACCACCACTGCCAGGAGTTGAACTCGCCTGAAGTCCCGATCTAAGTTCTTGTTAATGAGAAAATCATCGTATCTCCGCTTGTCAATAGTGGTGATGCTCCCAGCCGAGTTCCTCCTACCTAGGCTCGGGACCATTTGCGTAGACGAGTCATAGTTCTCAACTGCTTTTTCGTTCTGAATAGCATCGCGTCTCTCCACGCGTTCCTGGTATGAAGTAAACATGGCATGCACTACAGGAACCCAAGCGAATAGTACTGGCACCGCATAAGAGGAACCAATGTCGATTGCATGTTCGAGGACATCATGAATGTGCTCGAGAACGCTCGAGGTTGCCAGGTATTCGTCATCCGTATTCAAGTCTACTTCTCCCTCAAAAAAGGCCATCATCCTTGGTAAATTAAGGACGGACAAGGAGATTACGCAGACAAGGCATTGTAACGGAGCCATCAGTTCTGCTATGCTATCTGGGAACTACATTTCATGTTAGCCGTGATATAGATTTCTGGTTTCGACGCCATCGTAGCAACTTACCCCCTGAAGCTGGTCCAAGAAGCCGAATGCACTGACTAACGAAAACCATTGTTGAGCAACTTGAGCCGAGACAAAGACGTCGCTTGATAAATCCAACAGTTGAAATACCACAACCATTCGATGCAGTGCTTCAGTGAGCCATGTCTGGATCCATAACACGTTGAGCTCTTCGGTCTGCAAATCCTTGTCCTCTATCGTAGTGTCGATGGGGGCTTGTGAGCGTGAGATTGAATCGGGTATCAGGTTCAGATATTGGGTTACGAGCGCATGGAAGGTCTTGGTGGGCGTATCGTTGGGGGATTTCTGAGGCTGCTTAGGAGACATGCCATAAGCTTCTAGATAGGACTTGCGGATTTCTCTTGACGCATCGGTTACTGGCGAAGTGGGCAGGCTTTCCTGCAATATCAAAGTGAATAAGTAGTCATTTGTGGCAGCGTAATAACGGCACTCGTCAAGGTATGTCTGGAATATGCGCCGCTTCCTGCTGTCCGCTTTCTCGAAGTTCGCCTGTATTTCGGCCGCGTCGAGGGTGCTTCCGATTTTTAAACCGGGAAGTATATTGGTGGTTTGCGCATTTGCGGCGCCGGCAGCTTCCCGCAGATTCGCGACATCCTGGTTGGAAATAGGACCGAGAAGCTGATTTTGGGGACGCGACTGGAATTCAATGACAACAACTCGAAGAGCGGCGATCTCGTTTATACGGGCATTCTTGCTCAACCAGAGAGCATCCTCCTTAATGACGTTGATGTCGTATTTATCGTTTGACGTTGGGGTCACGTGGATGGCAGCAGTTTTCTTAACAAACGCTGCATGGTGAGGACTCTTGTCGCCTGGCGGATCGAAAGCTGAGCCAGGCTTGGTGAAGAAGGACTGAACTAGAGGATCGGTGAGATAGTCAATAACGGCACGACTACTCTGTCGATGGCCGGAAGGGTCCGTCAAGGCTGAAGCTACAAGCTTCCACGATCTACAGTGATAGAGAGTAAAGTCAGCCATCTTAGCACTTAATATTTCATAACTAAACAAGCAATGTTGTACTTACAGAACGACGGTTTCGCCCTTCAGACAAGGTTCCAATGGAGGCAGGTAAGCGTCGTCGGACAGTGGTTCTGCCATTGCTGCAGCTACGAGCAGACAATGCGCAGTTGATTGTGCATGGAATGCATGTGAAGTGGTGCGAGCAAGGTCGTGGCTTTGGTTGCGACGCGCTTAAAGAGAATACTGAAAGTCGCGGGTTGACCGTTTCACCAGAGCTTCGATAAACTAAAACTAAAAAAGAATGTTTATAGTATCAGAGCTCCAAGTTATTCTGTACAGATCTTGGATTGCAGGTACTTGGGTACGGATTAGCTGGGTGAAGTTAGCGTCCCGGGTGGAGCTCGGCGTGGAACTCTGCCAGAGAACTGTGGGCTTATCGATAACTCCTAGCCTCAGCCTTAAATTGTTTGTACCTCACATATGTACAAACACACTATTTAATTGGAGGGGTCATAACTTTTTCACGCGTCGCCTCCGATGCCCGGAAATAAATGGAAGATTGTTTGTACAGTAGACTACATGTACTCTCAAGGTCCCAATTGGGAGGCACGAAGAGTCAATCGTAGAGTGAGAGTCTCGCCGATAGTTGGACAATACCTTGTTCCCATGTTAAAGCCATTTCTTTCTATCCAGAGTATACCGATGATAAATTAAAAGCGACGCCCTTGCCCTTGCCCTTGCCCTTGCTTATCGATTCTATAAAAATCAAGAATATACCGTCGTCTAAAGCCACAGGTAATAGGAGAGTTATCTCTCTTCCTCGTACGACTACAATACAAGAACGATAAAGGGGAATCAAGCATAAGGCATGGCTACAACCCTAGACATCATCGACCACTCCCCTCACCATCCCGACCCCTCGCCTCCCATACCTACGGCCTCGAACCTGATCCTCATAGACAACTACGACTCCTTCACCTGGAATGTGTACCAGTACCTTGTCCTCGAGGGCGCAAAGGTCACCGTGTACCGGAATGACCAGATCACTCTAGACGAGCTGATTGCTAAGAATCCCACCCAGCTCGTCATCAGTCCCGGCCCCGGGCATCCTATCAGTGATTCAGGCATAAGTCGACATGCTATCAGACACTTCGCCGGCAAAATCCCCATATTCGGTGTCTGTATGGGCCAGTAAGTCTAGAGTAAACCATTGGACCATGATTTGTACCCATGTCTTAACTCAGCCGTGTATAGGCAATGCATCTTCGACGTCTACGGAGGTGACGTGAGCTCCGCCGGAGAGATTCTTCACGGCAAGACCTCGCCATTGGCGCACGACTCTAAGGGTGTCTATGCGGGCATGGCTCAAGGTCTTCCGGTTACTAGGTATCACTCGCTCGCGGGGACGCACGTCACTCTGCCCGAATGCCTCGAAGTTACATCCTGGATACCCAAGGACGATGGCTCGAAGGGTGTCATAATGGGCGTGCGCCACAAGGAGTACACGATCGAAGGTGTCCAGTTCCACCCCGAGAGTATCCTGTCGCAAGATGGCCGCGTTATGATCAAGAACTTCCTACACATGCAAGGAGGCACCTGGGTGGAGAACGAAAGGCTACACAAAGAACCAGTCGTGAAGAACGGCGGCGAGAAATCGCCCTCGTCCACAGCTCCGAAAAAGAACAACATCCTGCAGCAAATATACTCTCGCCGAAAAGAAGCCGTAGCAGCCCAAAAGCAGATCCCGTCACAACGTCCACGAGATTTCGAGGCCGCTTACGAGCTTAATGCCGCCCCACCTCAAATTCCTTTCGTCGACCGCCTGCGCCAAAGCCCCTTCGACGTCGCCCTCATGGCCGAGATTAAGCGCGGCTCACCTTCGAAAGGTATTTTCGCCCTTGAAATCGATGCGCCGTCTCAGGCAAAGAAATATGCGCTGGCAGGTGCTAGCGTCATATCCGTCCTGACGGAGCCAGACTGGTTCAAGGGCAGCATCGAGGACCTTCGCGCCGTGCGGCAGGTGCTAGACAGCATGCCTAACAGGCCGGCTGTCCTGCGTAAGGAGTTTATCTTCGACGAGTACCAAATCCTAGAAGCGCGACTCGCTGGCGCCGACACGGTACTCCTCATAGTCAAAATGCTAGACGTGGACCTACTCACGCGCCTTTACAAATACTCCTTGTCCCTGGGCATGGAGCCGCTAGTCGAGGTCCAAAACGCGGAGGAGATGGCGACGGCGGTAAAGTTGGGCTCCAAGGTCATCGGCGTGAACAACCGTAACCTCGAATCCTTCGAAGTGGACCTCAGCACCACCAGCCGGCTGCGTAGCCTCGTACCCAAAGAGACCATTATCTGCGCGCTCAGCGGCATCAATACACATGACGACGTGCTCGCCAACCACAAGGACGGTGTCAACGCCATCCTTGTTGGCGAGGCCATTATGCGTGCCCCTGACGCCTCGCAGTTTATCCAACAGCTTTGCGCAGGTCGCACAACCGCCGAGCAAACCTCCAAAGCCGATCCCCTCCTCGTCAAAATCTGCGGCACGCGCACTCCGGAAGCCGCGCTCGCAGCCGCCGAGGCGGGCGCGGACCTAATCGGCATGATCCTCGTGCCGGGGCGGAAGCGCACCGTAGGCGACGAAGCAGCAATTGCCATCTCCAAAGCCGTCCACACCTTCTCCTCTACCTCCTCCACCTCCTCATCAACAGCCGCCACCATTCCCACCCACGCTGCGAGCGACTTCTTCGCCGCGGCAGCTCTCAAACTCACATCGCCCAACCGGTCGCGGCCTCTCCTCGTAGGCGTATTCCAGAACCAGCCCCTCGACGAGATCCTCTCGCTGCAAAAGCGGTACAGCCTCGACGCCGTACAACTGCACGGGCGCGAGCCCATCGAGTGGGCGCGCGTAATCCCCGTGCCCGTGCTACGGCGGTTCGGGCCCAACGAGCCGGGGATCGGGGCCAGGGGCTACCACGCCGTACCCCTATTTGACTCCGGGTCCGGGTCCGGACAGCTGCTAGACGCGGTGGACGTCAAGGCCGCACTGGAGCGGGACAAGGAACTGCGCATAATCCTGGCGGGCGGTTTGGCGCCGGAGAACGTGGCGGACGTGGTGAAAGCCACGGGCGAAGACAATGCTCGGATCGTGGGAGTCGATGTGAGCAGCGGCGTCGAGGGCAGTGATGGCCAGCAGAGCTTGGAGCGGATACGGGATTTTATAAAAGCAGCAAAAGCAATTAGATAGAAAGCGTAGAATTACGATGACGAGGCGAAACGAGATGAGACCGGATGAGATGAGGAAGAGGGATGGATTATGAATTAAAAGCATTGCAATTGCCATTGTCATATTTGGAGCCTCCGCATAAACCCATTACTTCGTAATTCTTCGAAACGTACCCGTGCCTCGTCCACTGTGGGATGCAAGGTGTTCTCCTCTCATACAAGATTCAGACGTTATCCGCCAGTCGTAGCTTATGGCCATGTAGCAACTTAAGCAAAGTATCATCCATGCCTCGTCCACTGCAGACCTCAGACCGCTTCCTGCCATGCTAAACTTCAATGCCTCATGCATTTATACAATGTCGTGCCCCAAGACCTAGAATCGGACCGAAAAGAGCACCGAAGAAAAAGTAACAAATCCATCGCAATAAGTACACCCAGAAGGCGTCTTCTTCACTAACCGAATCGACCCCTGTTACGTGCTGTTGTGCTCTTGTTGCGGGCTTCCTCGAGAGTATTCTTAAAGTCGCGGTACAAGGAGGCAATAATATTCTTCTCGCGCCAAGCGTCAGTGATTTTGTTGGCAAGGTCGCGTCGCTTTCTAGCCTTCATGCGTTCGCGCTCCTTAAGCTTCTTTGCATCCATCCAGCCATCCTGTTCTAGTTGGTCCTCCACCCACTCCTTTAACGCATGCTTCCAATGAATCAAGCCGTGCGCAGTCTCAGCGTTGCCGCAGCACACGACACCCACGTGCCATGCTTTCGTCTGCGGAGGTAGGGCCAAGCCCTGGGAATCGACAGATTCATGGCCACTCTCATCGCCATCACTATCTTCGGAGTTCGAGTCTGATGAGTCTGACTCAACTTCAGCCAGAGTGTCCTTGTAATAAGGATGACCACGAAAGAAGACCTTGAACGTAGCCGGGTGACTGCTTCGGCCGCAAGCTTCACAGATGTCGGCCCCCCTCTCAGCTCCTTCGATCTCGTAAGACTCCATCTTAGGCCGACCTTTCAATGCTCGATAGAATTCCGATTTCCAAGCCGAGGAAGCAAACTTGGATGATGCGAGGGTTCGAACCTCGTCATCAAGCTTACGCCATGCATTGGCATAAACGGGGTCCTTTCGCTCAAATGCAGGATTGATTCTGTTGTGGACAAGCCATTCAATGACAAATGGAAACTGATGTTTCAGTGGCCTGTGTGCCTGGGCCGTGAACTCAAGGGGAATATCGAGGTTAGCAGGCGCTCCGAGGGGAGCGTCATCGTCATCGATTATGAAGTCGTCTAGTTCATCATCATCACCTTCTCGGGGCTTGGATTGTTTTCCCTTCCTCGAGGGCTGACGAGCAGGCACCTTCTCTTCCTCCTCGTCTGGCTCCTCGTCATCAAACTCCCTTAATACTAAAAGTTCCTGGTCCGAGTCAGAATCATAGATTCCTCGACGTTCTTCGTCAGAGTCCTCTTCCGACGATGTGACTTTATCAATCATCTCGCCGTTTCGCCGACGCCGAAGGAGTTCCAACTTTTTCTGCTTCTCAGAACGGTGGGATTTGGGTCGACCCCGCTTAGTAGAAGAGGAAGCAACTTGGGCTGGTTTCTTCAGTTGACCCGGCGTTATTAATGACGTCTTCCTCTTTTTCATAGGCGATGTGACTCCATCGCTCGAGTCTTCAAGTTCAACAAATTTAGGACGTCGTCGTTTCGACGAACCAGGCACAACGATAGGTTCGTCATCGTCCTCGTCCTCGTCCTCGTCCTCGTCATCATCGTCTAATGTAATTATAGGGGGACGTTGGCGTTTTGCCGTTGAGTGGGGAATAATAGGGGCGTCATCATCATCATTTTTGTCATTCTCATCACTAAGAATCGTACGCCGGAGTTTAGTCGAAACTGACTGTGACGATCTTAGAGGTATGTCGTCCTCATCCTCGTTCTCCTCTGCTTCGTCAGACGAATCACCACCTACAGGAGGGCGCCTAGAACCATGACGACCTGGCATGAAACTGGCGGCAGGTGGCTTAGTAGGTGACGCCGCAGTTCGAGGTCGTGCTATCTGGTTATTAGTATCATTACTTCTTGTGTGTATACTTTCCGGCTTCAGGTATTGACGACACAGGTACTTGATAAAAATAAAATAAAAAAGGCATTTGTAGTTGTACAATTCCGAGTGACAGATACGCGATCATGCAATCGAGATATCGTCGTTCGCTTCAGATGAATAACCAATTAAGAAGGGGAAATCGGGAAGAGTGACCTACAAGTGGAATTCGCACCTGCACCCTTGGCAAAACGGATCTTGGCAGGCGATGAGTGATCTGAAGTGTTTGAAGATCCAACAGGCTCGAAAGTGAGTCGAGCCTGATGCTTCTTCTTCTTATGTGGCGCCATGGTTGGGAGATCTATCGACAGAATAGGATACGACTAGGGAACAAGGAAAGAGGTTAGTCGGTGTTTCGGCTACTAGAGGCCAAATGATGCGACAAGGAATATTGACCGATAAATTAATCCTTTGGCGTCGTTGTGCTTGTGTTCTAAAGGTCAGGGGCAAGCAGCCTCATTATCTTCATTTACGCGAAAGAAATGATGTAACAATCAGCGTAAGATCAATGAATGACGATGAGTTTTGATCCAAATAGAAACGAGTAGAAGATGTTATACGGCAATGTGTGCGGGAGGGGAAAAAAAGAATATCTGGATACGTACGGAAAACAATCAATAGTTGTAATGACGACGGTTACTAGCTGTATCGTATCGTGTTGCAGTTGCCTGAAGTTTTACGGAGGCAGTTGTGATGGCGACGCGTCGAATCGGCGAAGAATTTCGCGAAGTCACGTGGTTCCCATTAAAAGGTTTAATTGACTTGGAAGGCACAGCTCAGCTCAGAGGGGCCACCGGGAGGGGTCACCGGGCTTAATTGACCACTACGTAATCGTAATCCGTAATACAGACAGTTTCACAGTTGTACTAGGTTCAATTTGGGAGCTACATGTATGTACATACTTACATGTATCTGGGGTGTAGGCAACATTGAAATAGGTAGTATACATGTAGATAGTTAGCATGGTCAAGCATCTACTTCTACCCTCCTATAAAGGTCTCACGATATTTTAACACAGGAACATATAGGTAAGCAGCTCTACAACCTTCCCTAACCCTTATATTGGTATTATCAGAGATATGTGTCATGGGGAGGATCGGGTTTTTATTGATCGTGAAGTGTTTCGCAGGGGACAAATGCCGTGACTACTGGGGGGGAGGGTTGGTGCTCGATCCACCCTTGGGACTATCTAATCTCTCTCTTTCTCATGGTCACCATTATCGTCCATCACTGCTCCTGATTCCTTTACGGACATTCCCATCTTTCCAAACCTTGCGCCACAGGGCAGCATGTGGAGGGGATCATGGATATACCAGATTAGGATTCCAAACCACCTCAACGGGTTTGGATTAGACCACCGTCGACGCTATGGACACAGCCCGTTACGAGGAGGCGGCGGCTTCTTCCTTCTTCTCTTCAGTCTTAGACTCAGACTCTTCTGCCTTGCTCTCCTCGCCTTTGGCTTGGGCGAATAGGGCCTCGTTCTCCTTCTGAGCCTTAAGCCAAGCTTCCTTGAACAATTGGGCATCTAGAAAGGGTAGAATGTGTTAGCTTGTACAGTGAGATTCAAGGGGCGGTAACATCTTACTCTCGGCGTTAGCTACACGGACAGAGACTGTAATAGCTTCGGGCTCGCCCTCGCTGACATCAGCGCCTACATTCCAGAGCCAGGCACGGTCGCTTGTTGACATGGGAGCAATCGTCATATCAGGGGTAACTAGACAATCGCGACAATTAGTACGTAGATTCTCACTTTGTAGAGGGATATTGGGTGAACATACTGTAGTGGTTGGCGCAGACCTTGAGCGTCTTGTCTCGCCGCATGACCAGACGAATCTTGCCATTCTCTTTGTGCTTCAGCAGGCGGAGAGGGCCAGTGCCACGCTCCTTCCATTCGCCCTTGCCCTCAGCGTCCTGAGTGAATTTGAACATCTTGCACCGCATGTTGAATATCTCCTCCTCGGACTCCTCGTGCGTCACAGTCTTGACCTTCTCGGTGAGCTTCAGGACGGGCTCGAAGTGAACGTCCTCGGACTCCGGGGGAGCATCCTACACGAACCAATATCGTCAGCGCTATTACGGCGATCGGGAAGAGGCCAAGGTGTATATGTACATACATCATCATCACCCTTCGCGGCGGCAGCAGCCTCGCGCTGGGCCTTGGCGCTACCGGAAACATCGCCACGGTCCTCGTTCTCGTCCTTCTTCTCCTTCTTTGCGCCGCCGCCAAACATGGAGAAGACTGACGAGGAGGTAACCTTGCTCTCGGTACCCTCGGCGGGTTTGGTCTCCCCGACCTTGGGCTCGGTGTTCTCGGTGGAACTCATATTGCGATACTGCTGAATAAAAACGTGAGAAGAGTGCTTCCAGAAGTTTGGCTCTTTGCTGCAACGATAGAAAATATATGGGGGAAAAAGTGCTAGCAAGCAAGCTAGGGTTAGGCAGTATTATTTAGTGAGCGCGATAACGGGTTCGGGAGGTAGAGCTGTCTGATATATACCTAGGTACCTAGGTAGATAGGCAAGGTAGAAGACAGGCACTTGGGCCAGCAAAGAAAACAGGCATAAGGAAAGAAAAGTGATCAGAACACCACCCCACCGCCACAAACCCCCAAGATTGGACGACTCCAAACACAGCATGATTAAGGGAGGAAGTACCTACCTTATGTACCCAGATCTAAAAAGATGCAGGTAATTTGATGCAAAGGGAGAATGCAGGTAGATAATGTGAAGAACCACACGTACCGATCTTTCTAAGAGTACGAAAACGGAACAAGAAGATTGGGTAGAGTATGTGGTATTGGGTTGAAATATTGAAGGTTGTGACAGACCAAGTCAAATAGCAGTCCTGCAAAACAAACGAGGGGGTGGGGAACGTGAAGAATTGCCCCTCGCCCCTCTCTTCGCAATTATCAACATTGCGGGTCTAGATTCACCCCTGCTGCCTCCTGCTGCCTCCTGCCCCCTGCTGCCCTCCCCTGGAACTGCTTCCAAGCTTGTACACAGACTCTGTGCGAGTTGCGACTTCCCAAAGGTCGGGCACCAAAGACAACCCCACTCCACGGTTCAGGTCCGGCAAAGCCCCACCTGCCAACTGAAAGGTACTACCTAGAGCATATTTGGCGGACATTTGGCAGCTGCAGTTCGGTTTACTATCATTTGTTGATTAGGTACATGCCAAACACGCTCCCTTCCTACCGAATTACGTCAACGGAGATTCTGATATTTCAAATTTACAATGGTAGAAGTTCAAGCATTATCCGGATCCCACGTCTGTGAATTATCTAACTAGGTTTACATAGAAAGTATGGGTCCATAATTTCATGACAGAGATACACGTGTGTTCATTTCAACCTCAAGCAATCATAGACGCAGTCGGGGAAGAGGAGAGCTATCATGATAGCTAAATTTCTACACGGAATGTTCCACTTTACAATCTCGTCCAGGAGTGCCCTTAAGTATATAAAATCAGTTCGATCAATTATTTGTCTGGCTATATTACCTCGTTTAACTCTTATATTTCTGGAAAGTGCCGAGAGGGTACATGACAAGGACTAGGTAGTATGGCAAGGCGTAGTATATGCCATATAGCACATAAAGAAGAAAGTCCAAACATTTTACTAAGATAAAAATCATATATCGGTGAAAGGAAACAAGAAGGATGGAGGCTAGATAACTCTACATAGTAAATTGGAAATATCCATACTCAGCATAGCTTCAAGGAATAAATAGAGCTTACTTCCCGCTAATCAGAACCCTTCTTACAAGGACGAAAAGGAAAAAGCATAAACGCTGAGCGGCTAGCAGAGGTGACTTCGTCCTATCAGAGCCACTCTACGACAGCTCGCAAACAGCAACAACAAACGGTAATAGGCCGGCAGACTTCCAGCACGAAGCACGGTTCAAGGGATAACATATCACACGACATCTTGTCAAGGGCCAGAATATACAAGCATGAAAGCAATGCATTGTGTCCGAGGTCTACTCGTCGATATCTACCTAGAGGCTGCTCCGGTCCTAGTCTCGTTGGCCGACTACTATAAAGTCAGGACAATAGCCCTCGAGCTCTGCGCTCATTATCAATAACATTGCCCGGAAATCAAGCCATCCGATTTTCTTTAGGGCGAACTCCACTCAGCAATGCCGAGTGGTATTAGATATGAGCGCTCTAGTTAAACGTATTGCGTCTGACCCTCGTTATTCCTGAGTAACCCCGAACTCGCATGGGAAGAAAGAATGAAACAGAATGTCCTATCACGTCCCCGGTCATCCCATCCTTCAGACCATACATTGCCAGTGAGGCAGGAGAGATGAGAGATAAGTAAGCGGAGATTTGGGGGGAGCGCCGCCTTGCACTGTAATGGTGTCAGGATGGAAGGACCAAGAACGAAAAAACTAACAAGGACCATTACATCACCAATGCCCAACGCCGTCCCTGAGTTCACCCTAGCCGACCCTATGATATAAAGCGCGCAGAAGAAAGATCAAGTCTGGGTTCGCCCCGTGCGTTTGTTCCAAAAGGAACTTCTTGTCTCGTGGCGTTCATGCTTTCGCCGGGACCGTATCTGGTTCTTGACCCGCTCGGCTCTCTCCTGTCTAGCCACTTTGGCGTCGGCAGCCTTCTCCTTAAGGTAGATCTCGGCCTTTGACAGATAGCGCTGGTGTTCTTCGGTTTTCCCTTGTATCCGTAGCCACCAAAGCTTAGATCTCAGCTGTGCCGAGAGGTAACGCAAGGAAAGCTCGTCGCGTAGGTCTTGAGCCTCACGAACTAGTTGGAGGTGTGCTTGCTGCTGACGTCGAGCTAGATTGTCGCCATCCAAGGACAGCTTGACCTGAGAACTAACGTGGGATGTAATGTGTGATGGGAGACCAAGGACAGCGTTTCCAGCATCTCTAAGTCCTTGTAGTAAGGAGTCGGAGACAGATGACGTCTGACTGCAGACCTGTTTCGACATGACATCCAAAGCCGGAATGTAGGTCTCTTCAACCCATGCCGTTGTCTCATTGACGGTGTCGACGAGCTTCTGCGCGAATCCCTTGACCAGCTGCTTGCCAGCATCCAAGGCACCTATAAATTTGTTCCTACCAAAGTCAACATGGTGTGTCTCCTGGATCTTGGGTTTCCGAGTTGTAGCGATAGATACGGCCAGGACATCGTGTGCCTCTTCCAAGGGCACCTCGATCAAGAATCCCTCCTCAACAGACGAGACTTTGGTCGGAATGTCATAAAGACCCCGACTCACGGCGATCAAGATGGCATCCCTTGACAGCCAGGAAGATTTGATGTTTTGAGGGATTTTTACCATGATCTCATTGCGATCATATAGCTCTGCTGAGCATATGAGCGGTTCCTGAGATGGCTTAGTGATATCTGTCTGCGCCTTGTCTTTTCCGAATCCCATAAAGACAAGATTACTCGGAGAACTTCCCGTCTGCAGAGCCTTCTGTGTGTGGGCGGTCGCTGAAGTTGGGGTGACTACCGATGTGGGCACGGAATTCCCAACAGGAGAGGGAACGGCCGCAGAAGAGACAGCGGCTACTGGAACCGTGGATAGGATTTTTGGGACTGGCGGGCTAAATAGCAGGTACTTGCCAGCGAAGACGAGGCTATATAGAACGGCAAGCCCGGACAGAACGACTAAAACACGTCGGTTACCTTGGATGTATCTGAGAGTTAAACGATCCAGCTCCGAAGCGTTATACTTCGGCTCATTATGGCTCATGGAGAACGGCGCCCCCTGGGTCCGTTCACGGTCCAACGCTGTATCTCGGGCGGGTGACTCCTGTGGGACTTCCCGGGTCTGATTCTGGTCCGCCTGGGCTAAAGGAATAATTCTTGGGAGGCCATGTTGGGAGAAGTCTGTAGGATTCTCGAGGCTTTGATTCGCGAGAGTCTCAACATCAGCATCCTCATCATCGGCTTCGCTGGTATAATCGATGACAGTGCTGCTAATGGTGCTAATCACAGCAGCATCGTTCAGCGTAGGAGCTGCTTCTTCCTCTTCATCATCAGACGAATCGGTATCGGCTTCGGTAGTGTCGACATCGGTGCCGGTATCGGTGCCGGCCAAGCTCTGCACGTCATCGGGCCTCTGATAGTCAAGAGAGCTAGCAGTAGATTCGGCCTGGCTCTCTCCATCGGTGCCAATAACGTCGTACCCTAGCTCAGCGAGACTAGGGTCGTCGTCGGGGAAGTTTTCGGGCTGCATGATGTCGGGTGAACTAGATGATATCCAGTTGGTGAGTTGTCGGTTACCTAATGGTCGGGGAAACCGGAGAGAGGGCACGGAGTTGGCGAGGTGGTCGGTTTGGTCGAGGTTGTGTGATTGACTCGACTCGGCTTCGGTAGTGTAAGTGGCACGGTCGGTAGATGGGCGTGGAACAGCAGTCGGTATATCGGTTGGTGTCGAGGGTCCGGGCTGTTCCATTACGTGGTAGAATAAGATGTCTCTGCTAGATCACGTCATACCTCGAGTTTACCGTAGGGGAGTGGTAAACCAAACGAGGATGACGGAGTGCAAGCAGGCTAGAAGCAGACAAACGGAGAGTAATTCGAGAGATTAGTGAAGAAAGGAGGCGCGAATATCCGTATCAGACAGACGAGCTACCCCGGGGGAGGTATGAGTCGAAATGTCCAAGTTGCATATAATAGACTGAGACGCCGAAACTGCTATGCTGCCTAGATGAATAAAGCGGGAAGTGTCAGCTAGCCTTGTGGATGTTCCTCGATTCCGAGATTGTTATCGAGTCTTTTTTGAGAAGGAAGATGACGGTGACGAAGAGTAGGTGGGTTGAAGCAGACTGGAGGTCCAAGATCGGGTCGGATTAGGTATCTAAGATGGATGAATTGTTACGGTAGGATGTATGTGGGATGTATGCAGGTAGGGAAAGTTAGGCAAGACTTGGGAGAGGTAGGCAGGCAAGACAGGGAAAGGAAAGGAAAGGACAGGGTAAGGTGAGGCTAGACTAGATAATACGCACACACACTTTGCAAGGTTCATTAAGAGGGTTTGTTGGCGGCGGGCTGACGCTGCCTTACAGTGAATAAAGGATGGAGGATGGATGCGATGAGGATAAATGGTTGGACGGTGGGAATGGGTAAGGTAGGATAGGCAAGAGCGTGAAGCTGCCTTAAACTTACCTGTCTTACGTATTGGCGGTGCGCGCGGATGGTACACATGGAGGGGGCGGGGTATTGTGCGTTTAGGTACCTAGGTAGTGTACTGTAGTGTACATGCACGTATTTTACTGTGCAAGGGTTTTAGCTTTTTTAAAGCCCCCGAGGTTCCCACCCAAAGACACCCGTGGACCCGACCTCAGTACCTACATGTACCTACTATCAAGACCAGCTCAACACATCGTAATTGCGAACAACATGAAATTGCTAACAAGTAACAAGGAAGCTAGACTCAAACAGTTCTACCTCTGATTAAAAAATAAAAAATAAAATCGATGTTTATACTTGCATTTGAGGGGTGACTGACAGGGCAACGTCCAGTCGTGACTCTCCATATCAAAGAGCGCTTCGAGGTGGACTCGTCAAGAGATTGCATGCGTCTTGTCCCCAGGTCAGCAGGCTTGGGAATGTGGGATTTGCAGAGTAAAGGCCCCAGTAATAAGGTCAGGTGGGGATCTGCAACCAGATACGATTTATTAGAGCTAGGTAAACTTACCTAACAAACCGCCAAATTCCCCATACCTATACTGCTACCTAGGTATACGCTACTGCCTGTCACCTTTTACCCTCGCCCATGCAATCAATACGAAAATCAATGGGGGGGGATAAGGATAAGGTCAGTGCTAGATTCTTTGATAAGACTCCAACTTGCTCAAGTGGAGGATAGTGGGGGTTTAGCGCCGATGGGGCCAAAGCCTGGCAGTATGTACTCGGATACAGATACACTAGTATAATACATAATGTTATGTACAGTGATGTTGCTACGTTGAATTCGATAAACTCTCCACTACTCGATATGGATACATGTAGGCTCTTTAGCGTCAGAATGGTGGTAAAAGCCGCTCTGGGTTTCATTTTCGTTATATCAGGCACTAGTACGGACCTATTAAGGGCGTATCGGAGCTTAACGGAATGGCACTCGTGATTGTGGGCTCAACTTTGAGTTCAATTTTTTGTATATTGATGTCAGACTCCATCTGAAACGACGGTAGGTAAGATACTCACATAGCCTTGATATCAAGGTGGACGTAGGTCTCTCGGACCCTGAAAAGAAAACTCGACAAATACGAATAAGATCGATTAATATTACGTCGGCACATTCACTTACCTCATAACTAAACTAAGTGTCATAAAAGATGACTAGCCGAATCACAAAACAACAAGTGCAAAAAAAAAAAAAAAAAAAAAAAAGGTGACATTCTTTAAGATTCCACGAATACAGTGCCGTCAGATTGTTTGCTTTCCATAGTTCCTAGTATTAAGTTCTGATATAATGCACTATTAGGGTCACTGAGAAATCTACCGCTGACCATAGCGGCTTGGTCAAACGATGTAGGGATGTTCTCAGTGAATATTCTCTCCAGGCCAATCCTAAAGCCATCCTTAAACCGCAATAACGTCAATGGGGTATCGTAGAAGCAGCAACTCCAAAGTCCTACTAGCTCTCCCGTATCAAGGACATCAGTCATGCCACCCCTCATCTGTCCCGTCATTATCCTTATTACCGTAACCATCGCTTCGCTATAGGCGTCCACGAGCCCTCGTCAAACCAAGTAAGACATGCTCTGCATGATGGCTCCCTGCAAAATCGACCGCGCGACTATATAGACGCATGGGCAGGTAGTCGAGGCGAAGCTTTACCCGTTCTACTCGCGGGGTTTGAAAGCCACGTGAGATTGACTTCGTTGTGGATAGCACTGCGGCACAATGCAATAATATCCCGGCGGGTGAAAATGGGGCCACATCGTGCTTCGTAATATACCAGAGAATGGCCCAAGCAGTGTTCAACAGTCGAGTGAGCAGGGAACTAAAATCGTAGATTTGAAGCGGCAATGCCAGTGCGCGCTTATAAGAATTCATCAGCCAGAATCTAAATGATGCTGTGCTTCTCAAAGATCCTCCTCAGCGAATCACCGTCGAAGTCCTCGTCATCGGGGATCATGTCAATGATTCCCGTCAGGTTCGCAAAGAGGTCGCCTTGATTTCGGTATGCCAGAATCGTAGGTACAGCGGCATTGTCGAACTCAATGTCCTCGTAGTGGACTTTGACGAAGTGAACATACGGATGGGCCGTGACCAGTGGTCGCAGAGCTGCTTCGATGAGACGGGACACTTCGCACTATCATCTAGTTAGTCTATAATTCATACTAGGTCTTGCACAGGAATCAACTAACCTGGTGGTCGTAAACGAATACTACGACAACGGTCTCTCTTCCCACTTTCTCGATAGCGTCCAAGTATCCTAACGCGTCGACGCTGTCGAAGCGACCAAACATTCTTAGGCTTGGGCTCGTTCTTCGGTTGCGAACGTTATTCTTCGCGTCCCTTTCCAGTTCCAGCCTTCGTGTTTCTCTCCATTGTTGAAGAAATGTATCTTCGTCCTCGTCCTCATCGCTTTCGCCGCTGTGCGAACCGGTTGTCCGCGGGATCTCGCCTTTCCCAAAGACAGATTGACGAGCAGCGCGAACTCTGTTTCTCCACTTGCTCTGACGAGCCTGCTCGTATGCGTGAGCGTCGGCAATGACACCTTTCACACCAGTGCTGTGACCTGAATTGAGGCTGGCCGGAGGCAGCTTGACGTCGCCTGTCATGGTTGGGACACGCATTGCGGCTTCTATCTGGGCGTTGCGGTATCGATCTTCTTCGTCTTCGTCGCTATTTTCAGCCTCTCTTCGAGCGTCGTCTCGATCCTCAGGGTGTACTTGTGAGCCTTTATCGGTATTCTTATCGAGGAAGTCCTGGAACTCTTCCTGTGCGGGGGTAGGATTGCTGTTTATGTTTGCAGAAGTAGAGGTCATGATGGGCCACCAAGTAAGGGAGGGACGGGGTGGGAGGATTGATATATGCGATTTCGCTTAGTCGGTGTGTGGGAAACTAGGAGACCAGGAAGCCTGTCTTGGGGAACGTGGCCGTGTAGGACTCTGGGGGAGGGGAGGAACAAGATAGGCTGATGTGTTGCGGAGTGTGGCCCAATGTTTTTTTCTTTCCAAGGTTTCGACTGGAATGCAAGGAATAAGAGAAAAAAATGGGAATGCTTCTGGAACAATGCCTAAAGCGACTAGGCAATGGGAAGGAATAGCGGAAGACAGGAGCACGGAGGAACGGGCTGCGGCATGCGTCAGGATGTTTCAGACGCCACAAAACGGATCCCGGTTAGGCTTAGTTGGTCTATTTAGCAGCAAATCGGCGAAGGCGCTACGTTAGAGAATATGCAGGCTCCACCAACCACGCAGGATTATTCTTTCCCAGGATGCGCAATTGCCTGAATATACTAATGCACGTATGTACGGGGATCTCCGTCTCTAAACAAGAAAGAGAAGAAGAAAAAAAAACCCACGATCAGCCAAGTGTAATAAACTGGGCAAGTTCACACTAAAAAGAGCCTTGAAGAGACGATCTTTTATACGAGCGCGTTCCCCAGATCGGTGTGCAATTTAGCTAGTGACGACAAGATAAGAATCAGCATAGATCAAATCGGTTCGCCAAGCTGCTCGCGCGCGTGTCTATGTACATATCTACCAGGTTGGAATGGCGGCATTGCGCAGAATCAATACGATATCTCCGACAGGGATTAAAACATGGTAAAAGGCATGGGGGAGGACCACTGAAAACTAATTTCATCTTGAATTCTCCCCTCATATATGTCTATATTCACATCTGATATTACCTTAGCTGTAACACTTTGCATTGTTGACTGTTTATGAATGCTAGGTAGTTGCTCGTATATCAAAACTAGGGGCAAAAGGAGAATAAAGCCATCAAAGGAAGAGGCGGTGATGATCAGCTGGTACCGACGTAAAAAATCCCGAATTCACTTTTCGAATCCAAGGTATTACCTCTCTCGTAAACTTTGAGGATTGGTTACCAACACGCTGATGTTTCACTATCTGGGAGAGAAGAAGAAAAAAAGATTGGAGAGCCGGAGAATTTCCAATGTTGGCTGTGGCACAAGAGGTGCTGACGATGTAAATAAGCAGTATGGTAATAATAATATGTCGTACCCTCAATTTGGACGACGTCATGCTAAGCTCCATCCATTCTAATAATAATAGACCGAGGATCCATCTCGTTTTCCAACTTGGGAAAATGGGCAATTGTCAAAGCATTATGTTGTAGCGAGGCTAGCTCTGAACTTCTGGGAAGCATAATGAAAAGCCGGTGACGAATACTTGCACCCTTTTTATAGTACGATAAACTGACGGTTGCAGGACTATTCGTACCAAGTGAGCCCACAGTTTCACCTACCTCGGGACCTAGGTAGCAGGCAAAAGCCAAGTGGTCAATCGAGAAGGCTGTAAGCCCCATGTGCAGTATCACCGGTCTAGTCGCCATCACGATCAACTTGGCGTATTGTTTTCCAATGGGAAGATTCTCCCTACACCTTTACAGAAGACTTCTAGAACTTTGATGACACATGGTACATAATAAAGGCATATTTAGAACTAATTAGTTGGGGGCGAACTCCTGGGGTGTGGAACGAAAAAGGGGAAGCTCAGCCTAAAAATAACACCAATCTTATTTTTCTCGGCATACCCGGTAACTATCATATTATAGCCTCCAATACAAAACGAACATAGGACTAGCGGTTAGTTTATAACTAGACAAGTAGAAGCTAGATTCATTTCGAGAAGAAAAGCATCAATGCGCAATATCTTCCCGATCATATGATATCAAGTCTATGGTTCTTCTTGATGAATCTTGGCCTAAGGCAGTAAGCGAATAGCAATTGTTTTACACAAACGGATATATGGATGGTCATTGGGACCCAGGTCTATGTTGCCAAGTGACAACAATATTAGGTATCTATTAACCCATGGAGGCTTCCCATGTCGAGATCTGGGAAGATCGTCATGCAAATCCATAGACACAGGGGGCTGACGACGCGTAAATAAGCTTCTTGGTAGGAGCTGTAACATACATGTTGAATATTAGATATACTCAGACTTTAGTAGACGGCTGACCGCTTAGAGCATTCTTCTGTGCATCTAGGTAGCTTACCCAGTTGACCACTTGTTACTTTCCTAATCATAGGCGTTTCATCGAAGATTTGTTTATCTCATGATACATAACTTGGTAGATAATATAAATATCCTGCGCCTCAATGACTCGATACCTAAGCGAGTAGGTACTATAAGGACAAGACCCACGGTTGTTGATGGGTAGAATACTTGGCACCTTTGTTATGCTTAGTTCGTGGGATGATTGTGGTGGATATGATCGTCTGTATAACCCTGTCATTTTCCTTACTATCTATACTTAGAAATACTACTTCTAAGGTGCTAGGCTACTCGTCTTCCCAAGAGATGAGAACACAAGCCGAGGTTACTCAGGCGAAGTAGAAGATTGATAAGCTGTCCTATGTGCCCTTTCCTTTTCACCATCTTTGTGTCAGGTTTGGCAACTTGATAGACACAAGCAACACTTAGTCTGGGGGTGTATAATAAGATGGTTATCGAGGAAAGCCTCCGAGCCTAAGGTCGATAACACATGAGACCAACCATTAACTGGCACTTTGATCCACGAAAATAGGTCCTCGACAAGGGCCTTTATGCTTCGGTAGCCTAACTATCATCCGCCGTAAGAGACATTATCTTCGTCAGACATTTCCCTGGCAGCTACTGTTTGGCCTGGAGGAGTGTAGCTTGGTACAAAGGGAGTCTATTCTTAGTGCAGCGTCGATTCGCATTACGCATCGTCACTCTCTCTGATATGCTACGTCAATTTGTCGACCACTGTACGAAAGGGTTAAAGTTCATCAGTCAATCTAGGCGGTGCTAAGCGATTTAATGTATGCTCTACGTTTTATATCTTGACCATATCCTAAGATATATAGGTACTCTGTCAGCGAGGAAGGATATCAGAAACATCCGAATAGTGATCGAGCGAAGGTGAGATTGAAAAGCATGGGAAACACTGAGATATGTGACTTTGAAACCACTCATGTCATGTCCTTTGATTACGTGGTACCTCCACATGTATGTAACTACACCGGAGGGAACCTGAATAGGTGCAGTACTGACTTCAAAACACGAATTGAGAGATCCTCCCAGCGTATCAGCTACGACACTCTTTCTAAGACTGGCGAGGGCAACAACATCCTCTGGTGAAGCAGAATGGACTAGGCTCTTCCATCACACTTGTGCCTGTAGTAACTGTTTCACAATCCTCTGGCCAAGCTCGTCACCGCAACATCCATTTTCATACCCAACAAGATACTTCGGATCGGAGGCTCTCGGGAATTCGGTACGCTCGTACTCGAGGTGAATGGCCCTTCCTGAACATGAGTGCTATTTCTGTAAAGACATAAGAAGATGAGGAAGTTAAACTTGTTAAGCCAACCACCATACCACTCAGATGGAACCCAGGACAGCTAGCCATGACACGCCCCAGCACGCAAACCTCATGAACCACCATATACCCGAGTCTGTGAGGGGTTATCGTGTCAGGGCAACTAAGAATTGATTAAGAAGGTTAACTCGGGTTATTGTGCTGCCAGCCACGGCAACCTCCTGTTTCTCCTTTGTCCGCATGTCAAGCAGTATGGCTTACCCGATATGTGAGTTAGTTTTCCCAATATCCAGCGGCAATGTTCTTGGAACAATAGTACCCATATGACAGATCTTATCACGAGACGGACCGAGGCGAATGAGTAGCCTTAAATACCCTATTAGTTTGGATGGTTTCAGCGTTCAATATGACATGACTATGGTACAGACAGTAAGTGAAGGGCCGGTATGACGCCGGATGCGAATTGTGTTCCTCCGCCCCTACTCATCTGCACCCTAGCCGACTCGATTCCCCAATGTGCGGAAGGATACGCCGACAGGAGGGACGACCTCTAGGAAACACCTTCAAGATGACCAGCCATCACTAAGGCCTAAATGCTAGGCTTCTCTCTCCCCCACCAGACTGAAAAAGCAGGCCACCACCCTCAAGTGATTTTGCCCTTTATCCACAAAAAATATCAATCAGTACCTCCACTCCACCTAAAGATCAGCGGTGGCGAGCAAAGGTAATAAACAGGAATCAAGTAGACGCGCAATAGTTGTTCTTCCGGGTGAAAAGCCTTTTCGTATCAACATGTCTCCCTATAAAGGGAGAAGACTGCATCCGTGTATCAAGTTGCCGTAATTTTGAACTAAACCACAAGGGAAGCAAAGGCCGAGGATTAAAAGGAAAAGCCCGTCCATTAGATCGCATCTTTGCCTATACGACCAGGAGCCCCAGCTGCCTGGTTTTGGAGTAGAGGCCGGACTAAACGGTGTTAAGTAGTGTCGTTTAAGTCCAAGGCGGTATATTAGCAGAATAACCGAAAGATGGAAGACAGGCAGAGAAATATGATATTATTCTGGTATCGAAGGGGTGACACGGCCGGGGAACTATACACTCCTCTGGCTCCTCGGCCGGCGGCGGCAAACAGTCCTCCGGGTGGGAATTGAGTATAACGTAGGCCAGTAAGGAAAATAGGTGCTGAGAAAGGCTGTCGTGACTTCGTCCTGATAGCACCACACCTCGACGATTCGAAAAGCGAGCATCAGGTTGAAATTAGTTCGAAATATTCATTCGATGAAGAAATATGACAATGACGCCGGCGGTACACGTAGCGAGTCGGGATATCGCTGTCGTAGACTTGCGTCTTAATATGCCCAAATTTTGAGCTATGAAACGTTAGCACGACTACAGCTTGCCAATACAATACCTGATGGCCAAAACTTACCACTGAGTCCCAAGAACCTGTGCACAAGCTGATGCCATCGTTGCTAACTCCCAAGCAGCTGACACGGTTCTCATGGCCTACGAGGGAGCCGACCTTTTCTCCTCTTGTGACATCCCAGACCTACGAATCATTAGCCAATGAAGGTCTCTTTCGGTAAACCAGATTGAATATACCTTGCACTCAAAGTCATCATACCCGGCAAATAACAGACGGCCGGAAACCGATGTGGCAACAGACGTGATACCGCATAGAATAGATTCAGACTGCATAGCGCGATCAGTATTGGCTCATAGAAATTTTCACGGTTCATCCACTTACGCCGTAGAGATTGAGCTCTCTGTCTGCTCGGATATCAAACAGCCTACATGTTGCATCATCCGAGCCAGTGACGAACGAATGGCCATCTGGGAAGAATTGGATGGCGTTAATATCTGACTCATGGCCAGCAAAGGTCTGCACAGCCTTGCCCGCGCGAATATCCCAAAGTTTTGCAAAGGCGTCGCAAGCGCCAGATATGAAAGTGTTCTGATTCGTTGGGTTCAAGCTAATGCTCATGACGTCGCCCAGGTGGTCGGCAAATTCCATGACCTTAGTTCCAGTCTCGATATCCCACTTCATGCAGGTCATGTCCCCAGAAGAGGTGAGGATGCTCCGGTCGTTAATAAATCGGCAGCAAGACAAATAACCAGCATGACCAGAGAGCTCACGGGCTACACGAGTGGGTCCGTCGCGGTTCTGGTTGAGGTTGTAGATAGAACAGATGTTATCAAGACCACCGCAGGCGACGTAGTTACCACTCGGGGCGTAAGCACAGGTCATGACCCAGGATGACCGTAGGGGGATGGCGTGGACTTTGTTCGTCGTGTAGGCATCCCAGATAATCAACTTCCCGTCCTGCGAGGCGGATACCAAATGTCTTCGGTCTGTCGACCAGTGCATAGCGTAGATCTTGGCCAAATGTCCCTTTAGCGTCCTTTTCGTCTTCATTAACTGGTTTCGGGGAATGGCCTCGTGAGATTGCTGCGCGACGGCGCGGACTGTAAACAGGCAAGGGGGTTAGAAGGCTCCAAGAGATTATTGTAGTCGGGAACGACTATCAATTGATGCGAGACCAATATACTCACGAGTAGTGTCGGCGAGCTCATCCTTCTTTCGCTTGATCCTGTCCTTCAAGTTCTCAGCCTCGCGTCGCGCCTGTTGGATGCGCGCCTGCATGGCCTCGGGCGACACATCGTTTGGCCGTTGCGAGTCCATGGCGGCGATGGGAGGTGTGTCAGGCGAGGGAACCGAGGGGCAGCGGGTGAATTGAATGGGCGGTGATGGGCGACGGGCGTCGTCGAGCGGTGTGGTTGGATTGATTTTGGATTCGCGAATAGCGGAGAGGACACCGAAGGGGTAAAAAAGAGAGAAAAGGTGTGAGGTTGGATCAACTCGGGGTAAGGGTGAGGAGGGAGATGGAGAATACAAGCCTCCAGGGGGGTCCTTGCTGGGTGCTCTGACCAGCGACCAGTACCTAGTATTAAAGATGGGTTTAAAGAGAGCTGGAGGGAAAAAATAATAAAATAAAATAAAACCCCGGCTAGGCCAGACTTGGGGAGAAGACAAATGAATTCGTCAGGGCGCGAAGACGGGAAAAGTTGCGGAGATTAGAAAGCAGGAAGCAGGAGGCAGGAAGCAGGAGGCAGGAAGCAGGCTTTAAGGGACGGAACGACAACTATCTAAGGGTTTAGTTTTAATGTAGTGCAGGAGTGGAAGTATGTAGGAGAAAAGGCAGGACTCTAAGGCGTTGAAATCTCGGAATTGAAATAACAACTAAGACAGAAAAACCATGTAGAGGGAAAAGCTGGCTGGTGAAGAAAATGGCGGTTTGGCAGCATTTACTATTAGCAATCTAGAAGGAGCAAGTAAACGGTAGGAGCAAGAGGTAATTGAACTGGAGGCAAGTGGGTTTGGTACTGGTACTGGTACTGGTACAATACATCCCATACAACCCCATGTGCAATGCTCAGGGTGCCATATTTAATGTGGATGCATGTATGTACTGCAATTCTAATCTTACCACCGCAGCACACTAGGTACTCATGTACAATACATACAAACTAATGCAGATCGTCCGCCTGAACAAACATCAATTGATATCTGGGATGTACCTTCTCGAGCTACCCACAAAAGCAGCAGGTACTCCTTTTTAGCTAGGTACATGCATACCACCTAGGTTTGTCCTTCAACGCCTTCAACGGGCTGAATAAGCCTAGACCGCAAAAATGAACGCCTCGATTCGGCTTCACCCATTGGATCAACCCCAGAGTATTCGCGTCTAATGTCAAATGACCTCAACCTCAATGTAGTAGCAGTAGCAGTAGTAGTAGTGAGTATTCAGAGGAATTAATTCAACACATACAAGAGTACCTAGTAGATACCAATGTGCGGTGCGGTAAGCGACATACAATTAGCAAGTGCATTATGTATATAAATGGTGTGAATGGTACATATAGGTTATGATGTAGTGACTATGGAAGGTTCACGTTTCTTTACTGCGGCATTGTACATGTAAGCTCTACATGTATACTGTACGTTACCGTTGGCCTTCACCCGCAATTTACATGTACACGTGAATGCCTATAGGATTAATCAGGTATCCTGTTGCTGCTGAAAGTATTACGCCTGGTACCTCCATAGCTTGCTAATGGTACTTCCACTTACATAAACCACAGCGGCCATGAAGTTAAGCATTTTGGAATATGGAAAGTGTAACGGGATGGTAACGGAAAATAATTTTGACCTTTTTCCACTTTCCGACTGTTTGTGATCCAGCCCATCCAACTTGCTATCTCTACACGATGCATCATCAGACAGTCGACACAGTTTATAGTCACTACACTAGGAAGAGCTCGTTATTCCTTTAATGACAATACACTATTAATTCACCCACAGATGTAGGGAGATTTGGGCCTTGCCCAGGTGGTTCTTGGATAGATCTTCCCACTACTCTCTCATCCTCGCTTCATTTCTCACCAATCTCATAGATCCTAGTCTGACAACCAATCCAACCATCCAATCCACCAATCCCCCTTGGCACTCATTTTTCATTGCATTTAATGGGGCCAGGGTACGAAGCAACTTTATTAATGCTTGTGCGGACAGCAAAGCAGACGAAGCAGACGGGAGAACACAGTACATAAACACAGTATTTCTTTGTCTCCTTCGCGTCAAAAAGTCCTACCGCCTGCATATACCTACGCGACATTACGGTATTATGTAGACATCCGTCTGGCTGAACCGCCGAGGCCTACCGGAGCTTTTTTCTCCTTTGTGCTCTCACCGGTGATACTCTAGAGCTAACCAAGCAGACGCGGGCTTGCTTCATACAGGTGACAGAGGCTCAGACTAATGAACGATATGGGTTGGGTTTTCTTGTGGCCTGGCGGCGCTGTTATTCCCAACTTGTTGAGTTGGCGCGGCACAGCAACACGCAACCAACCACCATAAAAGCCTTACTAGACAGCTCTTACATACAAGTCATAATCCCCAAATGACATAAATATGCTAAGAGCCCCATTGAAGTCGACTTTCCATGTACTGGGGGTTCGTTCCTTACCCCCGAAGCTATTGTTTACTCTCATCATCTCTTCATCGCTGAACTTGTTTTATTCTTATTACATTATCAAGGGCCATATTATTCATTACCTATGTATAATTAAGATGTCCCTTACAAAAAGGGGATGGCGACTAGCAGGTCTCCGCCGCTATGGAACACAAACCATACTCAATAGGGTCTTGCGGTGCGGATACAGTACCAAGAAAGCCACTGGGTGGTGCCCTAGCCGCGTTAGCCTGACGGTCTCATTAATGAGACGCTCTCAATCCTCGTCTATGCAAGGTACTGGATTCGCAAGCGTCGGACCCGACAATGGATCCCCTCTCCAGCTTCCCAGTCTGCCAGTTCCCATTGCAACCCAGCAGCAAGCAGCAAGGAGACCTCATTAGAAAAACTGGGAACGGTTCGGTTCCTAGTTCCGACCCAGTTAAAGAAATAGGGTATGGGTGACGCGAGAATCAAATAAAGCTTGGGTCTTCATGAATTGGCTAGATACGTTCAGTAAGACGTTACTCCCGAAGATAATTCTTACCTTGTCTTTGTCAATAACCCAAGTATTTAAAATAAGTAGGTGGGTGTATGCCGTGATCGACCGGGAAGATCTGTCGTTATGCAGATGGAGTTTCTAGAAGGTCTGGTGGAAGGACTGATGAAAAACCTGGGATACCTAATTTAACAGTTTGCTCGACATTGTGCTACCCCTTCTGACATTTCTCATATTAACTTACCTAAAATTAAGTATAATAGTTTGACATATCATTAGTCTCACTTTCTTTTGACCTTGTGGTCATCTTGATGGAGAGTCCGTTATACTAGCAAATGATACTGCCGATAGGTAGAGAAGACATCACTAAAAATACAACATAATGTTCAAAGGTCATCATGAGCTATTAGCCCCTACTTTGTCTATATTCGAGTTCGAAATTACTAAGGCAGACATGCGTTGCAGATGGTTGAGGATAAGTTCGTCTCTTAAAGCAAGCAGATGTAATTGCGCCGATTGTGGCACCTAAGCGGTCGCTTCAATTACCACCAAATTCTCAATTGATACATAATCTTCCTAAAGAGACGACTCGGATGGGAACACTTAATTGAGCACTTAATGCACTCGACACTATAATATCTACCCTGTCCTCACTTTAGGCGGTTCTACTCCTATCACATAAACGCATCATGACGCAGGAAACTGGATTAGACTTCAGGTCTATGCCCAAGATTGAGGTAATCATGATGACCTTACGAAAAATAGACCATCTATTACTATACGGCTATAGCCCGAGTCATGTCGCTTCGATATGCTCAGTCCCAGTCACTCACCACTTACCCAGTATGAAATGAGCTATACTAACGTCCTGCTCTACGAACTCACAGCTCCACGCTCACCTAACTGGCAGTATTAGTCGACAATGCCTACATGAAATCTGGAAAGTGAAAAAGGCGGCCGGGGAAACCGACCTCGAGGACCCCTTAGTTGTGATGCCTCCAGGCAGACATGACTATGATCTCAAAACGTAAGAAGCGGCTCCGACGGGCGGCTTATTACCTCATACCCCTCTATACGTGAGCAACAGGGACTAAGGCTATCCACATACAGCTTTTTCCCACTGTTCTCGTCTTACATCTACAACCTGGTCAACGACCTCTCCTCACTAGAGCACTCCACCAAGTCCGTAGTCAGGGACTTTGCCAAGGATGGTGTAGTGTACCTCGAGCTGCGGACGACGCCACGGGCGATGCCCGCTGCTGGCCTAGGTAAAGCAGGCTACGTCGAGGCAGTGCTACACGCGATCGACGCAGCGCAGCAGGAAGCGCCAACGTTACACACCCGTCTAATCCTATCAATCGACCGGCGCAACACCCTCGAGGAAGCACGTGAGGTTGTTGCGCTAGCAAAACAGTTCCAGGACCAAGGCGTCGTGGCTATCGACTTGTGCGGCGATCCGACGAAGGGTGACGTCTCTCTATTCACACCCGCCGTTGAAGAAGCCAAGGCGGCTGGGCTGAAGGTGACGATCCATTTCGCGGAAGCCGAGGCCAGTGCCAGCGAGGCGGAGCTGAACACCATCATGGGCTGGATACCTGATCGGTTGGGCCACGTGATACATGTCCCAGAGAAAATCAAGAAGCAAATTGCGGCACGGAGGGGCATCGGACTGGAGCTGTGCCTCAGCTGCAATGTCCATGCGAAGATGATTATTGGAAGCTTCGAAGCACATCACTTTGGGGAGTGGTGGCATGTTGATGGGCCAGTTGTTGTGCCATGTGTAAGTCGTGTCGAGGCTTAAATATTCACCTACATATAGGCTTTGCACTAACTAGGAGGTTTTAGACTGATGATGTCGGCGTCTTTGGCAGTCCGTTGTCAAACGAGTGGCGGCTCATCCAGGAGCACTTCAAATTAGGACGAGAGGAGATCGTGAGCTTGACGAGAAAGGGCATCGAGGTCATATTCGCAGAAGATGACGAGAAAGAAAGATTAAAGGACGCTAGGTGGTGAGAGCTCAATTTTGCTACGGAGAAAGGTCGTTGATATAAAAGGAGAAAGGAATGATTCTAGAGTGAGTATGCATTGCATTTAACCCCTTTATGCCTCTATTGATCCCACAGAGCTTGTCTAAGCTGCAACTGTTATACTCTGCATCTGGGTGCGCCCGTATTAGACTCGGCCTACATGATCAACCCATAGAGAAATCCGGTTTGCTAATTGTCCGTGATACGAATATTGTTTATCTCTTTTTTTGCCCTGGTTGCTCTATACCATCCTAGCCATGCGTTGCCGCCCATTCTTTAAACCAAGCCAGAGCCTCAGGGTTTGCTACACTGGCGTTCGTCTTGATATTTATGCCCGATAGAATCTGTTTAACCGCGACCTCGATCCTAGTGAGACGTTAGCTGGAGTTTGAAATCGAACTGTAAAGCCAAGCAAAGGCAGGGTAGACGTACTTCTTCCCATTCCCAGTCTTTGGAATTCCTGCTCCGCATTCCTCTATCACACCAGGTACATGTCTTGGACTTAATTCCTTTCGAATGACGTCCTTAATTCTGTCGCGTAGCTCAGGAGTGAACTGCTTTCCTTCGGTCATGACAACGAACAGACAGACCGTTTCATCACGGTCTGTTTCTCGTCTCCGGCCAACACACACGGCATCTTCGATCTCGCTTCCGAAGAATTTCGTCAGCACGTTATATATTTCTGCACTACCGAATCGTACGCCGGCTGGCTTGAGGACGCCATCGCTGCGCCCTAGCATGGTTAAACCGCCGGTATTGACATCAACTCTCACGAAATCACCATGGTGCCATATGCCATCGAAGCGCTCGAAATAGCTGGCACGATACTTTGCTTCGCCGTTGGGTCCCCAGAAGGTAAGCGGCTGGCAGGGGAACGGTTTGGTGCATACTAGCTCTCCATCTTCGCCGGGTGTCGGCGCACCACTGATAGAGTCTACTACACCAATTGCCATGCCAAGCCCTGCGCATTGAATCTCGCCCACGTGAACAGGCAGTAGTGGACAGGGAGCACCGAATAATGAGATGATATCAGTACCGCCGGTGATCGAAGCCAAGTTAATGTGGGCAGGAAAAGCCTCGTAGACGAAGGAGAACGTCGATGGCGGTAAGGGTGAGGCTGTTGAGTAGATCGCTTGTAGGCGAGAGAGGTCAAGCGATCGAGCAGGATAGACGCCGTTAGTCTCGAGCGTAGTGAGATATGCGGCCGAGGTACCAAAGTGGGTCACCTTCAGGGAGGAGAGGAGTCTGGGCAGCGAGAGGTGGCCGTGTGGTCTGAAGGGCGAGCCTGAGTATAGAACTAAAGTCGTGCCACAAGCAAGTGCCGATAAACTCCAGTGCCACATCATCCAGGACGTCGTGGTGTAGTAGAGCATTCGCGAAGTTGAGTCCATCGAGCAATGTAGAAAATGCTCCTTTTTATGCTGGATTAGTGTACCTAGCGAGGTATGAACGATGGCCTTCGGAAGGCCAGTGGTGCCACTGGAATATAAGACGTAAAGGGGGTGTGATGGCGGGAGTTGTTCAAATCTCAGGGGTGCGTCGCCGCCGCTAATTCTGTCAATATCGTTAATGTTCCACCGCAGATTATTGTTGTGAATTACCTTTTCAAGAAGCTTTCATATTCTTTGGCGGAAGGCCCTTTCGAGTTCAACGCCTCTAAGTCTAAGCTTAAATCCTGGACATTATTTATGACAACAACTAGCTTGAGGCCTTTGGACTTGAGACCATCAACTATTTTCGAGGTCTTTTCCGTGCTGGACCATGATTTGCCATTATACACGACCCCATTATCTGCGAATAAGGCTTTGGGCTCAATCTGAACCAACCTATCCAGCACGGCACTCACTCCGGAATCAGGACTTATTCCCGTCCAGACGGCCCCGATAGCGGCTGCTGATAGCATGGCCACCAGAGCTTGCGCGTGGTTAGAAACAAAACCAGCGACGACATCTTTGGGCTTCAAGCCGGCGGCTCTCAACGCATTAGAGCACTGCCGTACAGCTTCACGTAATTGGGCCCATGTTGTCGAGACAAGCTGCCTCTCAACTTCAGTAGCTGTTATTACAGCAACGGAGGACTCCGTAACATCTGCTTTTTCAGGAAACAGGAGATTCTCGGCAAAGTTGAGGAGTGACCCAGAGAAAAAGTCCGGCCTAGGGAACATGGATGCATTGTCCGGTAAGACCTATTGAGTAATAGGTTAATGAAGAATATGATGGGTTTGAGAAATAGGGGCGACAGTTTCATATCTAAATAATATAAGTCTCCTAGACGCCGAGGCCGCAAAGCGAGCGAGCTAGCAAATATAAAATGCCCAGTGCGTATAAGGGAATAACTAAGACACTTACATATTCGTAAGGTCTAGATGCTTTGATACCGCAAAAGTGCCACACCTCTTCCCAAAAATCCGATATGTTCTCGATGGACCACTTATATAAAGTTGGATAGTCCTTGAGGTCAATTCCATATTGAGCATCCACATGCTGTAGAAACTTGTACATCTGGGTCGAGTCCGGGTTCGGATGCCGCCACAGCTCGGCGGGCTTAGGCCTGGAGTTGACAGTCATTGCGAATGTACTGTCTCTTTTATCAATATAAGCGGAAACCTTACGACGAACAAAATATACAAATGGCTGAGCAAAATGAAGTGCTTATATGCTGTGTGAATAATTTGTTGAGCTCACGCCGATTAGTTGAGCAAAGGCTGTCCCTGTCCCGACGGAGGCCGAGGAGGCTACAGGTATACCTACCTACCAACTAATGCAATTCGGTCATCCGAATACATGCAGAATCGGACTCCCACAGGTTCGGATAAGCTCAAGCCACAGAAGTCTAAAATGCCTTTGACGCAAGGTTAGTCTTATGTCAACTGTGGCTAGTGTTCCTTGATTCCTTCCTTTTCTCCTTAATGTCTTATTAACTCTCGCCCGAGGAAGGTACATGCATCTTTGATAGCTGCATGTACATACATGTATGTACGTACATATTCGTAACCCCATTACATTCAATGTTTACCTTAGACATGCATAACAGCTTAGCATTGAGGTCATCCACCGTTTATTGGTGGTGTCTTATTTCAAATAAGCTTTAATTTAAGGTAGGGCTGGGACGCCGCATCTTGTGTACACGTACACGTAGCAAATGGAGGCTCAAGCTGTTTCCCGAATTTTCATACATTGACGAGATTTACGATCATTTACGGATGTCGCTTTCAAAAGTTTGTTCCATAGGGACCCACTTCTAGACCCACCCAGCAGCTGCTAAAAGCTGCTGCCAACTGCCAAGGCTAGTACCTACTTGTAAGTTTAGGGACTACGTAAAGCGCTGTACTATACGCGACAGGGGATTAGAGGACCTATAAGGTCGGACGAGTGACAGTCGGCCAGGCAGCTGGTAGAAGTCACGACAGGTGTCAGGTGGGTCTGGCAGTGGGTCCCTATGGAACAAACTTTTGAAGGCGTCTTCCGTACATAATATCAGCATTGAGAGCGGTGCGCTGTAATTGGAAGACAATCCACATTGTAACCCACAACGCACCCTGGACGCACTTATACGCGGATAAGCGGATAAGGGATAAGGTGATTTATGAAGAGGCGGATGGATCCTCCAAGTACCGGGCTGTCATTATTACACCGTAACATGGTCATAAAACCAATTTGAAGCCCCCGCCAAGGGGGAATGGCGTGGTCCAAATTGAGGGAGCACCTGGGAGTAATTTCGCGACTGGCACTATTCTATTGGTTTGTTATGCGCGTATTTTGCAGTGACGAGAATTTTCAAAGCCCACGAATATGGTAGCATTATCAATTGAGAATCGTTTCGAATATCGAAGGGAGCTCATGAGCATCTCCGAGTTAAGCCAAGAGTCAAATAATGTCCATGTGAACTCGAACATCTCCATGACCTCCGCGATGGGAATCGGGAATCGCAAGTCGCGAGACGCAGCTTGCCGAAACAGGTGTTAATAGGACGAGAAATAGGCCTAGGCTGCTCCGTAATATGAATGGGTAGACTGCAGTGTGGGGCACGGATCGTCCGGAAAGAAATGGATGAGGACGGGGCTGGTGCTGAAGATGGGATTACTGCGTATTAGCGTATTAGCGTATTAGCGTATTAGCGTATCAGGCAACAAGGATTATCCGTGTATTACGGAGAAATACGGGTTTCATTGCAGGTTGTATTAACGCTTTTAGCCTATCACCGAGCCCAGTCACTACTATCAAGCCTGTGAAACTTACGCTCCTAACGGTGGCTTTCACGGGATGCTAAAGCCACTTACAGTATTGAGCACCGTAGTACAATGGTTAATTTAGACCCACCTTTTGAAACTCTTCCTATTGAATTGCTCTCGCGCTTCCTAAATTTGATTTTCTTTTCTGCTCCGTCTCCTTTTCACATTGTGCACCTCTCGTCCTTGTCAACTCCAGAAAGGTGCTCGTGGTGTTGAGGGCAGTTGTTGCCGTTGTCGTTGTATCAACGGGGAACTCCTTTCCCTTTACCACACTCCTTGGTTTTTGATGTCAGCCCTCGGCCAATTGACCTCCCTCACTCGAGCTTCGCCAGCTTCAAGGTACAATCTAGCTCCAAAGCTCCCGACCGGTTCATCCGCAGACCACCAAATAAGAGACAACAGCTTACCTAAGAGGACGATTGCGAAGGACGAAATCCGGGGAAACAGCAGGGTGAGTTCGTTGATTTATTTGTACCTCTGTGTTATTGAATCCAGAGACATTGTCACCTACTGTTCGCATAAACGAATTCATCGAGCTTGCATTATCTGTTACGGCGCCACAATTTGTTGTGATTGGAGGCAACACAACTGCGCCCGCCTTGAAAGCTTATCAACCATCGAGCTATTGTTACGCAGCCAAGTTGGGGAAGGTGCTGATAGGTACATTTTTATGTATCCCATTCAGCCAACCTCAATTCTGTTACCGCTACTGTCGCTGTTGCTTCTCTACCCTTGAAATTCTCAATCATTCCCTCCATACAAGTTCTAGTCTTCAATTGAATGGCTCTTATTACCGTGGGAACTAATTAACACTTCTCTAGATTCGCAAACAGCAGACCTAAGTTCCCAGGCTCTTGCGTATTTTGTGCTCCTACGACCGCCCACGTATATAGCATCCGCTGTCGAATTCCATTACCTATAGAAATGCCACGACGTATATCAATTCCCTTCACCACTTCCAACAGCATGCCATACTCCGAAAGGTCCGGCGAGAGGAGACCGTCGCAATCTAGAGGGAACCGCCTCAGCCAATTTTTCTCTTCATCTCCCAAAGCCAACCAGCAACCGTCGGCTCAGCAAGCCCTGATGGCCATGCAGAACTGTTCTACTCCTCCGATCACCGCTCCGAGCTTGTCCTTGCCCACTATTTCGCTCTCTACGGCTGCTGGTGGTGAACCCAATACCGAAGAGCAGCCGACCACGCTATTCCAGCCGCCTGACTCTACCGAAATATCACGCCAGAAGCGCTTTGATGCTCAATTCGGCCCGTTAATTCATCCAAGCCATCGCTACGTGAGCAAGCACCATGGAGAACCACTAGAGGCTCCCGTAATCGACGAGCCGCCCTACTACTACGTCCTCACTACCTATATCAGCTACCTACTTCTTCTTGCTCTCGGCCATATAAGAGACTTTTTTGGCAAGAGATTTAGCAAAAAACCACTCTACAAGACTATTCGCGCGGCCAATGGCTACGCTCCCTTGAATGATGACTTCGATAGCTTTTACACCAGGCGCTTGAAGATGCGTATAGACGATTGCTTCGCGAGGACCAGCACTGGAGTGCCAGGCCGCTACATTACCCTCATGAATCGTGTCTCCGATGATTTCAATGAGACCTACAAGTACACTAACGGCGTTACTGAGACCCTGAACATGAGCTCTTACAACTACCTTGGATTTGCACAGTCTGAAGGTCCTTGCGCTAATGCGGTTGAGGAATGCGTCAAGAGATACGGACTCAGCTTCTGTAGCCCTCGTGCCGATTCAGGAACCTCAGATCTTGCAGTTGAAGTCGAGAAGGAGATCGCGTCTTTTGTTGGCAAGCCGGCTGCTATGGTTTTCTCAATGGGTTTTGTTACAAACGCCAGCTCTTTCCCTGCTCTGGTTTCCAAGGGTTGTCTGATTCTGTCTGATGAGTTGAACCACGCCTCAATCCGACTCGGTGCCCGTCTTTCTGGCGCTGTCATTCGCTCATTTAAGCATAACGACATGATGGATCTGGAGAAGCGACTACGCGAAGCCATTGCTCAGGGCCAACCCAGAACTCACCGCCCTTGGAAGAAGATTCTCGTCGCTGTGGAGGGATTATATTCCATGGAAGGTACCATGTGTGACTTGCCTGGCATTCTGAACCTAAAGGACACGTACAAATTTGCTCTCTACGTCGACGAAGCCCACAGTATCGGAGCTCTTGGCCCCAAAGGACGCGGTGTTTGCGACTACTTCGGCATTGATCCTAGCAGGGTGGATATTCTGATGGGTACTCTAACGAAATCATTTGGTGCCAATGGAGGTTACATCGCGGCCGAGAAGCATATTATCGACAAGCTTCGAAGCTCGAATTCTGCCACCAAGCTCGGTGAATCACCTACTCCTGCTGTTCTGATGCAAATCTTGGCTTCGCTTAAAATCATCGCTGGTGAACTCGTCCCTGGCCAAGGCGAAGAACGGCTGCAGCGCATTGCTTTCAACTCCCGGTACCTTCGTCTCGGTCTCAAGCGTCTCGGTCTGATTGTCTACGGTCATGACGACTCTCCTATCATCCCTATTGCTTTGTACAATCCGGCTAAGATCTCCGCCTTCAGCCATGAAATGCTGAAGCGCAATATCTCCGTTGTCGTCGTAGGATACCCCGCCACCCCGCTAATCAGCTCCCGTGCTCGATTCTGTGTCTCAGCAGCTCACAACAAAGACGATATGGACCGCCTTCTGGCTGCATGTGACGAAGTTGGAGACATCTTACAACTCAAGTTCTCTACCGGTATTGCAGGAGGTCTCAAGCCTCTACCAGAAGGTGTAACTTTAGAAAATAAGAAGACGGGGCGCAAGGGCGCCATTGAACCACCTCGATGGTCCCTAGAAGAGGTTATTGCTCGCGGCGCAGAAGATGCTAAGGTTAGGTTACGGTAGACTAATCTGGTACTCCGCGATCAGTGGACGTAAATAACTTGCATCAAGGCGTTTTGTCACGGTCTGGGAATACATCAACTGTCAAACTAGGGCGCCCCGGAGTTGAGTTGGTAATAGACGGCCGTGGGCCGGTAATTGGTTGAGGATTTGGGGAGGGTTACGCCCGCACTCGCTTTACAGATAAACCTTGGTTCACTTCTTCACACCGGCTGGTATGTCAAAAAGGACGAGCGAGGCGGAAAACTCCTATTGTCAAAGATACCCTGACGCTGTACTAAACGTATTGCCGCCCTTGTCTATTGGCTTTGGGTCGACAATGACCTTCAGCCGGTCCCATGTGGACTGGCCCTAATCATGTTTGATAGGAAATTCATTCGCTACTATATGTCTCCATTGCTCTGCACCATCGATGATTGTAACGCTTGGTTTTATGCGAAGGCAACTAAAGATTATTTCATTTTGAGTTTGTCTCGAATTCAAATGAGAAAACACTGCCCCGAATTCTTCCCCTGTACAGCACGGCTCAATAGTTTCAAGCCCCTGGGTGAGCTCATAGGGTCAGTTCCATTCTGAGAGCCAAGGTTATGGCTGGTCCCTTCGAGATAGGGATTTCTTTCGCGCATCAGACCCCCATGCCAAGCCCCTCATCAGAGAGTACTGTCCCGAATGTTATAGACGGATTATCGATAAGAATATCGCGATATCCATTATTTTGACTAGTTGCTGGTTCGGGGCCGGCATGGGTTAGATGAGTAATAACGTAGCTTAGGCCAGCGGTATAAAGACGGTCAACGATCACAACTTCAACGGTGGTGGCTAGCGAACCGATTTTAGTATACTGGGATTCATTAGGCATTCATCTATCCTAAGCATGGGGCATAGTACATAGTCACCCCTCAGTTGTCCTTGTCTTGTCTCAGAATGAGGATAAACTGTGAATTGTGAAGGAGGAAAAATGAACCAGGTCGTATCTCGCTTGAGATTTTAAATAGAGTAAACACCTTTAGAGTACAGATAAGAGAGACAGCCCTAGGCGATACTATAGCATAAATCAAATCGCCATCTTTGGTCCTCCCCAAATACGCCAGTCCAAGGGCAATTCTTGTGAGAATCGCCCGCTTGTCTCTAGATAAAAATGACTTCCAAATGGAAAGATAATTCGCCTCTTAATTGATAGTAGGCACGATGCAAGCACGATGGTCTTTCCGACTTGTTGATCTCACTGGGAATAAAACCTATCTTGGTTATGACGCTTGGGTATAATATAGCTGCCAACTGATCCTGTCTCCTATGGGACTTTAACTTGCTCGTACAAGTACTAGTCTGAGCCAGCACCGAGATGCCGGAAGCTGGCATCCTAGATTGCTAAGCTTTATGATTTACCAATCAGGGCAAGCCTCTCCTCACGGTAGGTATGTACAGTATGAAGGATAGATCATGAAAGGTGCGTGCCGCTAAGTTGGGAGAAGCGAATGTAACGCCGGGCTTACTTTGACATTGCAATTTCCAATCATCTCTTAACGAAACGACCTCAATGATAACCGCCGTCAGCACTCTCTGGCTTAACGAGCTTATGGAAAGCGGATATATCCGCAAAGCTAGGATGAATGACAAGGAAGCTTGTTTAAGAGCTAGCTCTGATCCGTAAAAGAGAGGGTAATGCTGTCGTGTCCGCGATATGTAGGTACGGTATTAATTGTCTTGAAATATACCTCTATAGCTGGATAATTTCAAAGAAAAAAAAAAGAATAAAATCTCTTGAGAAAAAGGGAACGAGGGCCCGGTCAAACTAGCAGAAAAGGGTTTAAATGGTGGTCTGTTCGAAGGAACCCCACTCGAAAGTGGAAGAGACGGAAAGCGGTGCCAAGCAGCGGCTACAATGTACGCAGCTAGGCCCGCTCAGGTACATGAGCCGAGCATCAGAAAACGCCGGGTAGTTTATGTACAGCATCAATGGGGGCTGTGTACCCCCTTTTTATGCTGTGCAGTTTCAATTTGGACCAATGCAGCACAAGTGCTACCGGCCAATAGACTAGAGGAATACATGTAGGTAAGGTAAGGTGCATAGGATGCATAGGATGCATAGGTACATATACCTAGTACATGTGTATATAGATGTATGCATGGATCACTTTAGGGACCACTAAATAAGGGGAACCACTACTACGTCCACTAAGGGACCTCGACCACCCAGCCTGGCACCGGCTGCACCAGGAACAGACTTAGACTTGGACTTGATGAATGCGAGCGGGCCCCTTCTGCCAGGTAAAGCGCTGGGCTCTTTTTGTGCAACCTCAAACCAGTCTTTAGCAACTCTCCCAGTGTTCAACAACAGCGACTCCAGTCTCCAACTTGTTTCTTCAAACCATCCTACGCTCTCTTGTATCAGGTTTTCGCCCGTCGATAAGACCCTTCTTCCTGTTATATATGTATTAAAACGACATCACATCCTATTGCGTCCGACAGCTATCTTGGCATTTTATTTTGTAGCCCAGTGTATTTATTAGGTTGGCTTTTCCCGGGGGGTATCCTGGAAAAGAGTGTATCTTTGGGAGAGCTCCTTGTCGGTTTAGGCCGCAGGTCTTCACATCCATTCTCGGGCGCCCGTCTTTGATCAGCCCTGTCGGCCCTGTCGAAAAGAGAGAAAAAGGAGGGGTGGGAGAGAGAAAGAAGCAAAAGGACGGAGTTCTGAAACGCAGGAGACGATATAACCTAATTAACGCCACAGTCTCAAATTGATTCTTGCCTTGCATTGCCTTTGATCGAGTCGACGATGAACTTCGATTCGGGCACCGCATACGCGGAATCCGATGCCGACGACGAGTACGAGAGGAGTGTCCATACCAGCTCGCCCGTCCTCGCCACCGACTCTGAGATCTCCCCGACCGATTCCGAGGGGCGCTCCTCGACCGAGCACACACCCACCACGTACGGCCATCGTAGCAGCGCTGACAGATTGCCCGAAACCATAATATCCGAATGGGATGCCGAGGAATGTGCCGATTTCATTGCTAGTATAGGACTGCAGCAGTACTCGGATCGGTTCATTGGTGTGTTTCGCAGTCGATCGTCATCGTCGTGATCAACATTCTAACCCCCCAATCTCAGAGAACGAGATCGTCGGCGAGGCTTTAGTGGCTCTGCTGCATGATGACCTAAAGGCCATGGGAGTGACCAGTGTCGGTCATCGCTTGACAATACTTAAGAGCGTCTACGACGTAAAAAAGGCACAAGATGTTCCCATAGAAAGTGACCACTACGTGCCGTTGTGTATGTCTACTACGCCTTTGCCTCAATCCCAGCTTCCCCCTTCAATACGCCTTTCAAGTTGCCGTCGATTAACCCGCCAATTTTGCATGTAGCTGCCGACGCCGAAGCTCAATACGCTACCGCGACTTTAAAAGACATTAAACACCTAGTCGAGCAGCTTCGCCTTCGAGATGAGAGGATGAGCTTCCTAGAAGAGGACTTGCGACGTATGACCGATGACTTCAGACGATTGCGGGAAGATATGCTTCCAGCTTTGCGCCTTGCTAAGGACGCGCAACAGCCTCTTCCCCTTGTATCCAACAACCAAGCAGGCTACGGCTACGAAGCCTCGACGATATCTCCTCCCGCTCCCACTCCGTCGTCTGACCAGTCATCCAGTGGTCTCAAGCGTCATTACTCCACTAAGAAGATCGTTCTTGGTACGAATCCCAAGAGCACTTCCCCATCTCACTTACAGACTACTCATGAGCGGCCCTCGGTAGAACAAACCCTGGACCCTGCAAATGCCGCCGAAAGAGCCGTCTTGTCATCTTCACATCTAGCTGCCATGAATGGATCCGGCCAGGCCACGTCGCCCGGCTACTCTCCGAACATACCGTCGCCCACCTCACCCCCAACCCTAAACAGCGCCACTCTTACCTCCCAAGCATACCACACCAACAACCGACAGACACCGAACCGCACGACGTTTGCAGAAAGCGAACACGGCTACAGCTCAAAGCAACCGGTCCCTCAACGGAGGATCCAGACCCCTGTCCCTGAGACGCCCGGCTCCAGCTCAGCCTCGGTGGAGATATTCAAGTCGTTCAGGGTTAGTATGGATGATCCTTGCTACAAGGTTCTCCCCGCTGCTCTGAAAAAATATCAGATCAACGCTCCATGGGATCAATACGCACTCTATATTGTGTACGGCGACCAAGAACGCTGTCTAGGTCTGCACGAGAAACCACTGATCCTTTTTAAGCAATTGGACAAGGAAGGGAAGAAGCCCATGTTCATGCTGCGAAAAACGAACACGGCACAAGCGGACGCCGAGACACCTGGTAGCGCTGGTCTGAGCACCGGGAATACGAGGGGAGTTGGTTACGATCCACCTGGCGGGATTATATGATTTCGAGACGCTTTAATCTCGTCATATATCACTGATACACGAAAGCCATGTTCCTAAACCATCATAGGTAGCAAAAAGGAATGGGCTATCATATGAATGTTTACTCACACGAGCGCATATCGAAGTGGAATATGACTGCATAGCGTGCGCGCATTGCTATTTCTACATCAGTTACTCGCCAAACCAGCGTTGTCGTTCATCGTCATTTGAAAAGCGGGTGCTCATCAGGTCTTTCTCGAATAGGGCATACGAATCAACGTCTCAAGGAATCAGGTAAAAGCGGCACCTTCGGACCTGGTACAAACGGTATTTTGCTTCCGGATGGGTATTCGGGCCATCCCGGTGAGATTTTTTAGCTCTATTCAAATCATATTACTACTACATTTTGCTACATAAATATGTTCATCCTTTTGTGGAATCTAGTTATATGGATGTATTATAGTGATTCGCAAGAGCTTATGAATGGCGTCAGGGGCGATTCTTTGGTGTGACCCGGGTCTATCACCAGATGTAGCTCATGGGTTGGGTTTTGAGCACTTGTTGCCATAAAAATATATTTATCTGTCTTGATGTTAGACGGTATATCTAAACCATGAAACGCCGTCGGCGTCTTCATGTTCCAGCATCTTCTGCTCTAATGTCAGTTCAGTAGTGACCGCCACCCGTGCGATAGCATCGCGTCGCGCGTTTTCTCTGCGGCAACAGATTGTCATAAGTAGCGTCAGGATGAAAGCCATGCTGCAGTAGGGGTGTGGGTTAGAAAGCAGGGAATCGTACGAGGAGATGTTTCAGCGGACGGACTGACCCAACGAATCCAATGAGGATGCTGTGGCCGGTGATGTAGCGGGGCGCGTCCCGGTTCAAGTAAACATACGAGGCAACGATGCCACCGCAATTACCTCCCATCACCTGCATGGCGATGCCCGTAGCGCGCTTCAAGCTGCCGCCGATATTGTTACCGTTCCAGGCGAGGCCGAGCGGGATCTGCGGGTAGATTCCTGCGAGTTCCTAGTAAGTGTATGTCGTTCACCGCGTTCACGCTAGCAGGGTAGCATATTTACCGATGGCGGCAAATACCGTCCCAGTATACTGAATTGTAGGGTTCGCACTAGAGGCCAGGAGCGCGAGCCCCAAAATGGCTACGAGCTGGAAGCCTAGCAGAAAGATACCGCGCTGCCGACATCTGTCGGCGAGTGTGCTAGCGCCGATGGTAAATACGCAGGCGAGAACGTACGGGGGCACGCTCATCAGCTGCGCGTTGTTGGCCGAGTATCCCATGTTCTTGACTATGGTGGGCAGGAACAACGAGAATGAGTACACGGGACAGAACCCGGCCATGCAGATCAGCATGTGGATGTAGATCTTCCAGTCCGTCAGAGCTTGGTAGACATATTTGATATCAAAGTCGTCGGAGAGAGGACCGGAGTCGGCAGAGAGACGTCGCTGGACTTCGTGCCGCTCGGTGGCAGTTAGGAAGCGGGCACTTGTTAATACTTGTGTTAGGGTCGATAGAACCTCGCCTTTTTCAAGCCAGCACGATATGAATCTTCGTTTCTACTTACCTCGCAGGGTACCCATGTACAGCGCGGTACGCTAGGACCGAAACGACAATACTGGCGAGGCCCTCGATTATGAAAATCCAGGACCAGGCGGAGAGTCCGCCGACGCCACTCATCTCGGCAATGGCACGGGCTAGGAGGCCCCCGAAGGCGCCGGCCAGGGTAGCGCTTGAGAAGATTACGGCCATGCGCAGGCCACACTCGTTTCGGCGGTACCACTGCGTGATGTAGAAGTTGATGCCGGGAAAGAAGCCGCCCTCGAAAAGACCGAGGAGAGCCCGTGTCGCCATGAGACCCTGGTAGTTCTTTACGAAGCCCTGACCGATGATACATGCCGACCAGGCGAACATGATGAATGCTAACCATGTGGATGGCCGTATGCGCTGATTATAGGTTGAGTTAGTGACCGAGGCACTGAATCCCAGTTTCACAAATAGGGGCGAGTCGTGGAATAGATGGCCTGAGCAAAGCCTCGAGTTATTCAAAGTACACTAACCTTCATCATCATATTGCTAGGTATTTCGGCCGCTATGTAAAATGGGAACAAGACCGCGAGGCAGTCGTTATATTGCAAGCCGACGAGATTAAGCTCTGACTCCAAGTTATCCAGACGAGCGTTTCCGATGTTGGCACGGTCGAGAAAGCAGAGTCTAGGGGAAATAGGTTAGCAGAAAAGCAGGAGCTACCTCCTCATCTCTTTTTTCTTCCCGCTGTCTCTAGAAGACTGCTAACTAACAGGCAGATAAGGCACATGATGGGGAGGATGTGAAAGTCGATTTTCCTCAGGAGCCTCTTGGTGGCTTTCGCATCGAATTCCTGAGCTTCGGCGATGTCCAGGGACCCTGTTCCGGATGATACATCCCCTTCAGCCTCCCTTTCCATGGCTTTTTCGGTGGTGACCGGTGCTTGTTTAGTTTGCTCCATTGCTTCCATCAACCCAAGTACCAGTCTGTCAGGAAGCTAAGGAAGTAGATTGTGTCCTGAGTTAGGAACGTGAGAATCCTCAAATCCGAAGGGGGGGAATGGCTCGGACTCGAAGGACGTAGCGGCTCTTAAACGCAATTCTGTCTGTCCCCACAACCCCTTGGGCATCTCAAGACCTGCTTACTTATTACGCAGACCCGACCTAGTCATGTAACTACGTCCTGCTTAGCGGAGCTGGCCAGACCTCAGGGTTCATGCACAATCTCTGCAGGGCTCGCGATAAGTCGAATGGTATTGGCAGACACTAGACCAAGTGAACATGCCTATGATGCAGTGTCATCCTCGCGGTGTCCGTTGGTGCTACTTCACATCTATAATACAAGGGAGTAGATCTTAAGTCTTCGGAAGATCTGCACGAACCGCATACTCCTTATGCCGAGACCCCCCTGCTCCCCTTATCCGTCAGTCCATTTTGTCGGGGTCGTACAGCCACAAGTAGAAATTCTAGATCACGACATGGTCGCCTTGCTTAAGAGTGTATTACCAGTCATTACAAATGTGCTAGGGGAAGGGCTAGCGCCGCATGGATGCATGTAAGACAGAGTAGCACCACAGACCTTATTTAGACGAATAGCATCAGCAATAAACTATTAGGACCGCACAGCCGCGCAGTATCATTTACTCCGCAATTGCTGCGTTGGTATTCGAGGAAGGAAGCTTATCTAGACCGACCGGTCTACGCTGCTGTTCGACCGGTAGGTGGACGAGATACCGGCGACTGGCGCGGAGTAAGGAGTCCCTTGTTGGCATATTAGGCTTGTTAAAAGTTACACTAGATAACTATTAATGACCTTGATGGTTCTCTAGGCCTTGTTAATCGCAATACCTGAATAGAGCTACACCGTCTTATCCTACTTCCAAGAAGTTCAAGGGACCTATAACTCTAAACTCCTTGGAACCGATTTTGTGCCTGCAGCAGAAATCCTGGTCTGGATCTTAAATGGAAAGGCTTCGACGCGGCTCAAATATTATCCATAGTCTGATAATACCCATGATTGGGACTGACTCTACCAAGAATGTCCATAAATGACATAATACAAGGAATCAACTATTACTTTCGAGCTGGGGAGCAACGAACAAAAAAGGAGGATAGCTCGTATTAGACCGAGCTGCTGATTTTGTAGAGGAAATATGAAGTGCTAATTCGGAGGAGCTGGATATGGCAGTGACTTGACTGACTTATATGGTACAACTATACCTTCCTGCCCATAGGGAGAAATAGTAAAACCAGACACTATGTACGTAGTATAGATAGACTCTGTACTAAACATTCTGAGCTAGAAATACCATATTGGTTGTATAAGAACGTCCTATGTAGAGAAGCGAACAACTCGGTTCCAAGGTTGCCGCACTGAGAATTATAGCATCTCTGTTGGCCTGATATCTTCGTAGGACAAAGAAAGCTTCTTACTACGCCCGTATCTAAGGATAAATGCACATCCTGGCCCAAGATGGAGGAGTGATGGATGACATTCCAATACTTGATAACTGCTTGCTAGTAGATACGATCCGCCTTGAGCTGTGCAAGTCGATTTCTAGGACTGCTGGGTAGCGGCATCTGCAATGATCTTCCGGTGTCGAGTGGTTTGTTGCGGTGATTTTGGTTGTCGAGATGTCGAGATGTCAAGATGCGTGAATCACCGCTGAATCACCGCAAGGGGCCAAGCATAAAAGACTCCAAGCCAAATTGCGCTCTGGCCAATTCCTTCTTCTCGGTCCTCGCAACAACCTTCTTCCAGGATTATCCTGAGATAATCCGTCAAACCAACCACAACCTCTTTTGAACCTCCACAACCATCTTATCGCGATAAAGATAATCCGAGATGGCTAGCCAGAAGAACAAGAAGGCCGTCCCGAAGAAAGGCCGTGACAAGAAGGCCCAGCCGGAGGCAGCCAAGGGCAAGAAGGTATGTACATAACGCGTTTCTGCTTCAGCTCCACCAAATACCTACATGTATATCATCCCAAGCCCTTGCAGCGCAAGTTCGTCCTGACCTCTTAAATAGTCACAGCCCAAGAACTCCAACAACTCCAACTCCAAGAAGTCTGCGAAGCAGCACGTTGAGAAACTTCTCAAGGAGCCTGTTGAGAAGACCGCCAAGATGATCGTAGAGGTTTGTACTATTCCACAATCTATTCTCGTCCCTCCAAGCTTCAAGTCAAGTGAGAGAAACAGTATACTACGTTCCATTAGAATTGACCCCATCTTCCTATTCGAGGATCAAAGTGAATACTGACGCGATCATGAAACCGCAGCGCAACATCAAGCTCGTTACAGAGCAGCACAACATGTAAGTCGCGTCACGATCAATTGGTTTCAATTGGCGCTTCTGCCTATTCGTCTCGCGATCACTAACTTAACTATGCGCTCTTAGCCCGAAGCCTTCGCCTATGCCTGATTTCCCCATGAAGGAATGGAGTGTCAAGATCTATCTCCTCGACCAGGCTGGTAACGAGCATCCCGCCAACTGTTTCACCAAGGTCACCTACAATCTTCATCCTTCCTTCGAGGACAAGACGCATCAGAGTAAGCACCTTCGAATCGCACCTTGGAACTTCCACGGCTGACTACAGCCTAGCCTTCACCGAGCCTCCTTTCACCTGTGCCAATGAGGGCTGGGGTGAGTTCGAGATGTCGATTGACCTCTTCACCACCGAGAAGGGTGGTAAGACCACCGTCTTCCACGACCTGAACTTCCAGTCCCCTAGTTACGAGGTCATCCAGCCTGTCACCTTCAAGAACCCGTCGCAGGCACTGCTCTCCATTCTCCGAGAGACCGGTCCAATCCCCAACGAGGACGACTCGAAGGCCGCAACTAAGGCTCGCAAGGCGAACGACCTCAAGAAGAAGAAGACAGTTTGCGACTTCGAGAAGATGGCTGATTCTCTCACCAAGTTGAACGAGGACGACCTTCTCCACGTCATTCAGATGATCCACGACCACAAGACCGAGGACACCTACACCAAGAACGACATCGATGCTGGCGAGTTCACCGTCGACCTGTTCACAATGCCCGATCACCTAGCCAAGATGATCTGGGACTTCTTGGTAAGTACATCATCGCGAAAGCTACACCGGGAATGTATGAGATGGCTAACTCTAGACAGGTGGAGCAGAAGATGGTCTCTTAAGAGGCCAATTCTACATCCGCGATACTCGGTATGTTAACCGGCTCTAATGGTCTCTCTTGTTTGTGGACTAGGTTGCATTTGCATTGGCATTGGCGTTTCTAGGTTGCAAGGCAAGGCACAATTCTTTAAGGTTGGCCTTTATGTGTATGTGATATCGGTAGGCAAGGTGGCAATGGTGACATTGGCGTATGGCTGCGTTTCAACGCTTCATCCAACGCGATAGATACCCTGCAGTGTAGTCTTCCGACAATTCAAGTTTTAATTGCGATGCGCATCATACTACATATTCATATACTCGATAATCGGGCTTGCCGTATATCAATATTCTAGTAGGTATTACGTGCTAATGGACGCGTAGAGATGCGGTGAGTCGCAAGCGACGGCATAGTCACATGGTTTAAAAAAAAAACAATCTCTGGTAGGAAGGAATTCAACGCAGCAAATGCTATCTCGAAGGGAGAGAGACCGATTGGTTAGTATACTACGGAAAAAAGAAGGGGGAAAAAACAATATCAAGCCTCGTGGGCTGTCGAGCTGAAAATGACATCACAGGAGTGACAAGTGAGGCTGGGGGGGATCATCATCTGACGGGACGCTATTCTAGTGGGGTCTGCGGAGAGAATGGGGGAGGGGAGAAGAACGATTTTCTCCTCATTTCTACGGTGAACTTGGAAAGAACCAAGGTGAAGGATAATGGGGAAATACCTATGTATATGGGAGTCATGCGGAAGGGTAACGTGACCGAGTCATTCTGCCTTCAGCGCAGCCACATATGGGATTCTCATTGGTAATATAGAATTACCGCTTTCGGTAACAATTGCATGAGGGTAAGCGTTGTTGGTCCGGAATCACGGTCTCATTAATTTATTTATTAAATGTATGTATGTGTACTTGTCGATGTTGTAGGTATGTACAAGTACTCGACGAGTGGGGCTTCACCGACTTATTGGTAATTGCATCTCGCCTGCATCTTGAATGCATCTTAGGTGGACGCAAAGGTTTTACCTGCCTAAAATGTCTGGCGCAATAGAGGTAGGTACCAAATAGAAGATATCTCCTTCCTGTTGCCTTCCCGGTGTCGACTTGAGAGGGACGGACATGACTTCCATTGGCACATGGGAAAGCGCAGACACCAGAAGAGAAAGAAGGAACGTTGTCCTGTACAAATCACATATCTCTCTTAATTCGCATTTCACATACATATCATACATATCATACATATCACATCCTACATTCGAATCCTACATTATCCCACTCTGCGCCCTATATGCTATATGTTCATTGGCAAAGGAATAATTCCGATATCTCATTCCCTCGACACCCCGGGATACGGTACTTATCAACCGCACCAATCGAATCGCCTGCAATCCCCCAAACCCGTCGCTCTGTCCCCCCCGATTACAAACTAAAATAAGCCACCCAACTGTCTGCGGCTTATCAAAGTCAAGGTCCGAGACAAGCAGAGAGACAAGGCAAGAGATTCGGATACAAGCCGCAATCGAATTGAATTATTTTCTTCCTTATTTGTGGCACCCCGTCTCCGTCATCACCCTGTACCTTAGCCTCCCGATTCTACCCTACTACCAACTACGGTCAGCCTAACCCGTATACTCGTACTGTATGTATACCGCTCCGCATACTGTACCGTCCTCGATCTTCATCTCAGCTGTCGGCCTCCAAACCCCGCAACTCCGAGAAAACCCACCTCACTCGCCTACCGACCTGTCTAAAGTAGGGATCGGTTTATTATAGAGTCCTCATTGATAAATTCGGATAAATTCGATTCGTCCCACTTCGTCGGATCACCTATTACTCTTGCGCGCTCCTCATCGTATAAGACCTCGAAATCCCGTCGTAAGCCGAGCAGCAGTCGGCGCGCGCCGGGTATACTGCGTTCGGTTTATGCGTGTGGCAGAAGTCATAGCTGAAGTTGGAGCTGGAGCTGGAGCCGAAACCGACCCGAAGCATAGCACCACCGGATCAGACCATGTCTCAATATGATAATGCCGCTACACCCGCTGGCAACATGTCATCTACCATCCAGCAGCCTCGCCAGTCCCTCCCTGCAAATACGGCGCACGCCCACACCCATTCTCACTCGCAGCCCCAACAACAGCCCCAACCTCCCCAGCACAAGCGCGTATACCAGGCTTGTATCCCGTGTCGAAGGAGAAAGGTGCGATGCGATTTGGGGAGTGTAGACGACCCGCATGATCCCCCGTGCGTGCGTTGTCGCCGCGAGAGCAAGGAGTGTTTCTTTAGTGCCACGCGACGTAAGCGTAAGACCGACGACGACGAAGAACAGGAGGATGAGTATACCGTTCGTAATGCTCGAAAGCGACCCCACTCCGAAGACACGCCTCCATACGTCGATAGAAAATCATACAGCAGTGTACCGTTAACCCCCGGTGGCTCGACCGGAAGGACGCAGCCGTTAAGACGGCCTAACCCTGACCACGAAGACGAGAGAAAGGATGGCAGAGGACCAAGCTACGGGGATGCTGGCGAAGATTCGAACGCGCAGTTGGAGAATCTCGAAGCACAGAGCGTCATGAGAAAAGAAGTCTACGGGCCCCACGACGCCCTCGACCTGCTGTACAAGGCTGCCACCGACAGGTCCGTTGGTCCCTCTCGTCCGTCTAGCATGATCCCAAATGAGCCAGTTGCTGATTATGCTATCAGTCCGCATGAATTGAATAGGCGCCACGAAACCATAACCTCTGTTGTCCATCCCTCACCTGTGGCTGTTCCTGGTCGCAAAACACCGCGAGACCACGACTCCAACCTCAACGGTCGTCCTGCTGGTCGCACTACATCCAAATCAGCGGATCTGATCGATCCACTCTTACAATCGTCAGCTAAGAATGATGAGGTGGCTGAGATGGAATGTCGATTGAACGTGGAAAGTGAAGCAGGATACACCGAGGCGCTCGAAGCTTGGTCAAGGTTCAGATTCGTCCGGGCAGGGTGGTTTACAAAAGAGGAAGCCATCAAGTATATAGTATAGTAAGTCAACACCAGCGGTCTGTTGATACTCCATCACTAACTGTCTCAAGCTATTACGAATACCTATCTCCTATGACGCCCATCTCGCCGCCCACCTTTCGAAGTCCAGCTTCCCATATCACCTTACTGACGGAGGAGCCCATACTTACTGTCACGCTCTTGACCATTGCTTCGAGGTACTATCGTATACGAACCACCGGTGGGCATTGTAGGTCTCACGCGATCCATGAAGAGCTATGGAGATATCTTCGAAGGATGATCGAAAGGTGCCTCTGGGGGCAAGAGGCCTTTGGCGGTGGCTTTTGTGGATCCGGCGCCGACGAGTCTCAAACTTCTAGTACTGCGCCTTGGCGAGGTCTGAGAAAGGGAAGTCTTCGTACCTTGGGCACAATTGAGTCACTGATGATCCTGACCGAGTGGCATCCCCGAGCGCTTCACTTCCCTCCGGACGAGGCGATTGACGAATTGATGCTTCCATCCCGTAACCCGCATCTTGATATTAACGACGATGAAGGCGCCCAACGTCTTGGCGGCAATGTCGGAGGCCGAAGAATTGAAAGCTGGCTAGAACCTGCCTGGAGGAGTGATCGCATGTGCTGGATGTTGCTGAGCAACGCATTAGGGCTCGCCTATGAACTGGGTGTTTTTGACGATATCGATGAGCTACTTGCGACAAATGCCATCACGCGACCCGAGTACGAGGACGAAGCATATCGCCTTCGTGCGACGCGGATCAAGCGCCTGCTGTTAGTTTATTTGACGCAGCTAGCCGGCCGTCTCGGGTGGACCAATATGGTTCCGGAGAGCATCAGGAAAAACGATCCTGCCCTTACCGGTAGACGTCCAATCTCGAATGAGGGAAACACGCCGGGAACTAGCCAATCGGTTTTGTCCAACACATTTAGCTATGTGCCAAACGTTGAGCTGGATGACCAAATCATACATTGCTGGGTGGGAGTAAGCGATGTCATGCAATTAGGCAATGAGAGACTATTCCGATCACGAAAGCATACTACAGAGATTATTCAGAGTGGAAATTACACGAGGGCTCTCAAAGAGTTCCAGCCGATCCTCAGGAACTGGTGGAAAGAGTTCCAGCGCTTCGACATGCCAGAGAATATCCGTCATATTCTGACTATCGAATATGAATATGTGCGAATATATGTCCACTCCCTGGCTTTACAGGCAGTTGTCGAACGATGCACAGCCAACGCCGGAGCGTCCACTAATGCTGCGCATGGGGGTAGTACAGCGGTTGGGAATCCACAACTGTCGCCTCAAACCCAGAATTATCTAGGCAACCTGCCTCTCGGCCACTTGGGTGGTTTTGGTCACGAAGATCAGGAGTATGTTAAGGAAGTCGTGGATGGGTGTAGGAACCTTCTCCGGACCGTTGTCGAAGGTCTACTGAAAGAAGGCTATCTGAAACATGCACCTGTGAGAACATACTTCCGTATCATCAGTGGAGCGATGTTCTTGCTCAAGACCTTTGCATTAGGTGCACCTAAGTCTGATGTGGAAGTGAGCATTAGCCTCTTGGACCGCACAGTGGATGCACTACGGAACTGCGTCGTTGATGATATTCACTTGGGCACAAGATTCGGTGATTTGCTCGAGTCTCTGACGACGCGTCTCCGAGACCGTTTCAAGTATGCGCCAGCAACAGGGTCGGGCGAGGGTAGAAGTCCTCGTCCCAATGGAGAGAGCAAAACGTCCGTTACGAACGGGCATATGCAGAGCAACGGCGTTGAGAATGGGTACTTGAGCCATACTAAATTCAAAGACGAACTTGTTGTTCCTAGTAAGTTTCTTGCGACTATGCATTTACCCCCTTCGAATGAGACTAACAAGCCTTTCAGAGCGTTCATCTACCCCTTCTGGCAACGTCTCAGCGACACCTTTCGACTTGACAGCAGGCAATTTTCCTTACCCTGCTGGATCGGCTTCAGTGTTTGGACCCGCCACACCAGCCCTAAGTGGCAATGTTGTAGACACCTCCCATCTGGGGGATAACATCTTCGAAGCGGGTGCTGACTGGACGGCCGACGACCAAATGTGGTACCTTCCACCTGGCCCAGGCTTGTTTCAGACTGTGGGAGAGAATTCCAACGTGACAATGACAGACCAGGGAGTTAACGTGGGAGGCGTTGACTTGCTCGAGTTTATGGCCATGGACCACCCTTCATTCAATCCTCAGATGGAGGGCCCGGGATACTAGATGTATACCGCCTAGTTGGATCATGGGTTGTAGGTTCTGCTTGTTGAAAAGAGAGAGAAGGGACAATTTCACCCCACCCCCGACGTCTGGGCTGAAGATTGTCAAGCATATTGTCGTGTTTTGAAGGTGTTGCAGTTCTAATATCTTCTTTTTTTTCTGTCTGGTTCATTTTCTTCGAAATTTTATCCGCACAGCAGCGGCGCTATACCCTTCAGACTTGGGGTAAGACTTACATGTACTCGAACATGGGTCACAGTCTCACGACGCCTTTCTTTCCTTTCTTTTTCCTTATTTCGAAATATTACACGGGAAAGGCTGCGATGGACTAGAAGCGGAAGGAAGATACCCTCAGAGGCTCGAGCCGCATTGATTTCACATGCCGCCTTGCTCTCAGATTGCTTTTGTTTCGCCTGATATTGGAACGCTTCCGGTTTGCTTGCTGCTAAGTACGTGGGAACAGGTTGAGATTTTAGTATTGTCAATCAAGGTTGCTTTACTGCGGGAAGTATGGGATAAAAGAAAAGGTATTGCGGATGGGAGGGGGAGGGGAAAGCCCGTCGGGCCAAAGAGCCTCGCGGCTCGCCGGCATGATGCGACGAATCATGAGATTACGTTTCTGCGAAATGTCGCGGCGATACATTCAATTTGGTCGAATATTAAGTAGCGAATCTCAAAAGGTTATTTACTAGGTACATTGTTCGTGGTCCTGGCTTGCAAGGCAAGAGTGCGAACATCTATTGGATGCAATAGGACTGAAAATAAAGGTCTGTCAAAGCGAATTCAACGCTTTTAAGTGCTTACGACTTGGCGTCTTCTCACCCTTGCTTACGTGTCCAGCGCTCCTTAATAAAACCTCACTGAGCTGCGCGAACCTCATTGGAAATATTCGGCGCTCTGTACGACATGAAGCAATGTTGAAATAAAGTACCTCGGCGACCACTGATCAGCCTCCACCCCGTAAAGAACAGATATGCAGGACAATGTGAGGTATAGTTATATGTAGACCTTCTCTGTTAGCACGTGGGTTGGAGTCTGGACGCATGTGGCATGGCTCGATTCCCGGATCTGACACGACCTGCCATGCAAGGATAGGGAGGTTAATCATTTGATCTCCAACGCAAATGGCTGGCGAGCATCCTATAAGGGCGCTGAAACACGAGCATAGGTAAGGTAGAAAAGGTACCGTAAAGAGGCGCATGCAGGGTTCCGACGAGAATAAAACAGGATCTTTCGAGAATGGTATGCAACGCCGTGACCGAAGGATCAGAATGGTTCCCCGAGTAAATTCAGAAACGGTATAGCCAGCTGCCCAAACCATTCGAGGTCAACGCCACTAATGCGACGTTGGGGGCGGCCCCGTTCACCTCAGCTGCAGCCTGCCCCGTTCACGCCCCGACGCTACAATGCTACCATGCTACCATGCTACGCCGTAAGCTAAGAATGCGTCCGGCTTATGTAGATCCTTCAAAGTCCTAGGGGCACCTAGATTTTCCCGTCTTCCCAAGGTCTCGAGAAATCCTCTACTACTCTCGCCGTCGTCTGCTCAACAAGTTTTTTTTCTCCTCTCCTAATAGCTGCTTTTATGCTTTTAAGTAGTGGCATTTCTGTGCCACGATGGCGAACTCCACTTCCATGGGGGTGGGCTCTTTAGGAACCTCGATGATTGCGAGTCCGACCGCGACGGTCTCGGTCCTTACTGTCACCGTAATGGCCCTGACGACGACCTTCACTCCGCCGGCGTCATGTGGCGAGATGCATCTCACACAGCTCTCCTCGCCGGGCTATCAGATCTGGCTGAACGAGCCTCAGCCGGTGCCTGGTTCGAAGATCGGTGATTGCTATCCGTCGGGTTTCATAGCTGGTTATACAAGTGGTTAGTTATGACAGCTGGGGCGTGGCGGGCTCTGGTCCAGCTTATGATAATGCTAACGTATTGACAGTATGTAATGGAATCAATTCGCTTTCTTCAATGCTACTAAGGCTCTCGGCTTGACTTTGAGATAGGAATGAGCTTGCAGTGTTATAGAAGAAAGCTCAGAGGCCCTAATAGAAGTGACTAACGGGCAATAGATATATAATGCCTCGAGTTCAATAGCCCCTATGTTTTCTCCGCTTGTGTGTCCTGAAGGTTGGGAACCAGCGAAGACGTGGGCAAATGGATATATAGCTTGCTGCGCTTCGTAAGTGAAGTTTCCTTTTTCTAAGGTCGAAATGTGCGCACAAAGTCGTGCTCTATAGGGCACATGTGACAGGAAAGATGAGAGCCGTATAGGATGATTAGAAGTGCCGAGAGTCAATCCCCATATGATCGTATCTAACCATGGCTTCAGTGGTTTTCTACTTCACCCCCCCGATACCACGGTAGACCCAGACCGCCCTGCGTATGGAGGGACTTGCTACAGTAACTTCCGGGCCGGCCAGACGGTCAATGTGACGGCATATGACACCGCGAGCGTCACAGCCACAGCTACTTGGGTCGCATCAGCTACTACCGACCAAGCCTATGCGCATCCTATAGACGGCTTCCAATTGGTGTCAGACGATAGCGTGAGTTCTCGAGACAAGGGGCATCCTAACCAGGCGTGGACGTATAACTAAGAGTATAAATCTAGACACCTTCCTCCAACCTCTCAGGAGGCGCTATAGCGGGCATAGTAGTCGGCAGCGTCGCGGGTTTGATTGCTATTTTACTCGCGATAATATTTCTGGTCCTGCGGTATCGTCGGAAGAAGATGGGCCAGGCGTCTTCCGACGTGCAGCAAGGAAACCTGCCGGCACACCGGAACAAGGAACTCCCGATTTCACCAAGCCCCGGCTATCCGCAATCCCCGTATGAGTCCACAGGTGGGACGTTTGTTAGCAATAGCCCATCCTACAGAACGACCCAGAGGTATGAACTCGGTTGTCCAGTGACCCACGAACTCGACTCTGGATGGAAGGGGCGAGAGCTTGAAGGGCAGCACACGTATGAAGGGCAACATATGTATATACCCAAAAACGAAGAAGGTCAAAATTGATGCGGATAGTCGTGGTCAACGGAGTTTTGCGGAGTATCCCGTGAAAAACTGAAGTGACTAACGAAGGACACAGTCGAGAAAAAGGACCAAATGGTAATGGAGCATTAAATATGTAATTAATTATGTTTTATTAAATAGGATAGATCTTGATATCGACGATGGTCCAAACGTGTACAACTCATCATGTTGCTTTTCTTCTGTGCCGTGTAGCCTTGGTAGGTATCTAAGCGAATCCAGCTCAGAGACGAAGGCTTAAAGCCATCTATGAGAAAACAAGTCATGGCATCGCCTCTTGTGGCCTTTCGTGGATGGATGATGAATGGATTGTCTCCGCCGATTAGATGGATAGAGATGAATAGTCTAATAAGGAGACCCGCAACACTAAGTCATGGTATAGCCCTAAAAGCCCGAAAACAGAGCCGCAAAGCGAGAGGCCACCACAAACAAACAGCTCATAGATTGGATTTGGCCATCATATCTTTCATCGAATCCAGTTCATCCAAGCGGGGGTAACTCAGTTGGGAGAGTGTCAGACTGAAGTTCCAACTTCAATCATGAAAATCTGAAAGTCGTGCGTTCAATCCGCACCCACCGCAAAGTGGTCACCTGTAGACCTCTTCTTTTTCCTTTTTCTTTTTGGCTCTTCTTCCAGCTTACTTCCCTTTTAGCGTCTTTCCCTTACTTTTATTTTGGTTTCGTTCCTGTCACTTCCCTCCTTTCTGTCCTGGTACAACACCGGCTCTGTAAGCCACCTTGCCGGCAAGATGTGACAACACTCGCATGCAATAGTCGAGGAGGACACGCAATCACACAGTCACATTCGTGAAACTGTCTTCCTGGGGGTGGGGCGTGATGTGGTGAAATATCCACATCTCCTTGGCTGCAACTATTAGTAGAGTCAGGGAAGACAACATAAGGTAGAGAGAACGATAAGCGTACCTTGTCTAGATACATCTAGCTGAAAGCAGCTGGTTCATTTTAGTGTCTCAGTATATAGTAGGTCTCTATTATTGTCTCGGAGTGATCGATATACCCAGGTTAGCCACATGGATGCCGCGTGATATAAAGTGTAGCTGCAGATCCAGGTTGAACACGGAATAGGACGGGTGGATAATTCTCGCTGCCAAATCAGTACAGCCCGAGGAGCGAAAATAGAATGATTGACCGCTTTTGTAAAAAAGGAGATGTCGGGCTACAGAAGGCAACGTCGAGCAGCGGCTAGCCGAATATCTGTGTGACTTAGCGGACGAACGGGCGGCAACTTGCCGTCCCGAAGGTCCCTTATTCACACCGCTGCAGTTGCGATTATTCTGCGGGCCTCCGAGCTGGTTAGGTAGCCGTATGTTATTCCATTAGAACTATTTTTAGAGGAGCATGGGTGACGGACATTGGCTCGACGATGGAGAGTAGAGATTGCGGGAGTGGGAGTGAAGCTACTCCGTCTATACGGTTTCCAGGCTTATGGATCGGGTCAATGTTTAGAAATAATGGAATCTCAATAAGCGGCTGTGATCTGCTGATAGCAACTTTGAAGTCGTTATTGTACCGCTTCTGTTAGAGCTGAGCCAGTGTTGTCTCCCTCGGGTCTGACATTGAATGTTCCGAGTAACACCTGAACGACCGAAGACACCAAGATAGCATGTCCCTGTTCAACACGCATAAATCTAGAACTTGTATGTGACTAGTCTTTTAGCTGAGTCATTGGCGTTTTCATGCATGTACAAGTCATCCAAGCAAGATATCGGTTACCTGCATGGCAATCTCGTGGCTCCCTCAACCGAAGACTCTGCACAAGGTCTCTAACTGTTACACGTCGATGACGATCATGATGGAACCGAAAAGGGGCTGGGCGAACAGTATAAATATCTTGTAGTCCAGTTGCTTATCGTCCATAGACGCGCGGACTCTGTTCGGAGAAGTACTGTACCTATTACATTTCCAACTTCGAGACTAAAGGATATAGAGCTCGAGTCGGTTCTGAGTGTCCTAAGTTACACCTGTTGGGTAAATCATAGCATAAGCTGTTTGCTTCGCGTCTTTGCGGGCTAGGCCATGATGCAGCTCCTGGTCCCTCTTAGTCTACTCCTCGGATCCGTGGTAGCCCTGCCTCCATTCCACAAAGAAGCCTTCGACTATCGGACCAGAAGTATAGACTATAAACCATGGGAGCTAGCACAATTCAATCTCGCCCCTTTCAACCTCACAGATATGTGTATCGAATGCGAAAAGAAGAATTTCAGCTCTCCGTTGTTTGACTGTTCAATCAAGTGTGAGTCGGCTGACGTTATTCCCAAATCTACCTAACCTAACGTTGATTGTACTTATGTCCTGACCTTTCCCTCTAGTCAACTGGGACGATCCCAACGCTGAGCAATCCTGCACTTGTGAGGACCATTGGCAGTGGGACGGAGTCACTAAGAGCCAGGGCGCCCTGAACAACTACAGCACGAATTACCTCATCTGCAAGGATGACAGGGCCGAACTCTTCCAATTCAAATTCGTGGACTTTATAAACTTGTCCAATTTCAGCCTCTCGCTCACACACATGTATAAGGATACCAAGTACGATGAGAAGACCCTTACCTTAACCTACGGATCGGGATTAGCTGACGTCTCCTGATTCAGGAACTTTCCAACGCCCACAATAGCGAACATGTTTGCCCAGCCGAACATCACTCTCGAGTTAATGAATAAGTCGGTGACGGCGATGACCTACTCCTCCCCAAGCGATCGCCCGATAAAGGCGAATATCACCGGCATGACGATTTAGATGCTATGTTATGTTGGCGGTTTCATCTATCCTGCTGTATTAATTTTACTCTAGACTAGTTACTTCGTGTATTCACATATATAGTAGTAGGGCATGTACATTGTTAGTTCCCTTTGATATCAAGAGCAATTAGAATTGCAAGTTTTGGTTATGGCATCAAAGGTGGTACCCTTGAGGTCAGGCGGGGAAAGGGGTAACAAGCAGGGGGAAGGTATATCGATATAGATACGGCTGTGGAAGTGACTAGACAAGATTTTAGAAATAGTAGTGATGTTTTGCATACGGCCTGGTAGAGTGACTGAGAACTTGGAAGTATTGCAAGGATCATATCGAAGTCAGAACAAGCCAAAGTCCACCTCCACCTACACTAGTAAGTTTTACTAGCGTGATGCAGGCTCTATAAAGTTATAGAAGCGGACGGTCAAACATCGGACCACAGTCACCGATCGGCTGCAAACAGCTGAATCACAAGCTCGGTTAGCTCAGCTGGTTAGAGCGTCGTACTAATATCTCCCCACTCAGGGACATATCAAGTATATGCGAAGGTCATGAGTTCAATCCTCATACTGAGCACTTCTTTTTCTCTCTTGAGTGTATTGGGTAGGGTTACTTTTTGCTTGCTGTATACCTCAAGGTAGATAGACGTTTTGTTTTTGGCCAGGGACATACTCTCAAAGCAGAGATTCCAGGCTCGATTTTTTTTTTTTTTTTTTTTTTGATTTGATTTACTTAGGTACCTAATTAATGCTTAAGTCTGGGTATTCATGTGGTATTCAAATTTACACGCCGTATCCTCTAGTACCAACAGACAGTATCCCTAACCTAGCGCTTCCTACATAAGATATACAGCCTTTTCCTTCTACTCTTCATTTATACCCTCTTTGCTCCGCGAGGAGCTCACTTCAACTTGTATCCCCTTTTACACGGATACGGATATCTCACTTATCCTTGTTAATTCATATTCTTCCTTTCTCTATCCTCCCTCTCTCCACTATCTCTACCATATATCATCTACAAAAGCACCGCCCTTGAGAGGCTCTCCTTCTCCCTCTCGCGTATCAGCGCATCGCGATCAGCCTTGCAACTACCGCAATACTCCTCATACCAAAGCTGCAAGTTTCTGCGCTTCGCCTCGTCCTTCTCCTTCTCATCCCCCTTCATCCCCTTGCCCTTATCTTTATCCTTATCGCCACTACTCTGCAGCACTTTCTGCCCTCCCAGTATTTCTCTCTTAATGTTGCTGTCCTCGGAGCTATTCCAAGCCGCAAGTACAGCTTCGACTTGTTCGCATCGATGGTTCTCGTCCAAGAGCCAGTTCTCCCACTCCGCGTGCATCATCTCGCGCTCGACGCTATTGACCGTGCGCATGGCGACCAGCAAATCGTGTCTGTACGCTCCGAGCTTTTGCCTTGTTTGGCGTAGTCGTCTTGCAGTTGCGCGGCTCGAGCTCCAGCTTAGGCCCGAACCGGCATACTCGTACGGCGCATCAGCATCGCTGGCGTTGGCGATGGACTGGAACGTCGCGTAGCAATAGCTGTCCTGTGGCCACGAAGGCAAGGCGACGGAGCTGCGGGCCGCTTCGTCCAGGTCTGCTATGTAGATGGCTTTGCTCATGACCACGTTCGGGCTCACGCCGATTCGGTTCATGAAGCTCGCTGCGCGCCGTTCGCTCCACCAGGTCGAGGTGCTCTGAGATGAGAATACAAGGTTTGTGAGCACACTGAAGCCGAGCAACGCGAGGATGATCCGCTGCGCTGTGACAACATCCCAGAGTTTCTTTACAGCTGCGAATGCCCACATCATCAGCGATGACGCAACGCTGTCAGTGAAAGACCTTATAGTCTCAAACAGCATCTGGCCCAGTGAGCGCGGGTTGATCTGCGCTTTCTTTGACATATCGGCTTCTCCGGGTGTGAAGACGAGGACTTGCGTCTGCCGCCCGACGTTTCCGTAAACCTGTATGGCCCTCTTCGTACGGCGGTGGTGGCCGAGTTTCCGAACTTGGTCTGTCGCCACCTCCGCGAGCTCTTCGGCGTCCTGGCCTGCATCGTCAAGGGCTTGTCGCTCGACCATGTTCTTGGCAAGGGCTGGTGGCTTGGTCCATACTACCTTCGTGAAGATAGCTAGCTTGCATTTCGATTTAGCGACGTGAGTGATGACGATCTTGGTTACCAACTTGAAACCATGGGCATGAGGTAGATGCCATGGAGTCTTAACATGCGTGACGACGTACGTAACGTGGTCACTGAACAATTCGATGGTTTGTTCGTCCACAACCTCTTCCGCCCTGGTTCGACCTAGTCTCGTGGTGTAATTGACGCTGAAACGGAACTGCCTATGCAGGTTCCCACCCTCGTTCAGCTGCCAGGGGCCCTGGGCAATATGCTGGGCTCTTCGCTCGAAATAGAGCTTGGGGAAGACGAAACTCTTGTCTCCGAACAAGACATGGAAGCACGCTTTGGCGCTGATTTCGAAATTCCGCTCAGCCACCTTCCTCTGCATATCTTCAGGTTCGTAAATAACTGGATGCGTTGGAAGTTGTAATTTGGGGAGGGGCTTTCTTGTGCCTCTGCGTCGCGACTTGTAAGCGTAATCATGATTTCTAGGACTGACTGCTCTGCCCGTCGCCGTGCCGTCGTCGATAGGAGTATGCTCTGAGATTTCCTCCCAGCTATCCATACTAGGGCTTTTCCTGTCGTATTCCTCCTTTTCTAGATGGATGAGTGCTCGGATGAGTTCAGATAGGTCCATAGGCTCTTCGGCTTGCAGGTCATCAACCAGAAGGTTCAGTCGCGCATGTAAAAGGTCAAGATCTTCGAGGAAGGTCTTGATTGTGATTCGGGTATATCCAATGTCACCCGCTCCCTGGTTCAGGTGTAGGAAGATGAAATCGCAGTCTCTCCCAGGCGCAGCTGTCACTTCGGAGATTGCATCAAGGCTAATCGTATACGCCACAACAAGGCCCATCTGGTGACCATAGAAATACATATTATCCGGTGTAACGTATATCCTCCCGTTGCCAGCCATCTGGGGAATGTCACGGTCAGGCTCTGAAGTACTAGTCCAAGAAGCCCGAAAGACCAGAACTAGCTTCTCATCCAACGGTACGCTCGGGAAGAGCAGACGGAACTGTGCTGAATTCGTCTTTAGTTCTATGGGGTAATCGGGCGGGAAAGTCTCCGGTGGTGGTTTCTCTGGACCGGGCTGAACGATCTTTGGATGGTTGATCCTAGCATCCATGCTGATAGCCTTCTTGTGCGTAGACGATGGGCTTTTGATCTCCTCACCGTCACCAACCGTAGTCATCTTGATGGAGGGCGAGTTAGGCCCAAATGGATCGTCAGGATCTTGGTTGCTACGATTAGTCTTAGACGAGTACTCTTGGCCCCAGGGATTGCTCCCCCAATAGTTGGCCATGATCGCCGTTGGCAAAAGTTGCGAAGCATTCGCATTGAATACCCTGTCACCACTGTAAACAACAGCCGTCTTACTAAGATTAGTAGTTGCTGGTGGTTTTGCCAATGTTGAAGGCGCAAGACTGCCCGGCTGGGATTCTGGTCCTGGTAATGCTGGCACCTGCTGCTGCTGTTGCTGCTTGGAAGTCGAGCCAGGATATCCTGGTAACAGACCGTGACTGGCGGATATAAGACTAGCAATACCTCCAGTCGGCGCTGTCGTCGGGGTGGAACCCCCGTCCGCGGCTGAAGTGAAGGTAGCTTTCCGATGAAGATCAAGCTTCTGCATGATCCTCGCCGCATGCTCTCGACTGGTTTCCCCTTCCTCACGAGCTAGAGACGTTACTGACCGCTTGGGAGGAGCCGTGGTAATATCAAAACTTGGTCTAGGTATTAGTCCACCTTCAGGTCCAGGAACAGGTAGAGTCGGTGTCCGCTCGACGCCTGCACCATCCTCGACCTGTGTATCCAACGATTTGGCTGAGAATTCCGGAAGTGAAGGTGGAGTGATGGAGAATGCTGGATCGACACCGCCTGGCAAAGATGAATTATCTCTGCTGACGCTGGCTTCGAATGCCCTCTTCTTTGCGACTTCGAAGACTTCGAGCCATTCCATCAGCTGAGCTTGCGTTTCGGCCTGAAGTAGTAGCGTCTGGTTCTTCGTCTTGACCTCGAAACAGAACCGACGTTCCTCTCCAACGGCCGGCTTCGCATTACAGAGGAGGACACCAATTTCATCACCTTGTAAGACTCCTTGAGGGCCATTGACAAGCCAACCAAAAATGCCATCACGACAGTAGTACCATCTTCGAATCCAATTGGTCCTAGATGGCTTGCCGGTTATTGTCCGTAAGTATAGCCAGCCCTGTTTCTCCATGACCACCGCAGATTGCCCTGATGTGGAAACATTCATGGGTCCCCTCGACCCTAAGAATGGAACAGTCGACGCGCTATAGTCGTCAATTTCTCGTGACGGCTTGAAGGCAGCCAATGTGCTCTCCCCGATATCGCGGCGTGCTATCTGCAACTCGCGTTTGAATACGGGTTCGGATAGCTCCATCTCCTTTGACCATCCTTTTACGCGATCCATCTCATGGCCATATTTTCCGAAACTTCCTGCTGCATCCCTAGATCTTTTCATCTCGCGCCAGAGATCGCAAGATACTCGCACAAGCAACTTGTCAAGGTTGAGTCGGAACTGGGGTGCGAAGAAACAGAAGTCCATAGACGCTTTCAGGTAGGCCTTGCGGGTCTCATACACGGCAAATGCGTCCTCGCGTAGGGACGAGGGCTCTTTTGTCTTGGACTGACTTACATACCGGGCCAGTGTCGTATCGAAAACCTTCTGCGTCTGTTCTAGTGTCCTTCTGGCCTCCTTGAAGTTCCGCAGATCACCTTGGAGGAAGTTTCGGATCGGCTCGACCGACATGGTATCCATCTTCCTAGCAGCGTTCAAGACCTGCATCCACCATTCCCTTGAGCCTTCGCTGAACCTCTTAAGTGCTAGTGCGGCGTAGTCATTATCGACGGCATTGATATTCGGTGGTGGGATGATCTTATTGACGTAGTTTTGAATGGTTTCTTCTAGACCGAGAAGGTCGTGGGATACCTTGGCGGTCGTTCTGACATAGCCTTCTAGCCACCGCTCGATAGCATCAACTTGTTCGGCAAAGTATAGGGCAGAAGCTCTGAACGAGGGCGAGTCCAGACCTGCCTCACGGAGTATGACTGGAATCGAGGGACTCGGATGTTTGGTCGAAGTAGGAGGCGCCGGCGTAGGTGCCGGAGAGGCGGCGGTGGCCATTTTGCGATAACAAAGGGGCTTCGTATGAAGGTTCAAGGTTCGGAAATATTATGGCATTAAGTTATAGACGCCTTGTTCCAGTACAGGTATTATAATTAATCGTATGGAATTCGGGGATTGCATTCGCAACGTGGTTTATTAATTAGTAGTTGTAAGCTCAAGCTCAAGCTCAAGCCCTAGAATTGCTTGGACGATGGCGTGCCGTTTGTCACTTGAGCAATGCTTTCCGTTCAATTGACAAGCAATTGCGTTGTTCGTCTCGCGCTGTAATTCGATCCCCTCGTTCCCCAGACGTCCAGACATATCATGTCGAGTCACAGACGGGACGAGGTTTGAATCTGGTAGTCAGCTAGCAACTTAAGGGTCGTCTTGAATCACCGCCTGCCGCTGACATCAGAAACAATAAAGGCGAAGTGATGGCCAGGGCGCTGTAAGTTGAGACGGGCAGGGAACGGGTTAGGCGGGTCCTCTCGATGATACGCTCATTGGTACATTGGAACCAACTAAAACTTACCTGGACTCTTAAGTACATACATAGCTCTAGCCCCTAACTCGTATCTTATCGATAAGCCAGACGTCATCCTGGTCATCCCTAGTCATCCCATACTGTCATGGGCGGAAAGCACCCGCTCGCACGCCACCTCCCCCATTCAAGTGCTGTAGTTGGATTGTGTCGTGTGGTTTAGCTCTTCAACATTTTCTTATTTGATACTCATATTTATTGCATGTATGAAGATCTGAATTAGATCCAATATCCATTCCTAAGATTGTAAATTATTAACTCCTGTATTTTTAACCGCCTTCGTTCCAGTTCCCGTTCTGTGACCATGACTATATCGAAACTGAAGACATCGCCTGTTGTCGAGTCTTGTTGCACCTGTGCGACTCTCCTCAACGAAGTCCCTCGATATAGCCACTCGGAAAAGCCATTGCCTCAGCATCGAGAGTTAGAGTGTTGCCAGAGAGTAATATGTGGCAACTGCTGTAATGTACGTAGACCCGTGTTACTTTTATATAGCCGTAACTACGATTATAAATCTATAGGTCAACTGACCGTTATGTATAGAACAATCCTCGCTTCAACAGCTACTGCCCCTATTGTCAAATCTCCTTGACAGATACAACCCTTCCGCCGGGTCTGCGGGACCCCCCATCTTACGAATCTTCAGTCAGAGCTGGTTCCTCTAAAGGGGCCTCGGCAGCGCCGCCGCCATACACGCCTTCTGCGACTGATCAGTCTAGAGACCCCTTAAATGAGAAGTCCATCCCGCTCGACTCGTCCGAAGAGCCAGCAGAAGACACGCTACACTTTCTAAACCATGCGCACGACACCATCACCTCCCTGTCTCTTCGCTACGGCGTTCCCGCATCCGCCATCCGGCGCGCAAATAACATTACGAGCGACCATCTAATACTAGGGCGACGGACAGTAGTGATACCGGGGGAGTTTTACAAAGGGGGAGTGAGTTTATCTCCGCGGCCCATCGAGGGCGAGGAGGAAGAAGCGCGCAAATCCAAAATCCGGCGGTGGATGGTGGCATGCAAGGTGCACGAATATGACGTCGCAGTTCTATATTTGGAGCAGGCTGGCTATGACCTTGAAATGGCAACCGAGGCATTCTTCGCCGATGAAGAGTGGGAGCGAACGCACCCGGTTGAAGCCGTGGGACGAGGTAAAGGGGTAGCAAGATGCACAAGTAGTAGGGGCGCATATTGGAGTGGACGTAGAAGATAAGAAATGGGTGTGAATAAGGTTGAGGTATAGGGCTTTGGCGTTTCTGGATTGTACCTAGGTAGGCATGGCACGGACACAATTTCGCGGCTGAGATGTACTTTTAGAAGGGTTTGGGATATCATGGACACTGTACTGACCACCTGAGGCAGTGTCTTAAATTCATGACCCGAGGGAATCTTTTCGTACATATAGCATGACTCCGTATAACTCCAAGCGCCATTGCCAACCTTCCTTAAAATGCCGATCGAGTTCGTACATCCTAATTCAATGTCAGCTGTAAAATTCCAGTTAAGCGTGGTGTAGAAGGTTTCACTTACAGAAATCTTCCTTTCGATTTCTCGCACCGAACGGTCCAACTCTCCCGCGATCATCTGCTTCTTATCACTGGGAAGTAATGTGAATCTTTCACACAAGTCGCCATCAATGACGCCTTTTACAGGAGCATAATAGCCTCTGTATATTAGATGGTCCCGTCCGGCCAGGGGTGGATCTTCAGTTCGCATATGTGATTCGAGGCTCTGGAAAAAATCGGCGTCTTCTCGACTAACGAATGGGATAAAGACACCGATGGTGCCTTGTATTCCGCTCCAGAGAAGTACATCTTGTCCACCTACTACAAGATTTGTCTTGCTTATGCTGGTGGGAACATCCTGGGTGTAAAAGTGCGCCATTAGATTGAGCCGATGGCTAGCACCATGCAGGTATTCTCTGGCATGTTGCAGATGCGCCCCGGTTCCGTCCTCGTCGGATTCCTCACTTGCCTTCTGCGGACAACGCACGATCCAAATATTTCCAAATTTGTCTCCACCAGCAACCGATTCATAGTCTACCATGGTTGTGCAGTTTACCCAGCGGGCTACTGTGTCATCAGCGAATGGGATCAACTTATTGCTCTCGTATTTATAGACGACGTAGGTAACTCCTTGCTGTACATCACCGACTACAATGCGGCTACCTTGGGTTTGTAGTGTGACAATGAGTTGAGGCGCGACCTCAGCCTGCGCCTTTCGAAGCAGTTGGCGGAGACCAAGGTCATAGGCACGAAGAGTTTTGCCGATTCCCGCCAGCAAACGGCCTTGGAATTGCACCAATGCCATTGGCGGTTCTTCTACCTTGGTCTTGTGGATAAACTCAATCTCTCTGCCGTTGTCACGGAACCTGTAAACGTGAATAAATCCAGCGCTGAACTGGCGTGGACTGACGGTCATATCCTTTCCAGTACCAACTACAAGGAATGTCTCGTTGTCCTGGCTTGCAAAGGACACTGTGGCCATACTAACAGCAGCCTCGTTCTCGGTCAGTTCCAATGTCTGTAGTACTCGTTTCTCCACTAACGGATCTACGACACTGATACAAGAAGCCCATCTACCACGACCCCGAGGATACCCGAACTCCTCAGGCGGTAATACAGCGGCATCGCCGTTAACGACGCCAGGGTCAGCGAGGAGCTGGGCGCGTAACTCAGGCGGTAGAGTGTTGTTATCAGACTCAATGGTATAGAAGTAAGGTTGGTCAGGATGTTTGGCAAGGCGCCTGGGGGTGTAGGTGAGCGGTATAGACTGTTGTAGTAGAGTATCTCCCAACCTCTCTATAGAGAAAATCCTGTTACTATTAGCGACTTGTCACTTCAGGAGTTCTCATGCTTAAATGGGGGAAATTTGAAGATTTCAGTAGGAACAATTGGTATATGCGTAAAGACCTCATAAGCAAGGCTTCAGATCCCAGTTTTTCATCATTCTTCAGTTTGAGCAGAATTGGAAATTCACTTACTTGAGATTTTGGCCCTGGATTCCCACCATGCCTTCCTCACACTGTTCACTACTAAAGTTCCATCCCCATTCGAGGTCACTATAGTCTAGCGGTGTCATCATGAAACCCTTCGTGATCGGGTCCGAATAACCCAGCCAGGTCCTTGAGCTCAGGGCCAAGACACAGGTGCGACCCTGCACCGAGGTCTGGAAAAGTCGTACAGCCTTAGGTCCGAGGAACTTCTGACGTGTATCAGTAAGTTCTCCAGTGATCTCATCCAGGACAGTCCTTAGGTAGACCCCTGAATGTAGGCCGATGTGGAGGTATAAGGTTGAACCGCCGAAGGACGAGTCCTCCATAGACATTATTGATAGTGCAGACGGTGCAGCGGTCAGAGCTTGCACCGACTTACTCTCGAGAGTGGATTCGAGATCCAGACTGAGGATTCGGACTGTGCAGTCATCGCATCCAACGGCTAGGAATGAACTTCGTAAGCGACCTTCAGGAACCTCACCCAAGCTCAAGCACGTCACAGTCCCAAACATTTCCTTCTTTTCATCGTATTCGGCCAACGAACCATCATCAGCCATCTCAAAGTAAACAATTTCACCTGAGCTTAGAGCAACTGCAACTTGACGCTCGTTGGTGGAAGCAGCAACGATTGAGCGGTGCTGCGGTGCTTCCCATTCATTTACTCGCCCTCTAATAATGTGCCGGATGCCCTTGGGGTGAACCTGGATTAGACCATCCTCACCAAGTTGTTGGACGGCAAGCGTTGGAACTGACGAGAGAAAACCGGTATCGGTTACTTCTTCCACAGTTTCGCCAATGCTAAGCACCAAGGTGCCGTTGCTGAAGGAAAGAACAATATAAGCATCGTACTGGTCAGTCCTGTTGAGCTTCGTAGTCCAGACAGCAGACGGCACACCGGGAAGCTCTGACGCCACGATTTCATTAACCTCGAGACCATGTTTCAGGGTCCTGAATGTGCTTCTTGCGCCATTCCCGCAGACCGAGTAAATCTGCGGTGCATCGTCACCAGTCAGATTCGCCACCTTACAATCGATCAGAGGATTCATCGAATCGATGCTCTCAACTAGACTTAGATTTTCAGCCGGTCTCGGGTAGAAATAGGCGGGATTATACGAAGCTTGCGGGTCTGTCGGAAAGTCGTCGCTGGTGAACTCCAGTTCATCGTCATCGTCACCTAGTTTCTCGAACTGATAGAAATGGTGATTCCCGAACTCGCTAGCAACAAACAAGAAGCCACTCTTTAGGATGCAGAGGCTCGTAGAGACTGGAACGGTGTCGAAATATTTAATTTTGAGCCTGCGCACCTCTCCAGTCGCATTCCCATCATCGTCTTCGGCCATATCAATGGTAACCTTGAAAAGATCACCATCTTCTGTTTGAAGAAGGAAAAAGAATGCGCCCACATTTCCCTTGAGTTTGTGCATGACGCCAGAAACGACGGAGCGCTTCCGTTGCGGATCTTCTGTTGCGCCTTTTCTTCTTGGTATCGGTACCCGGAATGCCTCCTGGTTGGAGTGTCTATATGTAATATTCTCCTCTCCACACACGAGGACACCGCTAGGCCCGTCATTTCCACCAGGGACTTGAAATAACATTGACGCACTAGGGTCGACCGGCTCGTGCCACTTTCTGACAACATGGTTTAATCCAAGGTCTAGTTCATAGTAAACAAGCTGCGTTTCGACTTCAGCAAGAGCTTGACCTGACGGGTCTTGGTCGGCCTCGGAGTAGTCAACCTCCAGCGCCGCAAATACGGGATTTGCATAGCCGACATCCAAAGCGACCATCGAGAGCACAATCGTCCCTGGTTTATGTGCCTCTAGCGGGGAAGATATAGTAAGTTCGGCCTGAGCATTTCGGTTCAGAACATAGACCAACTTGTTCTTTTCGATCGACGCGATGAGGCAAGCACGACCTTTAGGGTCGCATGCTAGGTACTGTCCTGGAACAACCCGGCGTACGCCTGACTTTCCGAATGTTTCGAGCTTCTGTTGCTTGAATCGATTTTGCTGTGGAATGTACTCGACTATTGCGATGCGTCCAGAGTCGGTAGCAAGTATTATGTAGTCTACAAACAGAAAATTAGCAAAGTTCTAATCCGACAACCGTCCCTTGAGCGTCTAGGCACCGAACCGTATGTCGAGGCGCCAGCCCGAATGATTCTACCGACCGAGCTTCAAAATCACTAAGTGAAGCTTCACAAGTATGGAGTGTATAGAACTTACCCTTATTGCTTCCCGCCAAGCGGAAAGCGGCAATGGCTCTGATAATCCCGAAAACATCGTGAGAGAGCAAGGTGATGACTTTCCCTTGCGATGGTTCTGGGCGAAGCAAAGTAAGTCGCGAACCTGATGCCGTGATAATCTGCTGCTCCTTGGTACCAGAAAACTGGCCAAGAATGGCTTGGGTTATGGTAGTGGGAGGTTGGATTGTGAGAGAGTAGAGAAACATATTAGAAGTAGTCGCCATCTTCGCAGGAGATGCGCAGGAAGCCTGCGCGACTCTTCAAGTTTCTCTATCTCCTGATTTATATAGCGAGGCTGGTTGTGAAGGCGGCAGTGTTGCCTGCGAAGAAGCTCCAAAAGTTTTGTTTAAAATTGATGGAGCTTCAAGTACGCCGAAGAACTTGATTGGAGGCACCAAGCATTTGGTTCGACATCGCATTGGACGCTGAAAGCTCTAGCGGGGCCGGCAATGGATTTATCTTTATCCTCCGTCTCCAGGTGGCTCGGGCTGGGAAGGGTCGGGGGTTGGCAGAGTTCCATGGTTACATTATAGAAGTACCTATGTAGTTACGTACCTAAGCTAAGATTACCTAAGACCTTACGATTTTCAAAGTCCAAAGAATTTCAATGCGAGCTTGAAGCTACCCACAGTCGCAAATCCACAATCATCGTCATATAGGCTGTTCTGCAGAGAGCCTTAGCGATGGAGCCCTCGATGCGCCTGGCGGGTTTCAACACCTGCCGGACGTGTTTAAGGCTTTCGGTAGCCAATGCATCTCGTCCGCCTGTGACAAGATCATTCTCCAAAGCTACCTCTTCCCGATCATTGCGGAAGGCTAGCTCTCCCAGTCCGGTTACACAGTCGAAACGTCCCACACGACCTCCTCAGTCTAAACATACTCTTTCGAGATCGATATCTCTATTCGGACAGGCGAAGACAGTCGAGGATGATCCGGTTCCGCTATCAGCCGCATCATATGAGAGCCAATCGAGACCGCCGGTCCTCCGCCCCGACGACCTTTTCCATTCCTTTACTAATTCGCCCATTCCCGAGATACGGCGTCGTGCCGCCTTTATAAGACAGCATGCGTATTGTCCACACCCGGATCATCGGCCCACGCGGATGCCAACTGATGCCGCTGCTTCACCTAGTGCCGTGAGCACCGGTTCACAGGCGCCGGCTCATGTAGACTTTGAATGTCCGGATTGCGGAATCCCAGTCTATTGTAGTGAGAAGCACTGGGCGGAGGACTATGAGGCCCATCTGAAAATTTGCGATACGTTACGACAGATCAACGAGGATGACCATGATCTTCGGTCCGGAAGATTCTTCCCCGAATTCGAATATGCGGGTCCGCAGATGGAAGAAGCTGCTGTCAATATGACCAATTGGGACACTTTCCTTTACACGAGGCAATTCGAGGCTATCAATGACGACCGGAGCATGCGCCAAGTCACGAGGCTACTGACCTACCCAGTGACGATAGGTAGCATCCTCCACGAGCTTAGCCCCTATAATATTAGGAAAGGTGGTAGGCTCACGCCCGAAGGCTTGAAGAGCTTAAGCGCTCTACGATATACGCTACACCCGCCCAAGACTGGAGGCGGGGAGGGAATTAAGGGCTTGCGGCCTGAAGCACCTCCGGTGAGGCTGTTCATACTAGGTGCCCGAGCAGAATCATCTCTTCCGCGCAATGTCTGGGTACAACTTGCTCACCTCTTTCCTCGAGGGAAATTCCACCTCATCTTCATCGGCCCTGAAAGCATGACCAATCGGGACGACGAATTCCCTTTGCCTCCCCGAACCCCTTCTAATCCCTTTGGAGCCATCGTGGAAGACCGTGTATGGCCGACAATGAAGATCAGCACTATTGTGGATTATTATCATACCCTCCACAAGACTGGCCAGTTTTATCCTTACGACCCCTATTTCGACTGTTTTGTTATGTTCCATCCGGGATTAGGACATCCGGCTAGCTCTCACGAGTGGACGGAAACTGTGCCCCTACTCCTTGAGACTAAGGCACCGATTATAGTGACCGGTTATACACAGTACGACATGGACAGAGACATCGAGTGGGTGAGAAAGACTTGCGGCGGCGAGTTCGATATGCTCATGGAGCCTGGAGAGAACATTTTCAGGAGTTTAAGATGGGATCTGAATGACCTTGACCCGCAAGACATCAGTTGTGGTAATTGGGGAGTGTGGGCCTTCCGAGGCAAGAGGTACGTACTCTCACCTTAGACAGCATCTAACATACATGTATCTGTATTATTCTGACAAATGCTCGCAGGTACGAAGCGACAACGAAAAACATGGAATGAGAGGCGGCTGTGTATAAAATATTACTGTATATGACCACGTTGATTCTGGGACTGTAGTACCAACCGTGTATAAAATCGCATCACTCCGTCCAAATGAACTAGCCCTCCCCAACTTCAATCAGAAGGACATGACGAAATCTTGCAGTTCAGACGTATTAATAAATGTCTTGCCGTAGAAATTACCAAATCGAAAGTGCATATTGAAGGGTCTCGTAAATATTTCCAGATCTGGGTAGCCTCGATAACGCAGAGCCCGTCATAAATACGTATGGGGCTCAATTGCATTCCGAAAAAGGGAGGACATGGTGATCCTTGTGTTAAATGCAAGTCAGGAGCCGATGGTTACCTCGAACGTCTGTGCTTCTCATTCTACATAGTACATGTAGGTCAAGGTTTGCGCGGGTCACGGGGGCGCTCCGCCGCAGTCTGTCTAATCTGAGGTAATCTGCCAACGTCATTGCAGGTGGCACGAGCTGCGTCCAGTTGTCGCGGGCCGCAGCTGCAGGGTGCAGCATTCCATACAAGGGAAGTTGCCGCCAATAATTGTTCCTGCAGTGAACAGCGACGGCTAGCGCCATAGCCAACCAACCTCCTTACAACTCCGCGACAATTCCTCGCCATTCGTATGCTTCGAACTCGAGATAAATACAATGACGATAGCCCGATGAGTGTCATACCCTTCGTCGACCGGGAATGACGGCAGTACCAACGGGCCCCGTCCCGCCTAAAGGTGGTCCAGGTCCGGCCAGCCTAAAGGCGCCAGCGACATCAAGCACCAATCCCGAGTCAGTCACATCTACTGGTACTAAAGCATCTAGTTCGCCCGGTGTGACTCCACCGCCTCCGGCGCCTCGTCGTTCCACGCGTCCCATATCGTCCGACTTCCTCTCCGACAAGGCTACTGCTACCTTCATACGCAGGGTACTTTGCGCCCAGCATCTGGCTGATAGGGGGAGGAACTCCCCTGCGCCCATCCAAGATTTGCTGCCGCCTCTCACCAGTCGCAATGATGTAGATCTTCAGCTATATGCCCTGATATCTATCGTCATCAAGGAGTTTGTCCAAAACTGGTATGCTAGGATAACGCCAGATGAGACCTTCGTCGCCGAGATTATTCAGATCATTGCCCATTGTACCCGCGCATTGGAGCAGAGGTTACGAAAGGTAGACCTTGAGAGTCTGTTATTCGATGAGATCCCAGAACTACTGGATGCACATGTCCGAGGTTGGCCACCATGTCCATTCTAACCCACCTGGTCGACGACATCCGTCCACGGTCTAACCCTATCGTCACCTTGCTAACGTCGTGCAGCCTATCGGATTGCGAAAGCCTCAATTGCTCGGCCACCAGTTGAAGCCAATCCACGCGAGATCTACCATTCACTCTGGCCGCTACCTGCCTTGTCTCCAGTTCCCACATCCGGGCACAGCAGCATTCAAGTTCAGGCAAACAACGAAAACGCATACCGTCAGCTTCTAGTCCAGGGTGTTCTCGCTCTTCTACTTCCGACCGAAGATTTGGAGAATGAATGCTTGACAGCGCTGGTTGGACAGCTATTCTCAGAGCTTATCATTGGCAATCTCATTGTCAATAAACTTTCGGAGCCATGGCTTATATGGGAAGGTCTGATCATGCTAACGAAACTAGTACGCAAGAGAAGTACAATGGAGGCTTCTGAACCTGGTAACGTTGAGCCGAACATCAATCTAAAGACAGGCTCCGACAGGGTGTCGCCTAATACGGACAAGCAAGGCTTGTACATCCAACAAGCTTTTTGGTCCGTGATCCAATGGGGCTTCGTTATAGTAAACACGATACGATTCATCATCAGCACGATAATGCTCTCTCGAGCACTCCCTCCGAGATCCACCGTCACCTCCATTCGTCAGGTAAATCCAACCTCTCATGGCGATCAAAAGGATTTCTACCATCCTCCGGCAACTCCAGAGATTCGTTCACAGCCAGTCAAGGTTCCCATCGCCGAATTCAAAATATGGTCTTGTATTGGGAACCTACTCGAAATGGACGCTCGCATGCCGTGGATGAGCGGAGCTTTATCCATGGCGCAATGGGGAGCTCTCAAAGGTCCTGGAACCTTAGCAGGGTTTGACGGGATGATCGATAGGTAGGCGAATCAATCTTCTTTTCTCCTCCATCACGGAAGCACCTATCTCGTCACCTCGCATACATCTCAGGTCACTGGATCTGAATTTCGTCCATTCATCTTTCAGAAACGCATTGTCTCGCGAGTGCGCATGACAAGCATTTCCTCTACCATCACAAGATTAATTTCCATGGAGGCTCGGATATCGACATGGCAAATCGACGGAAACGAGGCACGGATACTAGTCCCAAGGCCCCTTTCAGTAAAGCCTAGCCTCTAGTTAGGGGAGGTACTGTACCACGTTCCAATCCAATCTTTTGATGTTGCGACCGGATAAACAGGCAACCACCCAAATTTCGATATTCGCCAGGGAGCCAGCAAGATACCTTATTCCAGGGGTCATGTTCGTTCATGACCAATGACCGGGTAAACATCGACATCCTTCATCCGATTGCACGATAAACGACGTGGGGCTGAGTCTAGTAGGCCTGGCTGGCCATCCGCGAGCCTTATTTACGCGCCCAACTTTGGAACATACAGGGATTCCTGCCGTCGACCAAGGATTCGATCAGCCAGTTAGTACGGCGCCATGAACTCTTTTCCCTTTCGCTTCGTACCGCTGGGCCCCACCGCTACCGTTCCCGCATGCACGGACATCTGTCCGACGCGCGTTGTGAAGCTAGGGACTTTTACACAACGGATCCCGTCATGAACCCAGCTGTCTCAGAAGCCTCTGCCATTCTGCGTCGACGCTGGTACCTTTCATATGCTTGTGGGCCTGTTGTGGGCCATCCAGTACGATAATGCAGTACGTACGCTCTTAGTTCGATGCGCGGAACGACGGCGACAATGACTATGTTCAGCTCCGGGATACTGTTCAGATATGGTCGTCCAAGAGTGCCATTAGGTTGCGTAGCTTGGACCGGGGTGTTGTGAAACCTTTCCGAGAGCAATGGTGTGGCTGTCGAATACCCTGGCATCGGGTTATGCTGGTATCATACACCTTCTTGGCCGTCCCATCCAAACTTTATCAATCTGAGCCTGTTAGGTCTCGGCCTCGCATATTTGCTCCAAAACGTCCATCATCATCGTGCTTCTTCCCCGATCGGATAGGTCCAGGGGTGACTCAAGGGCTTCATGCAGCTTCTACCTTAGCTCCCCTGTACGAGCTCTCTCCTCCACCAAAGCTCTTTGGTTCCTCAAAGCCTCACGTCGCTTATTCATTCAGATAATCATGCGTGGTGTACTCCGCATTATCAATCATTATTAAGTGTGGTTACACTTCGTCATCAGTACCTTAGCCATGAAGCCATGGGTTGCAGCGAAGAGTTTTGCGGAAGGGTTCGGATTTATCTGCCCTAGGGAAATCTGACTGTTTTTGAATTCGCGTCTTAGTAGCCCATTGCAACACCGCCTACCGTATTCCCCTCGAATCATCCCGTTTATGGTAACACCTGTACCACTAGCCCCCCACGTCCCCCTACAACATCCCCTTAGAAGCTTCTGTTAATGTTCTCCAATACATGGTTTACACTGTACTGATCTCGCACAGACTACTTTCACACCATATCCACACCTATATTCTCGATCCTGCTCGTCTTCCCCCGCTCCTTCGAGCCGTGCGCGGCGCTCTCTTCCCCAATAACGCCCCAGGCGCGTCCAGCTTGATCCCTCCCTCATCTGACAAGCAGCTGGCCGCTCTGCGTCGCAAATGCGCTAGCGCGCTTTTGGCGCTTGTTCCGAAGAGGGTGGGCAGGCTTTATTATGGTAGCAGTGCCTGGCCGTGGTCTATCAGATGGACTAGCACTCGAACAGGTGCGAACTCGCGGTCCGGACCGTTTAAGGCCAACAGTAATAACAGAGCACATAATGCCAATAGTACTGGAGAGGAAGTTGTACGCGTGCGGCTTACCGATGGGGGCAAATCTGTTAGAGATAGCCATGCAACGTTGACCCCAGAAAGTTCAAAGCGGCAATTTGGAGACACCGGTGTGCGGCCGACCGAAGCCGGTGGCGACAATCGGGCTGACATGTGTGACGAGATCGATGACGAGGATGAGGACAGGATGCTATCTGAGATTGAGACCGGCGTGCTCGATGTCTTCTCAGATCCCTATTGCAACAAGCACCTGGTGTACGGGATTCTAGAGCTCATCCTCGTGCGCCTCATGCCCGAACTAGCCGAGAAGGGGGTCATCGAACTGTGGGAAGAGCGACTAAGTTAGATCATATTGGAGGGCCAGCCGCCGTTTGTTTGGTTTCGTAAATGAAATAAGTAATGTAATGATTGATACCCAACCAACCGTTGTTGTACCTGCCGTTAGAACAGACCCAAGACGAAATTTAAAAAGATGGTTTCAAACAACCCTCATGCACGGCCTTGTCCAGATCGAATGCACCCTTTTCATGCAATGCAACTGTACCTCTCCAACATAAGCGGCGACAGAGAACTCACGGGGCCGAGGGGCGAAATGTTCCGGAAAAGCTAGTTATAGAGCCGCCTGGGCTCAGTCTCGACGTTTACTACCTAGGTATGTTGGGCATGTGTTTCTTCTACTTGCTGGGCGTTGTATTTGGCTTGTGATAGAGCTCGGTACATGGGGAATACTAAACACTGAATACCCACGTAGTTCATTCCAAAAATAAATGTCGGTCATGGTTTGGGACAGTCGGACGGTCAGGTTCAAACCCCCCTTTGTTCGCGGGGTGTAACCTTGTAACCTTACGATCCCCGAGGGTAGTTCTTGCGAGCAACCATGTCTGCTCGACTGGTCTTAGTCTATCGCTCGTAAGCCTCATTCTCCGTTGCGTCTCAGCGATGAGACTGTAGAGATATGGTACAGTAGTAAGTCTGAACTTTGGGAGTTGGAGTAATGGAAGTTCGAACCCCTGTATGGTATACTAATAGGTACATCTTAGAGACATGGCGGGTGATCTAGGGAATGGAGAAGACGGAGGCAGGTCTGGTATGGTAAGGTAGAGAAACAAGAGTAGCGGAAATTCAATTAGTGTCAGTTACCTGAGAACAAGCCGGATGAACGCCCGATAGTGCTGCTATGTAGATGGGGAAAAGAGCAATGAACCAAAAACAGAAACCAGAAACCCCCTTTCCACTGAGACACCAACACCGGTCACCAAACACCTTCGCGCCCCCCTTCCCCCTTCCCCCTTTACCTTCCGCGAGCAAGACAGTTCTGTCTACCCATCCGAGTATCGAGTTCAACGAGTGTGTCTGTAGCTGTAGTTTCTTCACGCACTTCCCCCTTTTTTCCCATCCTCTCAACTCCGCCAATATTAACGAGGGGCTCGAGGCGAGAACCGTCTTCTCTGCTCGCGGTATCGTGTCAATAAAAACACACGCACACATATGTATATATACGGGGGGAATCTTTCAGAAAAAAAAAACACCAGCAAAAATAAGCATTCGATATTCTTTTCGAAATTCGAAGGCGGGTTTCCTTGTTTGTGGGGTAATATCGCGTGAGCGGGACAAAGTCTTGTTGCCAGATGGACGATAATGATGACGATGACAATGGTATAGCATAGCGTAGCATAGTATAGTATAGTATATCAAATATAGATTCGAACGAGGTTTCGTAGCAGCGCCGAATAAGTTTTCCTTCCTCCCTTTCCTTTCCACTCTCGTTCGGTTTGGCTCGATTGCTCGATCTCGGGTATATTCGCAACTAGGTTAAACGCGCGGTGGGGCGACGGGGGGGTATATGTGTATGTATATGATGCTTCGTGAGAATATAGTATATAGATAGAATTACGCTCGGTGTTGGGTGTTTGTGTATTTTTCATGTTTTTTTTTCTCTTTTCCCTTCCCTCCGACGAATTCCTGTTCCTTTCCTGTAGATATGAGTATGGGTATAGTGGCACTGTCCTGATCCTCTCGCCCTTGTTACGAGATGTCGAAGGATTTATACTTAGATTTATTTGGTGATTTCGACGTTGTAGATGCTGTAGTTGGAGGCGTCGATATGAAATATGAGATACAATGAACTTTAAGGGCCGTCCTGTAAGTCCGGTTGCTGTAGCTCCTGTTCGTCGCGTCATGTATAATTCCTTGTTGGACGCAAGAGGTAGAAGCATCCCCGTGAATGTTCGATTTAGATGATACGTTGAGCTCCTTTCTAGTGTTGCTGCATCCCAATATCAAGGAATCCAGATGTCATGGAGCGCAGATTTCGGTCAGCTCATGAGAAATTCACGGAGATGCTTCCCCTAAAAAAACACGCGGTTTTAGTGTCTGTCATACACTCATCGTTGTCTCATTCTTGATAAGCGGCGACGGAGCCGTCGTCATCTCAGTGTCGCCTTCCGGTATCCTCGACAGCCCACCGAAGCCCTGAGCCGCCGGGTTATTCTGAGAGATCCCGTTCTGTTGGGGCTGCAGCCTCAATTTCTCGGTAAGGCCCAAGACTATCATGAATTCGTTCTGGTCCACCAGGCCCGTAGATTTGATGTGCTGCATGAAACCTAGAAGCGTTTCCGCGGCCCTTCTAGCGTCCTCTTGCGTCGGAGAACTCGGCGAAGATCCCATCGTCGTCCCGGAGACCGCGGCGGTTCCTGAGCAGCTCGATCTGCCAGCTAAACTACTGTTGCTGCTCACGTGGTGAAGTGGTGTGGGCGGAGAGATAGCCGAGTCCAGCCCTCCAAAGGGCGGTGCTGACATCTCATGAGTAGGCGATTCAAGAGCCGAAGAAGGCGCCGTCCCTGACTGACTATACTTAGGGGTCAGTGGCTCGCTGGGTTGGGACTGGTTGATATAGTCGAGGTGTCCAAGGTCTGGAACCGTCTGGCTTCGAGGGCGCTGGAAGTTGGGGTTTCCTGGTATTTGGTTCCGATCGCCAAACATGCCCGAGTTCGGGTCCGGGGAGAAGTTGAACTGCGAGGTCGGGCTGAAAGCACCAGCAGAGAAGGTCGAGCTCGGCGGGTCTGTGACGGCGCTGGAGAGCGACGTTGAGCTCTGGGAGTGCGGGTGTCGATACCCGTTGGTATCAAAATCCATGAAATTAGTAGAGATGGAATCTTTTCCGTCGGATTTCTCGTTCGCCGAAGAAATTTGCGGTGAGTCTGTCTGGTTAATTGGTGACGCCGGCGATATACCTCCTGGTGTCTGTGTGGTAGACAATAACGGCGAGCCAGTATCCAGTCGAGCGTTGTCAGGAATCGCCGTCTCCGATGCCCTACGAATTAGCTTCCCAGGGCCGATATTGTGCTTCTGCTTGAACTTCTCGATCCAGGATGCGGTGATAGTCTTGAGAGGGCTGTCTGAGCCGGTACAAAAGACCCTTGCCTTCTCCTCCATCTGGGAGTCACTGACTACAACCCCCTTCTTCTGTTGACCCCTAACCCAGTTTGCGAGAGCCCGCTCGATGTCCGGCGGGGACTTCCCCTTGGTCTTTTTTATGGGAGAACTACCCTGGCTGTCTAGGTTTAGGTAGAGCTCCTTTCTACGCAATACCTTCGACACAGTACTATCAAGGTAACGTTAGCAATCGAGATCCGCTTCAACGCTTGTTGAATTTACCTTCGCTCAACACCAAACTTCTGGCCAATCTCAGTCTGCTTAGCATGAGGATTGTCCTCGTGAAATAGACACATGTTTCGACGATCCTCGTCCGTCAAGGTCTTCCTTGGCTGCGACGTGTTGATCGTAGGCAACTTCGGTGCCTGTCTCATAGGAGCCGATGCCGGAGGGATTGGTACTGGAGGCGCTGAGTAGCTCTGGGAAGGATTCGTCCGGAGGCTAGGCCACGGAACCTGAGATGGCTGCTGCGTTGGTATTATCAACGGGTGAGGCAGTTGACTCGCAAAGTTGTTGTGTGGCTGGCTATGAATTGGGTGCGGAACAGGCGGCGGAGCCATGCCGATAGACTCTGACGGTAATCCATGGGTTACCGGCGGTATGTAGTAGTCTCCGCCATAGGTTGTTGACATAGTCATATGGGCATAGGTGCTCATATCAACCCATTGTTCGTTCGAGTACGAGTTATCATGGGCTATGTGGTTATCCTGGTCTATACCAGTTGAGCCGATTATTGAATGATGCATGGCTACCGTGCTAAGGGAGCCGCCTATGCTAGATAGTTGGTGGGATCCGTAGGCTATAGCCCGCATTGACTTGTAGTCACGATATAGACTGGAGACTGGATATCTGCTGTTTTCGGTTATGGAGGGCTTGCAACGAGCCGCAGCAGGAGTCCGTTAGGATGGTAGGATTGGCGCTGGCGACTGTGGAGATCTGCCGGGACGGGTTTTGGCAACTCGACTTTTACGGGCGGAAGACGGCATGCATATTTCAGATACAGTCAACCAATTGGTCCTTTAAGGGTGGCAAGTGTGAGGTAGCCAGTTGCGTATGTAGTTCACTTTCTTCGTGCGCTGTTGGTAACTGCGGTATAAGTTGGCCGTCTGTTGAAAAGTTTGACCAGTAAGTCTCCCGAAATGAGAATAGATGGTGAGGAAGCGCAAATCTCGACTCAGATAGTTTGTCGTATCCCGTTGTGGTATCCCAATGCGCAACAATAGATAGTCGACTTTGAGAAGAACCAACCAACAGACACCTTGGGGAGCCTACCGTTGCTATCAAGTTGACCCAACTCTATACAACTTTCGAAAATGACGCCCTCTTCTCCCGAGTTGTTCTAGTTTCCCTATTCTCTTTTTTCCCCTTAGCCTTTTTTCCTTTCTTCTTTTCTCTGGTGCATCGAGGAGCAGGAGAAAATGGCCTGTGCCGTTGGTGTAAATGGAAACGGCCGAAGGGTTGACAAGTACGTAGTAGGGGTGGACGGCGTAGCAAACAGAATCAACCAGGACTAATACATCGGCTTTCGCCAGCTTGACCATCGATCGAAGGTCTAGCTCCCTAGTTGAGAACGCCTCAATGCAGTCTCATAGCTGGGCTTTCAAGATAGGAATATCAGACGCACGGCAAAGGTAGGGCTAGATGCTAGACACAGAACATGTGGAGGAGACCGTACATAGATACATATGTAAGTCTGTATGCAGTAACAGGGATGTGAAAGTGCCCTTCGAGTCCGGGGCCCTGAATGTACAAGAGATACTTAGAAGGGGGTGTGGTAGGTAACCCTCGAGGGATAAGATGTGGTATGACAGGTCTGACAGGACGAGGGTCCCTACTCAAAGGTACAGAGGAATTAATGTAGTTAGGCCCGTGGATGTGCGTCTAAAGGGCTGGCTAAGCCGGGGTTGAATCTTCAAGGTGTGTGGAGAGACCACGATGCTACCGTGCTTTTTTAACTTGTCAGAGAAACCACAAACTGGAGAGTTATATCCTGGGCCTAGGATACAAGCCATGCCCATCAGACGGGGATTGACAAGGGCCGCAAAAAGCAAGTAAAAGCGCCACCCCCGGGGCACTCGGCAAGCCGTACACGTAGAACGTAGCAGTGTTATGAGACAAACCGAATGAAATGCGAGAAGGTTAAAAAAAAAGAGACAAGACTTTGTTCACGAGCTCCCTGATAATTTCGAAACACGGAATAAAGTGGCTTTCGTTTAGACTGCATTTCTCTAGTCTTCCCGTTCGGGTGGCTGTCCGCCATTCCTTCTGACTTAGTGTGTCTCTCGACGAAGTTCTTTTGGCCTTGAGCGATAGGAGCAAAGCCAACGGCACCGAGGGGCCAGCCGATCTGGCTGGTCAGGTCAACCGAATCTGACTAAAGTGCGGGTAACTGGATGCTCCCGAGGTGGAACTAGGGCATGGTGATCATCAAAATGAGAGGAAGCGAAGAATAATGAATGCAAAGAGAAACGATAGCAAATCCTGCCTATTTCTTATTACCTAGGTAGGTATTATGAGTCCTGAATAAGAAAACCCCACTTGGAGTAGGGCCAAGGAGCGCCATACTTCTCTCACCTGTTGTCAGCTTGCTCGTTTATTTGGTTATTATGTATTTCAATACACTAGTATCACACCCTATTAGAAGGAACAGCAAGATAATAAGAAGATCGAAACGACCATAGCGAATAGATATCCCTCCCCTGGCCACGGACCAACCGATTTAGGCTCACGATAGTTGAGATGAAAGGTCTAGCTAACCGGGTTGGCAAAAATTAGGGGACCCAGGCCATGTGAGCCGTCGCGACACTTACATAGGTAACTCGGCGGGAAGGATAGCCAGGTTTAAGCAAGAACGTGGAGTCTTGGGAAGTTAGCAGTCCCTGTGCCGCAACTCGAATAAAGAGACGCTCAATGAGGTATTTCATAGTTAGCTTGGCTTCGTCTTCTTACTCCACTGAGTCTTTTTGGTCTTAGCGGACTTGGTTGACGGGCTGACTAGCAGGGACTTTCAGCAGGGTTCCATGGTCCACCTCCCCCATGTCAAAACGGACCGTATCGCCTTTTCATAGGGCAAACATGGGCCACCAAGGCCACTCTCTGCCACCGTATCCGTCCGCAATGGATCGTCATCATAGACTTCTGCGATTTTATTTGACGGTCGCTAGCGAGCCAGATCTCTTGAAGCCTCGAAAGCTTCATATGAGCCCCTCACCTTTGACAATCCAGCGAAGGAACATATCCAGTCATCCACCGAGCCGAGGTCAAACAGGAAGAGTTATGGAGTATTTGCTTAGAAAGAGCGACGGCCATTCCTCTTGGACCTACTAGAGACTACTTGGTGCTCCTTCATCTACGAGATACGAACAAGCGGACCCGGGACTGGTTGGCGTCGTAAGGAACCCGACAAGGTAGCTCTCGTCTGGATTTACCAATTCGGCCATAATCGGACCATATGATGACAAAGGAGGGGTATTGAGATTCGTTGTGCTCGCCGAGCCGAGCGAGAAAGGTCATCTTGCGACTCCCACAATCATAGTGCGTAATGCCCATTATCTCCGTTTGTGAGACAACTCTCGACCAGGTCAAATTGAGATGAGCAGCATACGGGGGCCCCTGTCTTTCCCACCCAAAGGCCGATTGCTGCCCCGGGCGACCCCCAAAGCTGTAAGTCTTTTCGACCCTCCTGTCGAAGTTCTTGGCCTTTATTCCCTCCCCCAGTTCAGCACCTATATTTCATGGGTTGTCAACCCTTCAATGCCGGAAACCGGAAGCCTCAACTATCTTCATAGGAACATCCATGGAAGGCCATGAAAGATCGATGTCATGCACGCCTCAATGGCCTCATTCGTGTTTTGACATTCAAAATGCTACTCTTGGGGGCTGTTACTCATAGGTCAAATATAAAGCGCTACAACATGCTCGGACCGCGCATGAGATAATGCATTGTTTCTAGCAGTCTCTTTGGAGTATCTACGGCCTCATGGCAAATTGCCAACAATGCGACGGAGCATCAGCTTTCGTCAGAGTTGCTCCTGTAGCACTCACCGGGTGAGGGTTGATCTATCAAGCCGTCGCGGCAAGCAAGCTTGTGTAGCATCTCGATCCCAAACAGTCGGAAGAATATCTGGGACCAACACGTCTTAACACTCGTCGTCCGGTGAGGTTCAATTCACTCGATGTTGGTGAGATTCAGCTTACGACTCTCATTTCCACTCCCATCGTCGTAAGTATGTTCTTCAGCGGCAAGGCTTAAGTAGCTGATGCCTCCAAACCACCAACAATCTGGATGGAGAGCGTAGATAGGTCTGAAAGTTCCAGTACCTTGGATCTCTGAGCAGAACGACCAACATCACGTTGCGAAGTGCAGCCTGGAATTACTATTGGACATAATTTCCGGGTCAGACGCGAGGCCTACACCGAGGTCCGTTGGGCGATTGGGCATGAATGGTCAGGAGGTCCAAGCGAGTACAGTACTCTTTTCCGTGCGCCGGGCTATCTTCCAGTTGGTCAGCTTTATCTATATCCTGGACTATCCATGCCTAACTTTTGAGGAGGCTTGAATCCTAGAAGCAAGGGCTCATTCGAGTTTAGCGTCTGGACGAAAAGCACCAGTTGTTACCACAAGGCCGAGATTTGTGTTACAGTACAAGCTGCGAGGCGTCTGTGCAGCTTTTCCCTTTCGGCTTCATGCAAGGCTCAACAACCCACCCCCTCGTGGGTCATTGTAGTTCCTAAGTCGGTTACTTCTCCCATATATGATTTCATAGATAATCCTAAAGTCGCGAGATCATCCGTAGCCTGCTGACTCTGGAGGTATGTTGCCGCAATGCGGCTGTGGGGTTAGATACCCTGCGCGCTACTGAGCGATTGAAGTACGGTGACCTCGTGCTCGTGCCGCGATAGCTCTTGTCGTAAAAGCAGCCATTGGCTACCTGATATCTCATCCTTTCGGGCGACGCGAGTCGTCAGGAACAAACCTCGGCGTTAACGATTGCGATGCGACAGAATGTTTAATCCGAAGTAATAGGGCATGAATTATTATAAAATTCGGGCCTCGTCATCCGTCTTAGTTGTTCATGCTTCCAGATAGGAAAGTATTGCTGAAAACAAAACTAAATTAATTGTTAGAATCGAATAGAGAAAATATTGAAGCGCAGATAACGCCAGATCAGCATATTCCATACATCCCTATCACGGAGTGCGACGCCTTGTTAGAGTCAAGCTCGAGATTAGACTGTCCTAGATTTTCGCCTTGCAGCCAGACAATTTCGTGGCCGAGGCTACCACAGCTCAAAAATGAGGCTGCTGGGCAATGGACAGCCCGGCATTTGACAGGAAGCTACAGTAACAACCTCGAATGCGAGTGTGTGTGTACGGTAACATTCCAATCGCGTTGAATTGCCTACAAATCGAGACGTGGTGACAATAATGAAAAAGAATGGCGTTATTTGTCATCAAATTCAGCTACGATTCGGGAAGCGTGTGGTGGCAAGGTTGTCTCGCAGGGTCTCGCAGGGTCTCGCATGGTCTCGCATGGCCAGGCCATGAGGTAGATGAATAATGAACCAAAATCGATAGTAATGTAGAAATGACATCTTGTTGGACGAGAGTTGGGTTGGGAGTGATGCCAATACACAATACAGCCCCATAATGACCCCCAAAATCCAGACGATCGAGAACTTTTCTCCACGAAGGGGGTTGTCAGATGTACCGTGGGCGGCTAGAGGAGCGCTGTGAAAGGTTGGAGGCAGGTACCAATTTGCCGTCCGGCCACTTTAGGGAGTGGATAATTTCTATGCTGAGCCGTTGAGTGGTCAGAAAATATTCCGATCGTTAAGGTGCAACGATAGGAGACGGGGCCAAGACAGCGACCGGCAATAAATTTCTGGAGTCATCATTTGTGGCGTAAAGAAACAAAAAACATCGTATCCAGGCGTGCATATTTAACAGCTGCAGACCGTACAGGTAGCTAAGGCACCGCTCATGCATCCCCACGCCTCGTCGGAGACATGGTCGCATTAACTGAGGCCCGTTCGGCTATGCAGGTGTGAACGATTTGCAGCTTTGGGTCTCTGGAATATGCGGAGTGCGCTCAGGCATTTTATTATTTCGAATGCGGCTTACTATGTAGGAGTATGCATCGTGGGATTCCCCCGCAAAAGGGAATATGACAGCAATCTGAAATTGAAACCCAGCTGCCAGTTTTCTAGGCCTGGACCTGCGTGCTCACAGACCCTCGCATGCGACACCGTCCACTACTGTACCATTTTTTGCATAATCGGGCTTCCAGAAAAAAGCAAACAATGCTTTCCGTTACTGGTGCGCCGCATCGGCTACGGCCTGTCCCTCGATCCGCAAATCTGCAGACAACCGTATGCCCCTATGCCTGAAAGCTGAAGCTGTCCAACAGCGTCGTAAGATGAAGATGCCTCTGAGTATCATTGTCCATTCATCGTACCGTATGGGAGTCGCAAGCTCGGGAGCGCGCACGCAAGGGAGCCAAATGGATTCTGATTCAACAACTTCTCAATGACTGTGGGTCGAGGGCGCATAAAGGGTCCTGGCCCCTTTTCCGAGCTAGCCACTCATCTCTTGACAATCGTGACTAAAATGAATACCTGATTAGCTTACAATATTCCATGGAGAAGATGAAGGATTGGACGAGTAAGAATACCTATATCTTCATCGGCCAACTCGTGAGAGAGACCCACGCGCTGGGGTTGGTGCTTTACAGACTTTCCGTAGACTATCGCGGTTTTGAACTGCTCAACAATGGTCCGGTGGATTGCGTTGCACTTAATACCCATTGGTCAGCAAGTTTGCACTGGTCAGATTTTACCGAGGCGAGGTGCTTACAAAGTCCTCGACTGTGCACCTAGTGGAACGGAGCACAACAGGCGCTGAATAGTCCGGCATCTTCCCTTTTGGCTTCGTGTAAACCCGGACCAATTTTAGCTTGTCCCACCTGCATGAAAAAGGAGATTAGCCATGTGTACAACAAGCCTTTTCATAGGTGACTCGAGGCTTACATTGCCTCCATCAACTCGTCAATATTCCACCCATGTTCGGAACTGATGGGTACTGCGTTGGGGATTCGATACAGCAGGTCCAGCTCCTCGATGCTGATTGCGTCGATCTTGTTGAGGACGTAAATGACTGGTATGTAACTACGACTCTTGGCTTCCAGAACGTCAATCAGATCATCAACGGTGGCATCACAGCGAATCGCAATATCTGCTGAGTTGATACGGTACTCTGACATGACCGCTCTGATTTCGTCATGGTCGATGTGAGTTAGCGGGACGGTACTCGTAATGTTAAGCCCACCCTTGTCCTTCTTCTTGAAGGTGATATTAGGTGGTTCTTTGTTGATACGAATGCCGAATCCTTCCAGTTCTGTTTCGATAACTCGCTTGTCTGTCAAGGGTTTGTTCACGTCTAGAACGATGAAGATCAAGTGGCAAGTTTTAGCGACAGCAATCACCTGACGACCACGACCTCTTCCATCCTTGGCTCCCTCGATGATACCAGGGAGATCAATCATTTGCAAAGGGGCTCCTACACAAATAAAATGTCAGAGAGTAGTGGTAGTGGTAGCAAGGGAAATTATGGATCTCATACCGTTGTACATAACCTGTCCCGGCACAGATGTCAAGGTGGTGAATTCGTATGCCGCCGCTTCCGAATGCTGGCCAGTTAACCTACTCATCAAGGTACTCTTGCCTACAGATGGGAAGCCGATAAATCCAATACTGGCAACACCGGTCCTGGCAACGTCGAAGCCAGCGCCTCCACCACCTCCGCCACTCGAGGAAGGGGTAAGAAGCTCTCGCTTCAGTTTCGCCAATTTTGCCTTGAGTTGACCCAAGTGAAATGAGGTTGCTTTGTTCTTTTGAGTTCGGGCCATCTATCAAGTAGATCTTTTAGTACATCGGTACACGTACACCTTTTCCCGGGAGCCAAGCCAACTTACTTCGGCCTCGATCTCTTTAATCTAGGAGTATATTAGCGCCTTGGTCATTCGCAGAACGTAACACAACTTGGCACAACTTACCTTCTCCACCGTTGTCGACATTTTGGGCAGATTCAGCAAAATGACTCAGTAGAAGCCTTGGTTGTGTATTCTAGTGGTTGAAAATTACTTCTTTCGATCTTTTGCAATGAAATTGATTCTTGAGAGTTGAATCCGACGCTTCGTGATTTTTGGTGGGGGCGAATATGTGAAGAATCTAGAAGGCATTTTGCCCCGCTGATGTCAGCTCCCGCAATTTGCCGCAGTTTTCCCGTTCACTTCCATTTATACAAACCCTCATTATTAGCTAATTTACGATCTATAAGAATACAGAACCACCCCTTAACCACCTTCCTAGGTACTTTTTTCTATATACTTTCTTGTTTCCGTATCTACTATCGCAAATGAGAGTGAGAAGTTCTGAAATTAAGAACGACGCTACTGTCGAAGGTATACTTAGGCTCACTAGAATTTGTATTTGAAACTATAGCATGACCCAGGGGCACCCAACACAGGTCTTCACCGGGCAATCATCTCCATTGAATGTATGTACTCCAACATCTTGAAACATAATATGCTTAGGTAGGTATGAAAATAAGGTCGTCGCCACCAAGAGATCTCTTGACGAAAAAGGTCATCAACTTTCACTAAACTCGAAACAAGCTCGCCGTGTCTTCGCCAAGACTTGATTCATAGCCGCTCACATATATAACGTCGAAACTCACAAGCCAGACCAGGTGAAATCTTTTTGATGTGTAGTATACCTAGTGGCGGTGTACACTTATGAAAAGCCACTAGTTACAGAACTGTAAAGTAAGATGGCTTATGCCAAGTTCGAAGCAATTTCGTGGTCAGAAGATTGGAAGCATCTCGATACCACTGAAAGTCTCTAAGTCAATGAGTAAACAAGGATGTTCCTTCTTGCAGCTTCTATGTTCGGGGATATGACGAGAGCGTATCAAGAACATGGTGTAGTCTCATATATGAACAGCCACACGGGGGTCAGGTAGTAGCAGTCAGAGACAAAGGGATCATGGCTCGGACAAGGCGTGTACTTCTAGGAAAATTGCATACGCATACACAGGTAAGGGAGGGGAAAGCCTCATACACCATAATTTATAATGATTTCAGCCTATGATGCAAGGGGTATGCATTCAGTTCCAGGAAGAATCTCAGTTTTGTGCTTGGAATAGCTTAGGGTATCTGGAACTGTTCTTACCGCAGGAAATGGTCTTATACAGCGTGGGATACCTACACGTATGGTAGAGCCTCTGAACCTTTACATACCTGGTACCTAGGTATGTATATCCCAGTAATATATCTTGGTAGTTGGAAGATGTCATTTACATTCGCATTGTTCTGCCAATGAATCTAACTCTGCAATATAGCTATCAGTATGGTGCCGTTTTAGACTTTCGTATTCGAACGCATAATACTGTGACGGGAAAGGGGTAGAAACGTACGTAGAAATAAGTTAGGGGATCTATCAAGAAGCCCTAATCGTGTATATAAAGGCTAATGGTCCTAAAACTCTAGTAAAATATAGACGTCAATGGCTTTCTATTCATCGCAGAGAACCTCCACAGAGACTCATCTCCTACCTTTTACCTTATGCGAAACTAAAACGAAGGCCGGCCTATAACACCCCGGCAGGTGCGCACTCTGAGAGCCTACGCTTTACCCATGTATCTGGCGATACAGGGGCAACAGTCTCTCTTGGCTACACCAGCGGACCAAACTACTCGCCAGCTCTTACCACATCTAGAAAGCTCTTGACTTGGCTTTAGGCTTTGGTGATTTATGGTGGTGCGGAGTGCTTAGCAGAGCTAAATGACAATTCCCCTGGAAACTGAACGCCATTAATAAGCTCAGGCACGTACAAAGGACACCAGGGGTTATTTATTGTCATACTCTAGTAATGTGTCATGGCAGTGCCACGACGGAGCTGGTGTACGGCCCCGTGGATACCTACATGTTTCCCTGTGCTGAGCCCCTTAATGGGATTGATACGTCTCATGAGATACCTTGAAGCTTGGCTCACCTGAACTCGTGACTAGATAATAAAATTAGCAGAATTAATTATAATCTGTGGTTCAGAGTGCTGTCATTCTCAACTTCATATTGGCCGCAGCTATTTACCCCTAGGTAGCTTTGAGCTGTCTCAACATGTGCTAATCATAAACGTTATATTACGTTAGTAATTATACGTGTATGATTCATAAGAACCAATACGTAGAAGAGAGTGAGTATCGTGCTTCCAAAAGATCTCTTGCCACTTATCTAATGACTTTCTGCAACGACGTGGCGCAACATCTCCTAATACGAAATGCCCGCTTGCATTTCCTTTAAAGATAGGTATATTCCCAACAACGTTCAATCGAGTAACTTTGAATAACATACCGTTAGATCCGCGATCACTTGAAGCCACCGGTGTGAGTGTATCAAGCTAATATTAATCTAGTGGGGTTAATAGTCTAGCATTCCCCGATGGGATCACGCCACCAAGTTCGAATCCTCACCCCCTTTACGTGTCAAATGCCCCTGGGCGACGGACTATATGGGTAAAGTGGTGTTTCCTAGGAACATAAACGTACCTAATATGATTCACGACAAACACTACTCGCTTATGCCTAGCCGAGGTAGGTCATTTTCCGTCATAGGCAAAGTCTTCATTCCCTTGACAGACTCGTCTAACAGAGGCAGCTACGATGTGGAATTAGCGAGGGAGTATCAACATGGTGGTTACGCGAGAGGATCCTGATATATATGCTAGAGAATGCAGCTCACACAAAGGTATTGTTTCCCGTCTGTACTGTCTTAGGCTCTAACCTCCTGATCGGTTCACACCACTGGTAGGTCGAATCTCTGACAGAGACCACTAATATCATTTCAGTCTAGTACGAATACGATATCATAATATGGACAACTGAATGAAGTGTAACTGATTAAGGCATGAATACAATTAAATACTTATCAAATACAAGCAAAGTGCGGCATTCTCCCAGTTTCCCCGTACTCTTCCGTGTCTCCCTTTCAATGAACTCTCGGAAGAGCGATACATTTCTTCCCTCGAAGCTTAAGCTACTTACAACGTATACAGAATCATCAATATGTGTCCTAACAAATAATAATTACCTACGGGATTGCAGGTGAGTGATGGAAACAACCTAGATATCACACCCCTTAAAGTCGACATTGCACATATGCTTAGTTGCATATATCGCAATAACCTATTGTTGCAATTCGGGTTGCAATTAAAGCGAACCAACCAAAGTCTACAGAAAATGGATTTGTGGATTGGATTTATATGTGTTCTCTTCACAAATTGGCGACACCGAAGAAAGAGACTCTGCTTGGGTTCAGGATGGCAGGCGTGGAAGTTCTCACCTATGTGGCTGAGATAAGTCCGGCAACGTACTGCCAGCTTTTCTACGTCCTCGCAGCGGCAACAGTCCTCGTCATCTCAGCGACGCCCGAGTCCATACAAGACAGACTTACTCAGTACGGCGCTCGAAGCTCAGCGACAGGCATAGATGACGAGAAAACTGTGGAGCAAGCTAGCGCCAATGGACCTCTCATCAGTCTCGTTAGCTGGTTGACCTCTGTTGGCAAAGTTCCCCATTCATGGTTCATTCACTTCTATATTATCTCTCTATCTTGCTCCGCCTTCTGGGCAGTCCAGTTCCTTCGCCACGGATCGATCCTCGAGGCCATTGTCAAGAACCAAGCATTAAGCGAAACGCCGTCAATGACAATCAATCAGGTCATCCTTACGTGGTTCCTGATGAGCTTACAAGGTGCCAGGCGTCTCTACGAGTACGTGGTCGTGATACGGCCTTCATCTTCCAAGATGTGGTTTATCCATTGGCTGCTGGGGATTGCATTCTACTTCTGTACGAATATTTCTATTTGGATTGAAGGATCTAGTGAGTGCCGTGACACCATTTCACTTTACAATCTTCTGAGAAGTACTATTTAGATTCGATACAGTCTTCCGATAGGAGCTTTTTTGATGCCGAGCCACCACGGTTTAACGTGAGCTTCGGGGTTCTCATGTTTCTGGTCTCGTGGTCTATGCAGTATAAATGCCACAGCTATCTGTCTCGGCTGAAGAAATATTCGCTTCCAGATGAGGGCTTGTTCCGGTACTTGGTGTGCCCGCACTATACGTGCGAATGTGCCTTGTATCTTTCTTTAGCACTAGTGGCGGCGCCGAATGGTCAACTGTACAATAGGACCTTGGTCTGCGCCGTATTGTTCGTCGCAGTCAATCTCGGTGTCACGGCCAACGGCACCAAGAAGTGGTATAGCGAAAAGTTCGGCCACGAAAAAGTGCAAGGGAAATGGAGAATGATACCCGGCGTATTTTGAAATCGAAGCCGTTTAGACATATCACTTTTTCTGGAATAACCCCAACTTGCCTCCCAACTTGGACACCTTCATCACGTCTCGATACGTCAAACTGGTGCGTGTCTTTCGTACGTTGCAGCCACCGGCATATTCATCAGGCGACCGGAGGAGATCCCAGTTGACAACTGTGCTTTTCGAGAGCTCAACATCTTCCGTGATATCCGCGATGCCGTGCAGGAAACCCGTGTATAAAGAAGACGTGGTAATGAGTAAACTCCGAGGCTCTTGCAGTACCCTCCAGGCCGGATCAGGATCTAGGGTCCCATCATTGTTGGATTTGTAGATATTGAGGCAGAGACTAGCACCAAGGCTCACAGTACACACAACTGGATGGTAGGCGGCTCCGTCCTAAGTTCAGGATGAGCGGTACATCTAGCGGCCCTCATCCACGCTACTTGCTTACCTTATGAGGCATTATTCCAATGCCGGGAGGATATTCTGAGGGCCCATTAATGTCTCATCTCAGAACATGATAGCTTACATTTCAGATGAGTCGCTTTCTCGGATGGGTAATAGTAGGCATTGAAATTTAGGTGCAGTGCTATTTGGAAAGATAGGTCATATTCGATCTCGGAGCATAAGTTTTTACACGTACCATTGATTAGAACGTGATTGGGCTTCTGATGAGGGCTGTCGAAGAAGATATGGGACAACTCGGCATCTGGCGAGAGCCGAATAGACCTTAATCGCGACACGATTGGTTCATCTAACCAAGCGGGTAATGCAGCGTCCATCAGTTTATCGTTCACAAGATCAGACGGCCAGGTCTGCAGTCGCCGATGGGTAAGCTGCTTCCAACGTGGTTTCGGGGCGGATGATATCTATATCACAGTCAGGCAATAGCCACGAGAAGCATCATTTCGACGGTGACTATGATCGCACTTTGTCTAGAATGGCCTCCTCTTCCTCTTGTGTAATGAAATCCGAGATGTAGTAGGCTGTGGGTGGTAAACCAGTAATTCGAACTTGATCGAGAGAGTCAGGAAGAGTAAGGCTACCAGAGGTCGTAGATTTCGGTTCGTTAGCCATAGCTAGTGACTGCGAGGAAATTCTGCGGACACCCGGATCCTAGAGTTGGGATTACTTGTAGTACTATCGGAAGCTGGCGAATTGGAAGTCAGCCCAGGTCTGCCTCAATGCTCTGTAACTTTGCTACAAGAGATTGGTTGAAGATTTAAATGATACGCCTTGCCGTCGAAGGCGAAATCCGATAGCACGTGGTACGAATATTACAGAGAGCACGTAAGGCTGGGGCCGCGTGTTAATAATTTCGAATCCGTTTGAGATAGATAGGGACGTTCATAGAGCTGGAAATCGATCAGCGCGGGATGGCTTATCAGGAAGAAGGTGGGTTGAGCAGTCGGTTTTAGAAGGCGAAGAGTGGTCAGACTCTCAGGCTGCTAGAGAAATCACGGGAGAGAGAGGAGATGTGCGGTTTATTAGTGACAATCAATAATTGGGTCCCATGTCAAGCACCATGTTACGAGAGAATTTTCAGGCAGTCGAAAGGAGGAAAAGCTTGGAAAAGAACTGGGGAAAGAGGGGCGGCAATAGGCAGACATACTAGGCAGTAAAAGTTGGCAAGCAGGGCAAGAGGGCATTAAAGGGCGACGAGGGCAAAGCAAGCAGGGGGGGCCGTTGTCGGGGGGCAAGACCTAAGTTAGGCTGGTTAGGACTTGCCCATCCATGCTGCAAATTTGCGGAAATACCGGCCACCCGACCCATCCGTATTCAAATCAACGACCAATCAGACAAGGTCTGGGCTGGTTAGTCTGATCTGTGAAATTGATCTTCAATGGCTACACAAGGAAAACAGTCCTAGTGCCACCACACTAACATGCAGAACTAGTCTATTTTGGTCCGTAGCCTACCTCAAGTACTCCTGTACCCGTTCGGTTTTCCTTTTGTCTGGGCAGTCTGGCCTTCCCAAGTCCTTCTGAGTAGTCGTCTCCTTCGTTATGCGCTTTGCCTGCTGCCCTGCCCTGCCTATCTGCCTATCTATTACTACTACGTGCTACTACTCTACCTGACTATTCGCTAGCTGGTATTTTCCCTTAAACTGCTTTGGTTTGCTGCAATCCTTCCGTGTCATTCAATTTTCTGCAAATAATTTCCCTACACGAAAAATATTCAAAATCTATGACGGTCATTATCTGCGACGTCTTCTGTTCGCCTGCGATATACTAGCAAACAGTACTTTCTATTCAATACTGTTTATTGGTGCCTTGCTTCAATTCAAACCCCCCGTCCGAAGTCGCCTCTCCCGCCCGTTTACTAGCTGTTTGACCCGCGACCGACCGTTTTACTCGTACTCGTACCCATTGTAGAGTAACCCATATTCGCCAAGTTCGTCCAGCGTCCTGACACGAATCCTTTCCTTAAAGTCACCCACGAGTGGCCATGATGGTGTACTGTATTGTATTTCGGTATATGAATTGAATGCTATGGATGCGCAGAATGCTGTCGAGTCCGCAAACAAGAAACAGGCCGCTTCTCCAAAGCGGGGAGGAGTTGTTGAGTCTGATAACCCCAAGCCGACGGTGACAGCGAGCAGTATTACCACGACGAATAACATTAAACCATCCCTGAACGCTAAAACCTCTCCCATAACTAAAGACTCGCGATCCGCGACGACACTAGGTAGTGCGGGTAGTGCGGGTGGTGCGGATGGTGCGGAGGACGACAATGTTGGGCCTGACCAGAACTCAGACGCCGAGACAATCGTCTTGCCAGGAAAAGATGGCATGTCTCCGTCGAAACCACGTAAGGTGATCAAGCACGAAGACAAGAGCGACGGCGAGATCGATAATGTACTATTAACCCCAAGAAAGCATCTGAAGGATGATAGAGATGGCGAGCGTAACGGTGTTCCTTCCGATATTGCTGCTTCTTCCCTAGAGAGGAAGAAGCGACCCTTTAGGAAAGATGGGCAACCGCGGAATAAGGATGCATCCAGTGGGCTCAGTTCTGCTCCAGCGTCCCCACCTCCCCATCGGCGCAATAACCACGAACACGTTCATAGGCGCCGTAAATCCGGAGACACCCATTCGGAATCAGGCTCTGAGTCTTCCAAATCCAGATCAAAAGATCCCATCAAGACCAAGTCGAAATCTGTAGATAGGTTACTCCCTACTAAGCGTAAGGCAGCCAAAGCCGAATCTGACGACGAAGGGGAGTCCCGCAAGATTCGTCGGCCGCGCATCTCGGACGCGGGTCTTGACAACAACACCACCGTGAGGGAAAAGGATCCAAAACTTTCGTCCACTCGCCCACCCCACGATAAACATTCCACTTCTCGAAATCGATCTCTTTCTCCCCATGGTCGTCCTCATCGGCGTAGTCTTTCAACGCAACTTCCAACTCAATCATCGAATGGGTTTGCCATCAAGAAGAGACGACCTGCCCCGCTTCAACCCACCGACTATCATTCCGATGATTCTTCTGCCAGTGGAAGTCCGCATCCCCGGAGTTCGAAGCTGAGGAGCATCGCCACCCCGGTAACGGGCGAATCAACAATATCGCCTGCCAGGATGCCGCCTCACAAGAAACATGTCGATAACCATGGGCAGACTCTACTCGCTAAGGCTTGCGCGAAAGGCGAATATGAAGTCGCGAAGAGAAGGCTGACCGAACGACCTGAAGATCTCAACTTTGCTGATTATGCCGGAAACACCCCCCTGCAAATCGCGTCACTTAATGGCCATGAACAAATAGTCCAGCTCCTAATTGACGCGGGATGCAATCTAGATTGTCGAAATAGTGACAAAGAGACACCACTCCTGGATGCTGTTGAAAACGGTCACCTTGGTGTTGTGAAGTTATTGTTGAAAGCTGGTGTAAATCCCCGCAAGGCAGATGCTGAAGGGCATGAACCACTGGAGAAAGTACCTGATGATTTGGAGAATGCGGAAGAAATACGAGCTGCACTGAGAGAGGCGAAGGAGAGAGTGGGTGAACTACGCCGGACTTCTGAGGATCATCAGCTACATGATCAACCTGATACTGTGTCGTCTCATGGACCCGAGAGTCCTCGCCGATCACCTGCGGCACCAGGTGGTAGTACGTTGGCAGCTCAACGTCGTGGTGGTGCTGTGCGCTCGACGAAGACCAGCAATCATCTGCTGTATATGAGTCTTGATGAAAAGACTCTCAGACAAGCTGCTGCCCGAGGTGATAATGAGACAGTGACCCGTGTACTGCAAGTCAAGGAACGCTGCGATGATCCCGAGGCCTTGGTCAATGCTGCACGTGGTGGTCATGTTTTTGTTGTTGAGCTCCTCCTAGCCTTAGGAGGTGCAAATGCGGACCCACGTCCCGTTCCAGGTCTCCCGGCTGAGTATGGGACACCAATGTTAGCTGCTATCGGTGGGGAGAATATTGAGGTGATTAAGCTCTTACTGGATGCATCCAACTTTGATCCAACACGTCGCTACAAAGGCGAGACTTACTACGAGATAGCCAGGCGCCGAGAGGGGCCTATGTGGAAAGAGGAGGAGCATCTGTTGAAGAACGCTTACGACGAGTTTAAGAAAGCCCCGAAGTCATCTTCTAAGACAAAGTCTCCGGGAAGGCGAGATCGGGATCGTGAGCTAGACCAAGAGGCACGACGCACCAATCGCAATGAGTCCAGCACAGACGCCACCCGAGCACACAAGCGCCGACCAGACAGCCCCTCTCGAGATACCGAGCCTAGGAAAAAGGTTGGCCCTACCAAAGTTTCCGGTAGTCCCAAGGAGAAGAGGCGTTCACTTTCGCTTGGTAATCACGACGAACAAACTTCGCCAAAGCGTGGCCCTGGCCGACCTAAGAAGGAAGAGCGGGTCTCAAGCATGGCAACTTCTGACCGAGAGGTTTCTCCCGCCGTGTCTAAAACACAAGCATCAAAGTCTAAATTGGTTGACTCAGACCTAGCTGCAGGCTCATCTGACACCGAGACCGTGAAGCCACGGAGAAAACTCATCTCAGGCAAGGATCTGAAGGGACATCGGGAAAAGCAACGTCGTGCAAGCATGGCATCAAACCATTCCACTACTGACCGCGGTGATGCTAGAAACGACAATGTAGTAGAGAAGCGACCTGATCGACTCTCAGAAAAGTATCACGATCGGACAAAAGCTATCAAGCGTGACGAATCTAACGACAGATTATCCATGGGCGAAGGTTCAACTAAGAGACACCGTTCTAGTGTCACGCCGCCTCGTCATGGACTAGCGGACAAAGACGATAGCGAAACTCCAGTCAAAAGAAGAAAATTGGATTCAGACAGCAAAGAAAGACGTCAATTGCATACCTCTTCACCTGAGAACCGGCAGCAGAAACGAGACCCGTCACGCGACTCTGCCAAGCGACAGAGGCCCCTGGAGAATGATCGCAAAGATCCCTCCAAGGCCAAGAAAGCTAATCGCGAGCGCAAAGAGTCGGAGAAGGCGAGTCCTTTGGAGAAAGCCAGCATAACCGTGGCCTCGGACGACATCGACGTAGAGATGCGTGACGCCCCTCAAGCACATTCCACAGAAGATAGTGAAGCACAGGTCGAGCGTGAGCACAAGGAAGCAAAGAAGCGCCAGGCTGAAGCTGAGGCAATTGCCGCTGAGGAGGCAAAGAAGAAGGAAACTGAGCGGCAGAAACAGGAAGCAGAGAAGAAGAAGCAGCAGCAGGAAGCTGAAGCTAGAAGACAAGAAGAGGCTGAGAAGAAACGCCTTCAAGAAGAAGCGCGGATTCGCTTAGAGAAGGAAGAGAGGAAGCGCAAAGAAGAGGAAGAGAAGGCTCGACAAGAAGAGGAACGGAAGCACAGAGAGGAGCAGGAAAGAAAGGCCCGAGAGGACGAGGAGAGAAAGCGAAAGGAGGAGGAAGAACGTAAGCGACAGGAAGAAGAAGCAAGACTCCGTCGTGAACGGGAAGCTGCCGAGGAAGCTCGACGCCTGCGAGAGGAAGAAGAGCGAAAGGAACGGGAGCGCAAACGTGCGGAGCGAGCTGCACATGAAGCCAAGATGCAGCGAGCTCGCCAGGAAGAGATGGAAAGAATCCGTCTGTCCAAGTTGCCTCCTCTGCTACGCTGGCTTGATACCTGTCCTGACCCGAAGCGAGAGGAGGTAGCCAGGCTTTTCACTAGGGCGTTAGGGGTTAGATATGACACAATCAACCCATCAGCGACCGGCAAACCCGGCGGACGCGATCAATGGATGCTCAACACCCAGGTTGCCCTGCTTTTGGGCGAGAAGGATACTTCGCTATCAAGATGTGAGTAATCTGCCATTTACTCCGAAGGCTGTCACCGCAACTAACCCACTTGTAGACACTGCATGGGAACGCATTCCAGTGTCTCACATAGCGAAGAGAGTCATCTGGCGTCTGGAACAAGATAGATATGCCCTCACAGAAAGCATACTTTATCCTCTTGGAGAACAACTGCCTGATTTCTATGGCGGTCATCCCCGCAAAGTTGGCTACAAGAGACTTGAGTATCTTCGTGGTCAAGCGGCGGAGCGTTTCTTCGAGACGGACATGTTCTTCGTCAAAGTAAGCTATCCCAGTGCCCTCATAAGGTCAATACCACAGAGTGAAGCTGACATTATCAAAAGGAATCCGATTTTCTCTACATCGTCCCCACCATACCTCACCTTCGCAATCTCAGGTTGGCAATCTGCTATTGCGAACTCCCAGAGCATGAATCTGCTCTTCTAACTTGGAGTGCTCCACAGAAATGGAAACAGGACCCGGACGCCGAGAGTCGCCATGGTTTTGCGCCAAGATACAAGTACTACATTAACGGACAACTCGTAGGCGAAGAGAAGCCTACTTTATTCCAGGCCAGCAAAACCCCGTTTCCGGAAAACCGAGTCCCAAGAAGAGGTGGACTTATTGCTGTTTCGCCAGACGAGCCTGATTATGCTCGCCTCTGTATCGCCCAAGGTCTAAGCCACCTCCTTAACGATCAACAGAAGCAGGCGGCGCTTAATGGGGCACATTTGACGCCTCGGAGCATGGTGTCAAACGAGGCTTTTGACACTACCGAGAACGCGTCTCCTTCCACCAAATCGCCGAAAGTGGCACAGATCAATGGTATCAAGAGTACCCAAGAGTCGCCAGAGAGACTTCCGGTCAATGGAGTCAACGGTGATGACTTGGGAGGCCGTTAACCGACTAGTTGAATTTTACCACCCTAGAACCGCGACACACATGTTACCTCATCATAGCGTTTTCTCTATCGTTGTACGATATCAAGATATCGATTTCTTCGACGCGTCGAATTCCTTCATACCCGAACGATTCTCATTTCCCCGTGGTTGCGGGCTCTTTTATTTGTTGTCACGGAATTGACGAGGACGGCTTGAAAAAAAAACAGGCAAATACTCACGTATATCATCACCAGGCTTCATGGATGGAGTTGTTGGCTTTTGAATTAGCCGGCAAAGTGTGCGAGGATCTCTTCCTCCTTGGGATCCACTCGACTCCAAGAATTTGCCATTCGATTCGATACCGGCGGACACGTTCTTATTTGCAATGACAGCACTCGAAGGAAGGGGGAGAATCGACGGCAGGAATGCGGATTACGACTAGATACTCCCCAGTGCAGTATATACACTTACGATTGAAGCTTTTGACGTTGCGACTCTGGCAAGCTGGAGGCCAAGTGATTTGACACGGTTGTTTCGGGCACAGAGGCCGAAGTGAAAACCCTACAATTGAAACTATGACATTGTTGCTTGTGGCAAACTAAAGGTCGAGTGAATATCCCATAACCAAAAGTTGTGACACTGTTGCTATTGAGATACCCGTGCTCTTAATGAAATGCATTTTTGGAATGAACTAAATTAATTTGGCGAGAACTTGCTCTTGCTACATATACTAACCATGACAACAGACCTTGAACGCACCGTAAAGTTTCGACTGATCTGTTGCTTTCTAAAGCGACTTACATAGGCCTCTTGTGGAATAGCACCATTTCAGGGGAGCTTCTTTCGTGATAGGCACGTCTATGACGATACCACCGTACCCCAATACGATGGGGATGTCGGATAGGAATCTGACCTCGCCAATTATATAGAGTAGATCGGACTGGGGGCTGAATACAGTGCCTCGAAGCGAGCGAATCCTTCCCCAGCTAAGCAGCGAATCACGATGGTTCAGCAACAGCCCTAGAGGTGGAGGCATTGACTCTGCCGCGTTCAGCCTCGATCTAGAGGATCTTATTCCCCGGGGAAAAGAAAGGTATTTCTTAATTTAGAAGATATAAAGTTGGAAATAACGCATACACGTGTACTGCATATGCTTTTTCCAACATGTAGATCATCTAGACCTAGCTCGTGTTGTGCGGACTTTTGGCCAGAACGCTAACAACGAGACGGCAAGATTCTAAGCTCCTGTCGTTACTCGATTACGAAGGGGCTTGCAGTTATGGCGACCGGTCAACAGAATCCTTGCTTCTGATTGGCCAGAGCAAGCATTGAATCCATCGTAGCTGGGACTAATAGGAAGCGAGATGCGCGAAGGAGCTAACGTCGAGCGCATGGCGCAGGCTTCCCTGGCCCTGCTCCCCGACCAAGGAACCGGTTTCCCTTAAATGAGCAGAGCGAAATTCGCCGGGGGACTTCGTGGGAGCTCTACACGGTCGGGCTTCTGCAAACAACTAGGTACAGGGAGTTTCAGTGGTGCCTGATTTATTAAAGAGGCTTATCGCTTAGCAGGTCCTTTCTAATCTGGGGGCGCTGTCTCGATCCCGCGCGATGATCACACACACTTTTGGACGGGCCATCCGTGAGGCTGAAGAAAAAGAAAATTACCCAACATAATGTACCCAGAAGCCTGTAACGGGTCCTCTGCGAGCTCGTGCACGAATTTTGGTTTTCTCCTTTCCTTCTTCTCTTCCCCTCGTGTAGGGCCTGAACCCAACGACGCTCGCTACCGAGGAGGATAGGATATACCACCTCAGATATGTCATGAAGTTGTGCACACAAACTGCCAAGAACACTCGTTAGCCATAGCACCGCTACCTACATAGTTACGTAAGGTATATAGGATATAGAGTCCTCAAGAGCAGCCCAACCAGGATGAGGGTCCTGGCCCTCCCAACCTCGCTGCTCCTCAGCATCACGCTCCAGACACGCATCTCGGCGGCTCTCGATAACGACTTCTCGGCATACCCGCAGGGCTCGCAGCAATGTCTAAACGACGCGGCGGACCAGAGTAAATGCACGGGGAACACGGGGCAGCAGCTAAACGAGTGTCTATGTACGAACCAGGGGAACTTCATCTACAACACCGCGTCATGCGTTGCGAAGAGCAGCCCCGGCGACCTGAACGCCGTCTATGATACCATGTCGAATAACTGTGCCGGCACAGGTGTGACGATTGCGGTGTCCAAGGATGCGTTCTTGTCACAGGCCGCAGCGGCTACTTCGACGACCTTGTCTGCGACTCCGACGTCGACGTCGACGTCGACGTCTAGTTCCACATCCGCATCTACATCCACGACGACATCGACATCGACAGGCTCACCTACATCAACATCATCATCATCACCAACACCAACCAACACCGCCGCAGCAGCCAGCAGCGGCATATCAACCAGCGCCAAAATCGGACTCGGCGTAGGCATCAGCTTCGGCGCCATAGCCCTAGGCCTCCTCGGGTGGTTCGTATTCGCCTACTCGCGGCGACGGCGCTCCCAACCCCGCACCTCATCCTCATCCTCCCCTCCCTCCAACTCCCCAGACCGCGACGTCGAGCTATCGCCCAACAACCCGCACAACCTCAACAACGGCAGCTACATCTCGACGCTCACCCCATCGACGGAGTACGCGCAGCACACGCCACAATTCGGAGTCGCGGAGCTAGCGCCCGCTTCGAACCAGGAGTGGAAGGAATTACCGGCGGGATACTACGATAGCGATGGTGCGAAGAGCGATAAGAGGGGCTCGGGGGTGCCGCTGTTGCGGGCGGAGCTGGGGACTCCTTCGCCGTCACCTACGAATATACATGGGGTCGGGCATGCTGCTGAGTTGCCGGGGGATGTAGCGTATAGCGATACCGCGCCCGCATCTACATATGTGCGGACGCCGCAAAGTCAGTATAGCCCATATAGCGACCAGACGTACGGTCAGGGGTACGGGCACGGGCAGGGAGGATGAGTCCGTCGCGACTGAAAAGGGGTAGGGGTCGAGGGAGGTATTTAACGAGCATTTACATGACTACCTACTGAGAGAGGACTAATAAATAATGATATTCGATAAATCCAGCGAGCGATTCCGATACAGGGTTCATGAAGCAAAGGGCAAAGGGCAGGGGACAAAAGACAAACATAGCACGACACAGGAGAGAATTGAGAGCGGCGTCTGGGCGTTCAGCAATAACGGCGTATAGTAAAAGCTCACATCAAGACACGTACCTGATACATTCGAGGAATGTATAAGACATCCAAACTTTCATTTTCTGCATACTCGGCCTATTTGCAAGTCCTCACTCGGACATAAATACCTGGTATCTAGAGATACCTTGAATTCCCATGATTGGGGGTCAATTTATGAAAGTTGCTAACATCGAAAATCTGCGTTCCCGTCGCGTTGGAGCACGGTATGGTGTGCGTTACCCCATTATTCCTATCTAGGTGCCAATAATAGAGACCAATGTTGTTTCTCATGCCGTCAGCTTATGTGAGATAGGCACCCGTGAGACTTGAGTCGTACTGCATCTGAGACATACAGATTCAAGGCACAGTCTGATTTGTCCGGTTGTTGGGAAACGTGCGATTTATTAATTAGGGTACTCGGCTACCTAACACATGTAGAGGCTGGCTCGTCGGCTCACTCGGCCGGCTGTTATAAATGATGTACGTCATGTACGGAATACGTATGAAGCAGTAGGTACATTTTCCTTATGCAAATAAATCCTAATACCTGTTAAATGAGAGGGTGTATTGTCGTTATCATCTCTGTCCGGGGGCTGAAGTACGCAGACTCAAATATGTACCAGGTACGCCGTGTTTGTTAAGGAAACCAATTGCTTTCGCTCAGGAGACTTCGCTCAACCACCCCATTCGTACACTCATTCAAGCGTCCATGAGAGTCGAGGATATCGATGATGAATCGTCTGTTGTGCGTCTATTGCGCCAAAACGCCAATCTCTTCACCCACCCAAAGACCTGCCATCTCCCACGGCGCTTAACTGAACTCACGCTTGAATCGCGGCTGGGGTTCCTGTGGCAACTGCAGAAGCAACAACCACAGCATGTTTTTCTCGGCCCTAGTGACATAGGTTGGACAATTGGCCGAATAGGGGGTCGAGCGACTACCCCCATGCGAGCCCCGCCAGGGAGAGTTTCCGCCTCGAGGGACAAGTCAAGCGCCAGCGAGCAGACGGCTTCGAGTTCGAATGATGGATCCTTAAGCTCGTAGCCGCGCTGGCCAGCGTAACGCCATAGCCATTGCGCGGCGATTGCCAACAGGTCTTTCTCCTCTAAGTTCTCCTTTTCGGACCAAGGTAACCGGCTCTCAACGCCGATCGTTGCGATAGCACTCCTCAAGAGTGAAAGAGAGGCTGCGTTGTGCAGTGGCACCGACTTTGTCAGCTCAGCGCCAGGCTGTATGCGTGACAATCGGCATACACGCCACGTGAGTGAATCCCAGGATGTGTCGAGCAATGGAGGAGGTGAAGCTATGCGCCGACGGGACTCAAGCCATCGAGTTCGTTTATCGAGCTCCTCCAAAGTGAAGCCAAGTCCGCCTTCGGGTTGGAAGGGCTGCAACGTTTGCACCCTTCTTCCCTCCAAGTTGGCAATGACACAAGCACAATAGACCTGCGCCATTTTCCCTGTGGTACTAAATCCGTGACTAGTCCGGTACAGAACAGAAGATAAACAAGATCAGGGAAAATGCTGGTCTCTAAGATTGGCTAGGACTGTTCTTGTCTGCCTATTTGCAGCAAACTACCTGGGAGAGGGACATTCCCTTAATAATGTCAAGGTCGACACCCCTGGTTTGCCTTTCGAAAGCAATCGGCGAATGGTAGACAGAGCCGCAAGCCTCACTAAAGACATATGAATCTAAACTTCGCGTGCATCACGGCATATACTTATATTGGCCCTATTGGCCTTCTGTCGTTGCCTGCTTGCAGCCTGCAGTTGAACAACGCAGTCCTGCATGAAGCCTGCTTCTCTCGCGAATATCAGATTGGCTAGAGGCAGTAAAAGGCGGTCGGGCTGGTTGGCAACCGTGTCACACGCCCGTCGTAAGGGCCCGAAGACTCAACTACTCCGCTCTAAAACAAGTCGTTACATTTGCCGATGCTCGCATTCGAGCGTCTCTTATCGAGGCGGTCTACGCGTGATGCAATACCACACAGCCTTGATGAGAACAGCGTCCGGTGATGTTATGATGCAGCCTGCTACCGCAGACGACATCTATCACACACTCTCTAGCAAGGCGCTAAGCCCGGAAAGCCAGTCGCTCAGCGCACAGGCCTGTCCTTGAGGTTAGATCGAAGGACTGAATATGAAGCAACTCCGATAACTCTCATAGGACCTTGGAATAGGAGGATATGACTAGGACCAAACCGTGCCGCCTTAAGTAAGACAATACTAAATCCTGTCAGTATATCAATACAGTTACTAGGCTACATCTAATATTTGCAAGACTGCAGCAACGACATAATTACCTGTAGAAGCATAGCCAATCAAAGGAGGAAGTTCAAAACCCGCATTCGATATTAAGCTCGTGAAGCCGTCACATTGTGAAGCCTCAATTGAGCTATCACCTGCTTAATGTACACGCCCGAGTTCGTGTCAACTTCGATTGAATATTTGGAGGCTATTATTCGCGGCACTCCGACAATAATTGAACGACATGTCGATGTAGCCTTTTTCCTGCAGATTGCGGGATCGATTCGCTATTGGGGGAATGGCCTCATGCGTCGCTTTTCCTGCCGCCCTTGAGGCACGCCGCTTTTGTCAACTTCCATTGTGTCTAAAAGAAGCTGAGAGAATCAACTGTTACTCAGACAGGCTAGTCTTCCCAGTCGTAGCGAGGCAGCGAGACCCAGTCGAATTAGGCAAGAAGGAAGTAAATCATGATGGACTTCACGTCCAAATGAAGGCAAATGAAGAGTTGAATGATTTGGGGGGAGTTGAAAAAATCACATCGTGACCCACAATTTGTATTTGAGCACCTCTGTGTCATATGAGCCTTTGAGTTTGGGCTAGTCCATCGCACTTGAACAATCAGTTCAAAGAAACAGCCATCCTCACGTTCGAATTGACAAATAGGTCAAATAGGTTTAATGGAAGGGACAGGCGTACATATACTTAGGTATGTCTTCATGTTTAAATGTAAGAGTCACGTGGTCGTAAAGCAACTTCACAGAATGCACCTCTCAGGCCCCATTGGTGCGTCATTCATGAGCAGCAATAAGTCAAAATTCATTATGCGCCTCTATGGCGCAGTGGTAACGCGTTGCACTTGTACCTCTACAAGATAAATGCAAAGATCCCTCGTTCGATCCGGGGTGGAGGCAGTAGCTAAGATACATGTCCTATCCATGTTGGTCACGACCTAGTCACTACGCTAGGAAGTTACAATTATTTTTTAACTTTTTAACTATTCCCCCCTTTTCTGGTGTCCGGTCCCCACAGCAAGTTTAGCCCTATCGGTTCGCCACAACCATAAACTGTCGTATCTTCTATATGTAGATTATCTACGAGACCAATGACGACTAAGTATACTTAAGGGTACATAGTTATGTAATTCACGCCCCTCTTTTTTGTGATTGTGGTATGAACGTCGTATCCTACAAAGAAGCCATGTCTTGACGCAAAGAAGGGGATGTCCTACATACCATACAACATTATAATATGTTCACTCTTATGAGCCATATCTAAAGACGACATGGTAATGAATATAAATAAAAAGGATGTATGAGACAATATTCGAATTGTCATATAGGTATCACCCACTTCTTATAGGGTTGTTTTTCGTCATGTATCACGATTTCTCTAGGAAAAAAGGATGCTAGTCACTTCACGGTCGAAATCGTCAAGTATCTATTATCTAGGAATTATGAGAAATGGCAAGGTCTTGTAGTAGGAGTCATTATGAAAGTTTAGGTCGTTACAATAGTCAGATTATCACGTACGGGTTGCGAAGTTTATCAGGACTTGCCTTTGGGCACCTCACTTGAAGACTGGCGGTGCTACGTCAATGTTGCCTCTGGCAACTGAATTTTGATCTAGTCATTCATGCTCAATGAGCATATCCACAAAAGCTATGGAGACATTCCTTCTGATTTCCCTGACCTCATGTTAAATTGTTGCATAGAAAAAGAAAGAAGGAAAACCCCCCCCCCCCCCCCGAACCGCTTCCAGAACCCGAAAAGAACAACATCACCCACGGGGTCCGGTCCGTCATAACTCGCAAAGGCAGCTTGATAGATGCAAATTAAACCATCTTAGTCTTGGGGTCAAGATACCCGAGCAGGTTCTCAGGATCGAGATGCGCGAGCAGCTTCTCATAGCGCATAGTCCGGTCTGAGACGACCTTGTTCCACAAGTAGAGCATTCCCTCCCAGTTCTGGAAATGCTTGATGATGAGAGCCAAGACTTCCTCGTGCTTGAGCTGGAAGTCCTTGGGGTTATTGTCCTCGGAGAGGATCATCATGTTCTTGCCGGATGCGGTCCACTGGGTGTCGTGAAGGTTTCCGGTAGAGTGCTCCCTGCCTTTCTGTATTAGGAGTTGCTTGAAGTGGACGATCGCGCTCTCGGTCTGGGCCAGAACTTTGGCCTTGCCGTCGCGGCCGGGCTTCTTGGGCGAGAACCAGTTATGGCGACCATCGCCATAGCTGCAGAACAGGCACGCAATGTACACGGGAGGAACAGATTGGCCGACAACATCGACAGAAAGGGGCGGAACTAAAACATTGTGATTAGAACCATGTACCGTCATTATAGGCGTACAAAGCTGAGGGATATCCAGAGAATGCAGAGTCCTTCATGCTCCTGCAGAATTCGCTATAAGACAAGAGAGCGGATGCTAGTTGGAACCAGGATGAGAGACACGTACTGATTTGACAAGTTCCGACAAGGTCCCTCGTGGGAAGTTCGCCGGCTGCGTACTCTTGGCAAATAGCCCGGTATCGGTCATAGGCAGCCGGGAAGTTGCGTCGAATGAAGGCGCCGAACCCCCTTTCAAGCCATTCTCCTAAATCGCACTATCAGTCACTTACTGTCTTGTTCATCTTCCTTCACTCCGTGTCTTCTTCCTCTTGGCACCCTTAGGAAAAGGGGCAAGGGATGGTACAGCCAGCGGAGAACGGATCGACATTAGAAGCGTGACTGGGTTGATACTAACCTTGACAGTTGGTCAGAATAAGGAGAATGGTGTTCGGTTGGATATCGCCAACGGTGAAGAACCGTTTGGGCTCTCGGTTGAAGATCGAGAAAGGCATCTTGACTGAGGAGCGAATATGTTTCTGACGTTGCCTTCAGGTGATGATCGAACTTGACTGTGCGATGCCTAAGGATATATCAGGATCCAAAATGTCGTTGAGCGTGAAGAGAAGAAAAAAATTGAAAGAAATTGAAACGCCACCATTCTGGTGTGATAAGTAGAACTTGCGTGCACATCACCAGCGGGGAGCAACCCGCCGGGCACCTGCCGGCCAGGAACAACGTGCGAATAGGCCCCAAAATCGCCGTGCACCTTCCCCTGAAAAATTATATATGCAAATAAGTGCAACAAGACTTATGTTCCCCCGGGTAGATTCCCGGTGGAAGCAGCGACTGCGGCCCTGAGTCAGTGCTATGTCAGGATGCTGAATATGCCCACGAAGTACCTACCTAAAGCAAACATCAAGATCTAAGGGTAACTTGGGAAAAGCCTAGGAACCTTAGGTCTGTATGGTTCTTGTTTATAGGTACTATATCGCCATACTAACTCAGCGGTGAACTAGCGCGATTTGGCACCTTCCCTGGGTGTATCCTGAGTCACGATTCTAAACGGTTTATTTTCTCATTATGGCTATGAGCTGTTCCATTCCCACGTATAATATCTAGCTACTGGACAAAGAAATCAAATTAATCAGCTTAGAATCTGAGACAAGACACAGCTCATATGGGAATGACTCCGTATCAAGTCCACCCTGCGATGGTTATCTTCAGTCAGGAGTTAAAGAGGAGACTCTATTCTATCGCCACGCTCAGATGATTACCTAATCCAGGTCGACCCCTTTTCCAACATCCATCCAAAGGTTTCATGCAGTAGCACTCTTTAGAGCTTGACAACCTAAAGAGGTCATCGCCCTCAAGACCTAGCCCAGGAGGGTCTTCTCCGGGGAGTGTGCTACCGATATGTCTCACGACTGACCCGATGAATTCCCAAGGTTACTAGCCCCCCAGTCAAGAAGCGTCACTTAGGAAGAAGCTTATAGACAGTCCCCCTGGCTCATGTAGTTCCTGAATAAATTTGATGATGACTCCGTCCACGTTCTTGTCAACGCAAACCAACTTGTACAGGTACCTAGGTACCTAAGTGAATAGGGGTAGGTCCGTTTTTAAGCACATGGGAAGAATCCAACCTCGAGTATGGCATGACTAGTGGAAGCCTCCTTTTAGGCCACCTTATGATTATCGGCTCCCTCTTCTTTTGTATGTAGTCGTTTGATAGAAGTGCCATAATGAATTGGTAGCCTCTACCAAGGGACCCTGGGATGCTAATCTTCGGGAAGCTTTATCAGTAAAACCTCGCGTATAGGATATGCTGTTTCAAAGATCCACAGTAGCATTTATAAAGTTAAATAAAGTGTTTTCATTTCTGTTACACTGAGCTCTATAAGTTACCTATGTAGGCTACTAACCGTAAAACCCTTTCTTAATCTATACATGTATCTACCTACTTGAAAAGTATAACAAGGGTTAGATTACTTCCTTTAATTTCAGGAAAGAGCCATAACTGCCTTTTAGATTGAACTAAGTGATTGCAATGAGCCTGTCAGTATACTTGTATTAGGTAACCATTCAACAATAAGTGCGTACCATCATTCATAGAACACCAACGAGATGAAGATACTACTACTCCGCAAGATCTCCTCGCAATCTATTCCATGTCAAGTTAGAACTTAACTTCCCGTTCGGCACCGTCGCACAAGCATTCATCGAAACAGTGTGGTATTTGGACAATTAAGAATTTGATATATCCTACACGAGAGATACACTCCAGGGCCGATCTTCTATACTGGATACGAGCTAAGCATAGAATATATATCGGATTACTACCATAATCTGTCACATTCGCAGCCACGTATATAACATTGCTGCAGACCCCGCCTTCTTTCAGCCCCCATTGCAACCCTAGGAGCATGGGCGAGAAGCAGGCTCCCTTCAATTTTACAAATTAGGAACACATGGTTTACTAGTAAGAACAGATTATTTTCTTTCTCATTGTCCTCTTCGAGCCCTGGGTACTTTACAGTTCTACTTTAAGAAGAGAGCACGTATGGAACTTCTTCGTGTAGACATGGCATTACAGCGTAGAGTACTCAGTCCCGATGCCGATCCGATTTGATCTGCTACTCGTTCCCATCGTCGGGAACCGGTAGGGACTGAGCCAGCGGTCGGCGCACCAGCACGGCGCAGACTGACTGCTTATATGATCCTTCGGCTCCTCCAATTCATTCGGCAGTCAACAGGGAGTTCTCACGACCAGTGAGCTATACCTCCTAGCCGCTACCTCAGCGAACCATACGAAAGATCCCTGTACAAATACTACCTGCAGAATTTTTACCCAAGCGTGCTCTGTCATATGATGTACTCTCCGCCCGATTGAGGTTGCTACTGCGATGCTATTTGATCCTCCGGGGAGCCCTACCGGCTACGCTAGCCTTGTGCCCCCTTTTCCCACAAAATTTTCTCTCGTTCTTCCATTCGTGATGTCGCCTACCTATGTTCTCTCTCCATACTTGGTGGCATAGAACGCCGTGAACGGCCTGGATAACACTGACGTAGCGCAATGGCGTCTCTGCGCTCAGTGCTCACTATATCGGTGCTGATAGCCGCCGCACTCGCTGCCCAGAACCTTACGACTTACATGCCGGAATGCGTGCGGCCGTGCCTCGAGCAGTCCATCAACAACACATCCTGTACCGGACCGGAAGATAGCCAGTGTCTATGTAGCAACCAGCAGCGTGTAGGATATTCAACATTCACCTGTGCCGAACAGGGAGGAGCATGTCCTGGTAACTCGGCCGAACAGCTTCGGAGTACGTTCCCACCGTTATTCACACGTCACCCATCTCACACTGTGAAACTGAAACTAAATGCTGGTATCTAGGCTCAATGATGTCCGCATACCAGCAATACTGTAGCGACACCAACGCGACGAGTAGTGGGAACTCGGTTAACGGCTTCCCTGCATTCGCCACATCGGGATGGGTAACTGGAGCGAGCGCCACGGCAACGAGTAGCACGACTCATCCGCCTACGAGTACACCAACCACAGTAAACGACGAGCCCAGCTCCTCGGGTTCGGGAGGATCAAGCAGCAGCATAAGTGCGGGAGCGATAGCTGGGATAGCAGTCGGAGGAGGTGTTGCGGTTATCTCCATCACAGGCGGGTTATTACTTCTAGCCTTCCGACTCGGCAAAGGCTACTCGAGCCGCAAGAAAGGTGCAGACCCAGCAGATCCTGGTCAGCAAGGAGCGGGCGAAGGCGGACATGGAGGCGATGGACAGCTCGTTGGTGTAACAGACGACACCGCAGCGAAGAACGAAACCCAACTAGACGGCAAGCCCGTCAGCGAGCTGCAGACCGAGTACACGCTCTCCGGGTTCGACCCCGTGAAGGAGCTACCAACGCAAGAGAAACCGGCCGAGCTCCCAGCTGATGCCGTCCCGCGCTACGTGGAGGAACGCATCCGGATGTTGTCAGACAATTCGTGGAGGTTTAGAGACCATCCTACGTAGACGAAAAATCACCCGAGTGTGCTATGGATTCGGTATCAAATACGCAATAACGAGAGACGGGATGAAGATACTTGAAAATATGAGATACCCCACATAGATGAGCTGTACGTATAATATGCTAGCTAATATGAAAATGATGAACAGACATTGAATAATCTACGTTTCGATCCTCTAGGACATTTGATTCCTGACGAAACCGCTATGAATTGCTTGAAACCCCGAGAAGCAATGTTGAAGTCACTACTACCTGTTATCGGACCCAGACTTCTGGGACATGCGGTTGAAAAAGGAAAGATAATAACCTGCAAGAGCATCTTGAAATTAGAGGCTCATGAACACGTTATAGGACGACCTTATCATCGAGAGAGTCGACAAGCTTCAGCAACTTGCTCCCATGGCACCCTACGAGTTGCTCCCGCCGCGGTGTAATCTGCTAGATAGATTGGTAGGCAGGTTCTAGACCGATCCGGTATTGCAACTGAATAATTATAACTATAACTTACCTATAGTTATGTAGATACAAGTCAAGCGACCAGGCGCTCCAGATTTTGCTCCATCATATTTAAACACACGCTTTCCCCCAACGGCACGTAGCCATTCCCAATTGGATAATAGATTATGCTAATCATGCTTCAGAAACAAACAGTACATCATTATGTTACCAACTACGAGATAAAGTAGATGGTCAAGACGCGGAGGATTCAGTATAAGGACCAAGGAATACGGAGGCGGTCTTCAACGTGGGTGTTGACCTGGGGGACGACAACCTACAGTGTAATCTCGTGGCTGCTTCACAATATGATAACGCCGGCGATAATGGTTACAAGAAAACGTGGCCCATTGAAATTATCAAGTTCATCATGGCTATTAACGGCCAATGACCGTGCATGTATGACTACCTACCTAACTAAGGTCCTACCAGAGGAGGAGCATGCATATCTCTTGTGCCTCATGTCCATCACCATATTTGGGCGTTTCAGCTTGCGACCATGAAAAATAGCACCGCAGGGAAATCAAAACGTGGATAGAGCAATGAATTCTTCGTGCGACCACCTTGCTGTATTGGTAAATTATCAAGGGCATTCATTTTATTTCTGCTCACGATCCTCTAAGGTACAAACGAGTCACATACTAAGCCCAACCCCCGGAACGCCGGTCCATCAATGCCTAACCTTGCTTTTCACGGAGATGCCTGGGTACCCACTTTCCGGGAGCACCGGAAGGCTTTAGACTCTCGCTGGGAGCCTGTGCCGGAGCCGGAGCTGGCGCGCTATCCTTAGAAGCACCCGCAGCACCAGAGGTGGCTTGAGCTGCCTTAGCAGCCTCACGTTCGCGCCAAGAGGGCTTGTTTCCTTGAAGATTAAGTCGAGGGGGTCCCGAGGGGCGCTCGTTGCTATCTGTGCGCTCCATGGGGGTACCAGTGCGGCTTGGTGGGCCATTGCTACCTCCTGAAGCGGAAGCGTTCTTAGACGCCTCGCGATCACGCCAGGATGGCTTGGCACCAACAAGATTGAGACGCGGCGGTCCAGCAGGTCGGTCGTTGGAGGCCGTGCGGTTATCCAAAGGAGCTGCTTCGCGTCTGGGCGGCATGCGATCTCTCTCCCTCTCCCTTTCGGCCTGTCTTCTGGCCATTGCCTCTTCTTCTCTTCTCTGCTGGAGCGCAACCTTCTCCAGAGTTTCTTGACGTTCCTTCTCTCGCTTTTCCTTGAGTCTGGCCAACTCCAGACGTTTCTCTTCGGCGCGCTGCTCTTGCTCCCTCTTCTCCCTCTCCGCGCGCTCTTCCGCCTCTCGCAAGGCCCTCTCCTTTTCTTCTCGCTCTCGCTTTTCCCGGAGCTTGCGCTCGCGGTATTCCTTCTTGCGAGCCGTGATCTGCTTCTCCAACTCTCTCTCAGCATCGCGTTGACGCTTCTCGAACTCGTCACGACGGCGGTCATGTAGAGACTTTCTGAATGATTCATAGTGAGGCATGAGACGGCTTAGACGATGCTTCAGCTCAACGGCTTCCTTGTGCTTTTCTTCAGCTTCTTTAAGAGTCTGAGCTTTGACGGCTTCGTATGCAGCCACGTCACGCTCACGTTGCTTGGCATAATCTTCGGGAAGCTTTTTAGCCTCCTCTTTCCTGAAAGCCCGTTCAAGGTGATCAATTCGCTTTCCAGTAATGCGAAGCTTCTCGTTGATGTCATTCTTCTCCCGCTCGAGTTGCGCAAGCTTCATGGCACGAAGACGATTGCTGTCCAATTCGTCAAGGTTCTCAACATCAATGTCAATAGCATTGGGGCCAATCTTGAGATCGGCAATCTGTTTCTTAAGTTCCTCTCTGCGGACACGGTCTCTTTCGTCTTTGAGGCGCTTCTCTTCGCGCTCTTTCTGCTCCTGAGCCAGCCGTCGTTCTTCGGCTTCAGCCAAAGCTTGCTCCTGGAGTCGCTTCTGTCTTGCCTTCTCCTTCTCTCTCTTCGCTTGCAGCTCAGATGCCTCCTCCTTTCGCTTTTGGATGATGTCCTTGCGAGCCAGGGTTTCACGGTGTTCCTGCTCAGCGCCGGCTTTGGCTCTGGCTAGGGCAGCTTGTCTGGCCTCAATTTGACGTTGGCGGAGAGATGGGTCAACGTAGAAGCAAGTAGTGTACAGAGTACTCGTAAGTCGGCTGAGCTGCGAGCGGATAATCTCCGAAGGAGTGCTTTGGAGGCGCTGCACAGTTCCGACCGGGCTCTCAGCAGAACCAGCCGCCGATCCAGCGTGTACGGCCTTCGAAGATGTGAAGACATCCTTATCAAAGTTGAGTACTCCAGTAGCGTGGTCCATGCGGATAGAGAGATCTCCCTTCTTGTTTCCGTTCATGATGAACTTCTCTATAGTACTACGAGTGATCTGATAAGGATCCGGGAATTGCGCAAGACTTTCAACGAATGCGAGGTTAACGGACTCGTAGACTTGAGACAATTGCTGGAATAGTCGGGTCAAGATCACTTGCTGGAGAGGCAAGATGTACTTTTCCATTTCCGAATCAGCACCAATCTTGGTCAGAATAGGAGATATCTTCTGACAGATGGAAAGAGGATGGAAGTCGACCTCGAGAATGTTGTAGAGGTCCTTGATCTCAGGGCGTGCACGCTTCAAGAGCGACTTGGAGTGTGCATCACCGAACAGGCCAGCACGGGTAGGTGCAGTAGACATGCCTAGCAGATGGGTAAGACGCGAATTCTTGTTCTTCTTAGCCTCATCGAAGTCAACCATTGCGCCCCGCGATCTTGAGGTGCTAATAACAGGAATGGAGAGAGCCGACAGAAGAACGAAGGAAGCAGCCTTTTGAAGATCGGCCTCAGTCGCCGAGGGGTTGTCAGATTTCTTGCTCTGACCGGTGGCTACGAGAGCCGCGGATTGTCGAAGAAGGGTATAGTATCGAGACCAAGCGGCTGCGTGGAATAGGTAGTTCTCGCCGACGAGGAAGATTCGGGTGAGTTTCTCATAGTAGTTGGCCATCATAATGTTCTTGGGAGGTCGCTTGCTAAGGTTGAGAAGAGTGTGAATGTCCTCAACGCTTCGGAATGCTTCTTGCCACAACTCAAGCTCTACAGCGACGTTCAACTGCTGAAAACGAGTTTCCAGATGTCGCTGCAGTGTGTCGGGGTCATTGAGGTTGATAGCATGCATCTGACTCGAGTATTTGGCAGCGGTCTGGACATGGTTGCGTAGGAGTTCGCAGAGTCGTCGGAACTCTGTCTTTCGCTGGTATTTCAGGCAGAAGTCGAAGGCCTGCATAGCCGTGCTCTGGTAGAGAATTTCCAATCTCGCATTATTGCGGAGGATATCGAGGACGGTACGGTAAGCTTCCCAGAGGAACTTGAGCCATGGTGTAACGACAGCACGCTCAGTGCGGTCCCTTGACTGTTCGCCCGAGACAGTGGCTAGTAGGATAGACTCGGGGGTTTCGGTGGCTTCCAAATCATCGATGCTGGCGGTTGCGGTTGCCTCGATGCTTGACTGCAATTCATCGGCTCGTTTCTGTGCCTCTGTAACCTTTTCGGCGGCTAACTCGATAAACTTCTTAAGTACGAGTTCGATGGTGCTGATGTTGCTGTTCTGGGCGATATTCTTGTAGGAATAGAGCGCATCTTTGGCAAGCTTGCCTTTCTTCTGTTCGACGGAGAGCTCGACTAAAAGGAGCATCACGGGCTCCAGAGATACGATGGGGACATTTCGCGAACGCTTAGATGTGATGTGATCATGGAGAAGATTGAGGGCGGCGGGAGCCTGGTTGACACCGATAAGCTCCTGCGCACGTTTGAGAACATTCTCAGGCTTCTGGTGCGGAGGAGGCGGCATCTTGGGCAATCTCTGGCAATCTCCTTGATGAAAAGGGATTGAGGAGATTGATGCCGGGTTGCGTGGGAAAAAGACCGCGGAGAAGTCTGACGATGTGAAGATTTTGGATTTGTGCCACTTTGTGTGGGTTTAGGAAGACGAGGGGCACGGGCTAATTTTCGCGGTCACATGATTTACAATGGAGGGTAGGTGGGTGCCTGAGCTGCCTGAGGTAAGTACGTAAGTCCGTTACTCCCGACGCATGCACTTGCCAAAGAAGATGATTACCTAAGGACCTACAGTCCTGATCCGATTCACTGATATCACACTTGCATGCAATAAAGCACTCTATGTACCTAAGTAGGTATGTATTTACAACATATCGCCCGTTATTCCAATAAAACGGCATCGTGCTTTCACTTGCGTTCGACGTTTTGCTTCTTAACTCAAAATTAGATGAGTTGAGGTCAATCTACCTATATTAAGGTTTCTCAGGTTCAACAGCCTTGACCACTATACCTATGTACATGTAGGTAATTATCCGTCAGTCCGTATAAGAGTACATATATGTTATCCCGGTCGTAGTGGAGTTTTATGACCTCAAACATTTGACTGTACCAAAGCAAGCTGGGCGCGTCAAGCGTAATTTGTACAGTTCATACGACAAGCCTCAAATGAATAGGCGTTTTCCAAAAACTTGCCTTGCTTTGATTCGAATAGCAATATTCTCACGTCAGAGTGTCCTCCCGAAATAATAATACTGCCCTGCAGCAAGCCCGCTTGCCTACGTGATGAGTGTACGAGAAAGCCCCCAATATCAGAATAGTCCACGAATTAGAGGGCTACCGTCCCCTCCCATTAGTCGCTTTCCGAGCGAAGTACACCAATGATTCCAATCTCAATGCATAATGCACAATATGATGTAAAAATTCTTTCCAACGTTGAATGATTGATTGCTCTCATGAGACGAAGACATTTGTCTATAAGTCCAAGTTTCAAGTAATATACCGTTCTATATGGAATTTAAAATAAGGCTCCGCTGTCAATAAATAATATAGATGTTAATGGGCCAGGTTGTAATCTTTCCTAAGGAGGTAAGGTATCAAGTCCCTACGATCTGGTAAAGGGGCTTTTCAGGGAAACGGTCAGCGTGTCTAGTGTAGCAGTGTAGATGGCCAGCCAGCCAGCAAGACCAGCCAAGCAAAAAAGGGCAAGGCTTCAATCGCCGTGGCCCGTGGCCCGTGCCCCCGAAAATTATTCCCTTAGCGAACTATCCCTCAAAACGGGTCCCAATTTCCCAGCCTGCAACGAAGCCCCATATTCTAATCCTCCTGACCAATAAACTCGTCAGGTAGGACTCCTTAGCCAGTGCAACACCGTTCTTTCGTACTAGCCTTAACTCGCCAGCCAACTCTTCTTTTACCTTATTCCCCAGCTTCCATAGTCTCTCCTTCACGTCTCCTGTTCGACGAACCAACCACGACCTCACGTTGCGCCCCTTCGTCGCCTCGAAGCTCTTTGTGTACACGCCCTTCGTCTAGAGATCGCCATTGGATTGTAAGTGCATTCGCCTCTTCGTCATTAGCTGTCTCGATTTAAAAAGTCCCAATTCCGGAACTGGTGGATTGGAAATTGCCTAGCTGCTCCTTGCATCCCTCCCTTCCGATAGGGGTACGGAGCCGCGACGCGCGAACAAGAGAAAAGAAAATCAATTTTTCTATAGCTCGCAGAGGGAAAATTCAATCGCCAATGAGACAATGATTAGCAGCTTTTTCTTTTACTGACTTGGGTTATGTCTTCGATAGAGATTCACGATTCTCAGACTTCGGGAGGCGCTGTAAGTGGTCCAAGCACACAGCCACAACACCTAGGACCCGAACCAAGGACCGATTCCATCATCTCTTCGGCCGCTAGTATCAAGATGCCTACATACACTTCTCGAGACGTCGGCGACCCGTCGCAAATTAAGAAAAATAAGCAGTCTATGGCCGACCTCAAACTGCGGAGGTTGACCGAGCTCAACAGCAGGCTGCGGGAGGATCTGGAGCGAGAAAGAATTCCCGTGTCGCAGGCAGCTAGGAGGTGAGAAGGATATATCAACCAAGATGGATGATCAATCTAATTGACACGATGTACAGCATCATCGCATATTGCAATAGCACGAGAGACTATATGGTCCCGTCGGTATGGGGAGCTGTCCCTCGATCAGAAGACCCGTACGCGCCTCAACAGAGCGGTGGATGCTGCTTGGTCATGTAGAGTGGGATACCACAAGACAGCAAAACCTGCTAGAAAGGCACACAGCACAGGGCGAATGTAACGTGTTCCGTCGGATGTATGTCGCGATGAAGCCTGTCGGTTTGGGGTCCTGATTTCAGCAATGGACAACCTTTTGCTTTGCCCATCATATCTCGCGCAGAACCTAATTTCTTACGCACTACTGAAGGATGGGGACTCGGAGGGAAAGGAAAAAAGACGAAGGTGAAAACGAAAAAGATACTACTATTACTACTACTATTACTACAATACCCGAGGCTCGATGACCACATCGGCCGTGTTACGATAATTCAAAGCAACAACCGCTATACTTCAATACTCTCATGTATCGGTTGGCCTACGGACGGGCAGTCCATTATGGGGGAGAAAAGGAGTCATGGGAAGAAACTTGTCAAATATGTAATATTTGTTCGTTCATGACTGTATTGTTCTTCCTTTTTCCTTTGTCGACTCTGTCGGTACTCGATGAATGACAACATTTCCTTGTTATGACTACCTTATCTACAGACAGGTCTACGTCGACTATCTAGAATTTCATTTAAGCGGCACATATGTTCCTCTAGCTTGGCTCTTCATCTCGTGCTCACCTCTTAAGATAAGCATGCCCATATTGGGGACGAATCCTTTCCCCGTGATCCTAGCTGTAGATCGCGGGCGAGCAGGCTGGCGTAAAGGAACACCCCCATCTTCTTTGGACCCTTAGCATCTACCCGTCTATCATACCCACTTGATAAGTCAACGGCCTCCAACTTGACCTTGCTTGACCTAAACATGCAGATAAACTAGCGGTCTGACAGTACGCTGCTGACCCTACCCGGAATAGTTCGCATACCAATAGGTACAATGTCTACGAAGTTTGGGTGCTAAAATCTGCAGGCGATTACTTACGGGACTAGTGTGCCGCCGCGAGCGGCAAATAGGCCTCTCGGTTCCGAACACACAAGGCGTCGATGTAACATTGCTGGTTTCGTGATTACAATCTGCAAGTTTCTGGGCCACCTAGGTTGTAATGTTCTGATATGCTCCCATTGCTACTACAGATTATAATGAAGGAGGATCGCGACGGATAATACGCGAGAGAGGCAAAATAAAAAATATTTAAAATTAACGTTCGCGTCCGGAAACGTTCTACAGCCTTAATACGCCTTGTATATTCCAAAGGGGTAGGTGTCAAACGTGAAGTTGGCTTCGAACCAAGGCGTTGGAAAGGGTTGCCCAATCAGCGTTGATATGATCGTTTAACTCAATGGGTTACCTCGCTAGGTGGCAGGGTGGTCGCGAGTTTGCCAGAGCTTGGGTTGATCTTATCTTAGCTCATCCACCAGTACATAGCTGTACCTCTACCGTCGTCATAGCACCCCACGTTTACATATGGACTTTTCCACGGTGTAATACCGCAACGATCCAGGCAACGCCAACTCCAGGGTCCATTCACCGCTTCGTAGCAATACAAGACGAAGCTTGTTCCTAAGGTTATTTATTAACACCCGTCGATAATGGCCGAGACCGAGAGCTCCTCCTCAGGCCCCGCATCCCCGGAGTCTTCTCCATTTCCACTACCCCGTGTCACCATAAGCTTCTGCACACAATGTAAATGGATGCTGAGAGCCGCATACGTAAGTCCACCCTCCCAAACCTGAGCGAACGACGACAGTCGTGACCTGGTCTTCTATTCTGTTCTGCCTGTCCATCAGCATCCTTCCTTCCTCCCCTCTCTCTCCATGTCATATTCCCCGTAAATCTTCGTTGCCGAGACCCTGTCTCGCTCGAGTGATATATCACATCAGCCACGGGGGGAACAACCCCACGAACCCCGCCATCTTATGACGCTTTCTTACATATGTCTCGAAGCTACCCGGCACGTGCCTTCTGACATAATGAATAGTTCGCGCAGGAACTCCTGTCGACTTTCTCGACCTCGCTCGGCGAAGTAGCGCTGCAGCCCTCGACGGGCGGGACCTTTGTCGTCGAGATCTTCTTCCAACAACCACAACCAGAGCCCTCCGCCACTTCCCAGAGCAATTCCAATCCAACAATACAGCAGCGCGTACTCTGGGATCGCAAAGTGGATGGTGGGTTCCCGGAGACGAAAGAGCTGAAGCGGAGGGTTCGTGATGTCATCGAGCCGGGCCGGAACCTCGGACACGTCGACAAGGACTATTCCTCCAGCAAGCCAAAGACCGAATCCCAAAGCCAAACAGCAAGTACACAACAAGCGGGAGCTAGGCCGTCAAAAGCTGAAGAAGAGAATGCTCTTGGTCTACATACCCGCCCAGAGAACATTGGCGGCCCGTCGTGCAAACCAGGAGCCGAGAGCACGAGGACGAATGCCACGACGCAAGAGGAATGTGAGGACTGTAAATGAATTCACCTATCTTAATTCAAATTTACACTATTGTCTATAAATAGTCCTACGATGAATTGGTGTATATTCTACCCATGACGGAGGAGGATCACTGTCTATAAGCCGGAGACTCAGGTCGGTATAAATAGCTATTATATTCACCGGAGCATTCTGGATAGGGCAGCTGGAGTTAGCAGGAGTATAGAAAGGCTATCCATCCATAACCCTGGATAGCTACTGATTAGGCGTTTAACGACCCGGGAATCATGAAAGATACATAGGACGAAATAAAAAACGAGGACCAATGCTTTTCAAGCAATGTGCTATAGCCCCTTTTCTTATGACCTTACCTATCGTACAGAAACGATAAAATATTAGACTACAATTAAAGAAAGAAAGAACGCCAAGAAAAGGCAGTGTAATGTAGCAAACAGACAAGTCGTCATGCCAAGTTTATTTGAGTATTAAGTGCAAGGGAGCAAGCATAGACTAGAAACTATCAATTGACCACGACGTATGCTTGTGCCCCCCTGACTCCTATTCAGCGTATGACAATGACAAGTCAATGATGCTAGCCGGCAATAGTAAGAATGTAACAAAGACGCAGCAGAAGACAGTTCACTTCGCAACTTTGCAAGATCAGGTGTGTTTGTGAGCCATGACGCAGATCATTGCATGAATTCGTAAGTTTCACGTCTCCGGGAAACAAAATTAACTGTCTAGACTTCTGCCCTCTGTCACCAAGACCACGTACAAGTAGGGGGTTGCGAGTGGGCCGGAGACACTCGTGGAGACCATTCCAAATGAAAAACCTGATTTTAGTTCTTTTCTCGTGTAATAACAGCAACCACCTATCATCAACTTTCTCTCTCTTTCTGTTCATCCTTTCTGATGCCAAGGGGATTCACGAGGACATGCGTGTTTCGTGAAGGCGGCGGGCCAAATATCTGTGCTCGAGAAATGTCGTTGTCAAAACGTCCGTTGCGGTCGAAATATGTATGGTGCGATCTGAACAAAGGCGGTATGATGCCAACGAGATCGTCGTCGGGGACAAATATCGAGACTCGAGTGCGGGTTGTGAGATGCTTAAATAGCAATTTATCGGGAGCGGCCGAACCTAGAAAGACGAGGAAGTTCGTATGAATACTCTTGCTTTAGGACTTGGATGATTGCTTTCTTGGAGATGCGAAACCGCTGCCTCCGAGGCCGCCATGGACGTACTTTTGTTTCTTCTCAGCAGGCTTGAGAATCTACGATTCAGGACACAGTTAGTTACGTATTCAATATTGGGGTCATGGAGCAGGAACAACAAACCTGGAAGGAACATAACAGGCTCTCGTCGACACTCATCATGGCCCCGGCATTGTCGAATTCTCCGCAGTAATTGGGCGCACTAAACAGAGTAACCAACTGGCGCTTCGAAAAGAACTCGTAACCGTCCTCCACGACCTGGTGAGCACGGCAGATCAGGTCCATGTCGTGCTTTTGCAAGAATCGAGAAACAACGTCGGGACCGAAGGTGAAGGACACGCCACGATCGTTTTCGCTCCAGCCGGTGATGTCCTTATCAGGGTCGGACCATAACAGATCGCAGAGTAGACCACAATCAGGGATCTAGGAAAGTCAGGTTAGTGATAACTCGAGCCAAAATTTGGCAGCAACAAAATGATATCGGTAGGGGTTGAGGGAGGTTGGAATATCTTACGTCTGTTGGTCGCATCACTCGGCGGATCTGCTCCATGGAGTTCAGATCGGGGCTTAGACCACCGTGCATTGTGAAGATCTTCTCGTCGATGATCGCAGCGATGGGCAAGCAGTTGAAGCAGTCGGTGAAAGTCTTCCATAGCTTGATGTTGTAACGGCGCTTACATTCGTCATAGAAGCCGTAGATACGGTTGATCGAAGCACATTCGTGGTTACCTCGTAGGATGAAGAAGTTCTCTGGGTACTTGATCTTGTAGGCGAGCAGAAGACAGATGGTCTCTAGAGACTGCTTGCCACGATCCACATAGTCACCCAAGAAGAGATAATTTGCCTCGGGAGGGAAACCGCCATATTCGAAAAGGCGTAGGAGATCGTAGTACTGGCCGTGAATATCACCGCAGATCTAGGGGAATAGCATGAATATCAGTGGCTCAACTATCTTGGATTGCGAAGATCCATTGTATTATGGGTAGGGGATTTGCATACCTTGATAGGAGCCTCAAGCTCGAGTAGGATTGGCTGGCTAATGAAGATCTCTCTGGCTTTTGTGCAGAGATATCGGATCTCGGTCTCCAGAAGTTGAACCTGCTTGCCAGGTCTGCTACCGCGCACCTCAAGGAGGCGGTCAATGATAGAGTCTAAGTCAACGTCGTGTTGGTCCGCCATCTTTAGGTTCCTGACCTGCCAGGTAGTTGGCCCGCGAAACTTGAGGTGTGTGAGATCAGGGCCCTAGGGTTGTAAGAGGACCGAGATCTGGGAAAGTAGGGTGGAGCCCGATATCAAAGTATGATGCACTTCTTAGGCCTACTCGAAGGTCGAGATGTCAGTATACAATGCATATATTGGAAGACAAAGAGGAAAGGTGAGAGGCCTTTGCCGGTTAGTGCCGATGGGGAGGAATATCTTGGTTGAGAGGTAGGCAAAGTAGAGAGCTAAGGTGACGACAAGGGGAGTGGGGAAGAGGGGCGCTGGTGGATTGTGGATTTATCAAGAACTCCAAAAAAAATTAAGGGAGACGAAAAACTCACGATGAAGTGATCCCAGCTAGTTGACGGAGCTTTCCAAAGAAGCTCAAGTCTTGCTGCTAAATTCAGGTACAAAGAGTCTAGTGGCGATCCTTTACTCTAGTATTAATTTTTTTCTGCAACCTCGATTTAAAAATGCGAGAATTGCGTCGTCTCCTAATTGTTGTGCGCCGTGCGGGCTGCTGCGACACTGTTCTGGTGATAGCTTCGTGGAGAATCGAAGTCGGTTGATAAAGTGTAGAAACTACCAAGTGCAATTCTTAGTCGACGATGTGTCGCTCCAACGGAAGGATTAAGTCGCAATTCAAAATATGCGTACTGTGTCGTAATCGGCACTGTTCGGGGGGGATTTCGATACTCGCCAATTATAGTAGATGTCGTAGAGATGGGTGTGGCGGATTGAGAGAAAACGCAGGTAGAGGAAGTTGGGAATAGAGATGTCGCCCGTCACGGTCGGGAAATTCTCGAGCGGAGTCGTAATAATGGGTGCACACCTGCTATTTTGTTGTTACTATGACACAAAGCGCGCAATTCGTACGGTCCGGATTGTCAGGCGGTTGTCAGGGTAAGGTAATGAGGCAACGGAGCCAAAGGTGTGTGTCTTGACTACTGCGTGCGGATTTCAAAACAATGCGAGAAACCCGGTACGTCTTTGGGCCGTGAAGGAGTAATAGAATTGCCTTCTTACGCGTCGCCGTAATTCATGCAGTTTGCAAAAATAAAATGGCAACGAAGTATCGTCGTTGGGAAAATATGTACGGAATGCGTCGCCGTTGTCGCGGGGTCTGGGAAGGGGGAAAAAATGAATGAGAGGGAAAAGATGAAAAAAGGTCAAAGCCGGATGGAAACGTTGGAAAGAATCCGGCACAATCAAATCTGTAGACTCGCTACAATTGTCAAAGTCCTTGAGAAAGTGGAGCGAAGTTGGCAGTTGCTGGGCTGGGTGTGTGCAAAGTCAGAGGAGTGCAGTCTACGGCTGCAATCGGGACTGTGGTTCGCTCTTTAGTGTAGATTCCCAAACTTCCAGGGAACAGGTAGCGTCTTGGGGGGAATGGGCTAGGGGCTCGAGGGTCGTATGTAGGGCCTAAGGAAACAGAATGCTGGGCAGGTGAGCAGCTGGGTTTCAGATTTGAGATTCTGATTGGCAGAATTGAGGCTGTGCAAGTTCAGAAAGCGCCAGGGACAACATTAATAGATACCCAAAATACCTTCAAAGGGTTGTACCTACCTACAGTATCTACATGTCTGCCCAATGATCTTGCAAGGAAGGCACGACGGGCACTGCATGGTTTACTTTTAGGTACCTTCTGTACACAGGTTGTAGCTGCATTCAATATCAAACCAGGCTCATTCACCATTTATCAAACAACTCCAACCTTTCCCACGATTTATATATACCTAGGTAGGTACCCAGTTTCTTTTGAATTTATTTTACCTTTGTCATTGCAACTCCAGCGATCGAACTTCGGTGTGTATGCCTGTGTTCCAACCTACATACATTCTAAATCACGATACGGTTGTACTTTTCACTTTCTACAAGCCGAAGTTCAAGTTGTTTTCCAACCGCACGTACCACAATGGGCATCACTCAATGCCTAACGTTTGAAGTCCCATTCCTTCATTTAACTGGTCTACTCTATATTCACACAGCGTTGTGACAGGATTGGTTGAATCCATATGCTAAATTCGGAGTTGTATGTATACTCCAGACACGCGTCGCCGCGTCTCCCACCTAAACCGTCTATATCTCGCAGGCTAGTAGCTCGATAAAGTTTTCTGGCGCCTATCTAGCAGCTACCGTTCACAGAACCACGCACGTATTGAGTTTCTACCATCTTGCCGGGAGTTCATGATGGGGAACGGAAAGTAACTTGCACACCCAGCGGACGAGATCAAGGACCGCTTTGTCTCTCATCCGAGAATCCCACCCTCGATTTATTTAATCTACTCCACTGGTGTCTCTTTTAACACGTATTGTTCCTGTCATCGGAACCGGCGCATTCAGACACCACGGCCTCTATCACATGTACGCAACGTTACTGTATAGTTGACGGAGGTATGATCTTCCCCAGATTTGACGGTTTGGCTAAACTTCAAACTGCCAAGGAGGACAACAGTACGGCACTTTGATAATGATATTCGGCTGCGGTGTAAGAAATCACATTTGTCTCTTTCCAAGCCGCCGCAGCGTCGAATATGACCAACATACTACAGTCTCAAATTCCCAGCAAGTACGCACAGCTTTCTGTCGATCTATGCATATATTCATGGGTCACTTAACTAGGTAGATGTTCATTATTTCACCCGTGTTAGCAGGCGGGCAGAAGTATCGAATCCCAACAGAAAGCGCGAAATCAAGCGGTGAGGAGAATCTAACAACGCTCTAATTCATATTTTTATTAATACCGCCATGATTTGTTTAGGTCGGCGATTTGGCCCCCTTAGTGGGCAATGGCGGCTTAACCTTTTAGGCCGTACCGACTCTTCGGCTCTACAATTCGCCTCTACCAAAGATAAGGGATGGAATTGGACTTCTAACAGCTTGAGCTTCGCTCACTCATTCGCCCTCAGGCCGCCTATGGTTAAGTAAGACTTGAGCAGCTACTGCTTAATCGCCGGGATCGCTATCAGAATATATCGCAAACTATGGAGTTGTTGCTGAATGCGAGAAAGATCCCTCGGTGAGAAGCCTGGCTTTCACAACGGCATGCTGTCGTAATTGGTTTGCTTCTCGTTGTAAGCGGCAGACAGCACGCAGCAAGCGCCATGCTGTAGCTAATCTCTAGGGCGATGGAAGCAAACCCTTGCAACAGTACAACTAACCCCGTTGATTCCGTTGCAGTCTCCCAGTCACCTCTCACGATCGAGTCACATGATTAAATTTCAGACGCGAGTGAGCGTAGCCTTGAACAGACTACCATTATTAGTTTGTTCATAGTTTTTTGATTGGTCATGGGCGTTCCGGTTGTTGGCTAGTATGATTACTCGGCCATCATTGGACTAGGACCGCCATCTTGACGTCAACTGTTGATGAAACAGCCTCTCAGAAACTGGGTTTCGGTAAAGAGAGGCAATGCAACGTGAGAGAAAAGTTATATCTATCTGTAATAGCACATGGTCAACTTATCCGCGAAGCAAACCGAGCTTTGATTTCCGCGAGTCGGCATGCAACCGAGGTCCGGCCAACCGGCAGGCCGGGTAACATGGAACCTGGACTCAGCCGACCCCCATTTTCCCGACTCGAAGCATACGGTCAGTACGACGACATAAATCTACATTGGGAGGCTTCCTGGATGGGATCTGATGCCATTTCCCTTGTCTGGGAATTAGTCAAGATGCGGTGAAAGGAGCAACTACCATCTTACCTAGAGTATACGGTGGATGACACGTTGTAGTCTCCCAACCATCTGGACATCTGATAAAAGCTCGCCGACGCGAAGCAATTTCGGCTATCGACAATTCTCCATCTTCCGTCTTGTCATGCGTGGCATGAAGCTCGCTCTAAGACAGCTATCGCCAATGAGATTAGTCCCTTTGCCAACCCTCTTTAGGCGGTGGGCATCTTTTCTTGTCCTTCATCCCCAGCCGACAGTCGATGAAAGCTATCATCTGACAGCTTTTGCTATAACCCTCCGATAGACGAGCGTATTCCGACTATACCCCAATAAGGGTGATTTGGGGCGTACCACGTCAGATTTCACTCCCCGATAATTAGGTCAGTTAATGCGAAGCAATCAGGACATATCTTCAGCGGGGAGGTACATTATCATCCCACGCAATTTCGTCTTACTCCTTAGCACATACGCGAGATGCATGGATATAAATTCAACCACACATCCTTAACTAGTTCAACGAACCTCTAAACAGGTAAGCTTTCTTCGAGACCGGCAAGTGGGACGACATAGCCCCGAGTACTCGATAGAGACGGCTGTCCATAGAATACGGACACGGCCATTTGACGGCGGGGTTAGATAGTTAGCTCTCAAGTCTTTGAATCCGAAGCCATTAGCATCCTCTAGCCAGGACGGATATAGAACGAATGGTTAGGATCCGATGTGGCTCAGTTGAGCAGATTGCCCGGGCATTCTCGACGATCCTTCAAGCTTCTGGCTTCAGAGTTCCCTGCCGTATGCATTCCAAGCTTTTCCTTGACTAATTAAAGAGAAGAGCCGATACATATTGAAAGGTAAAAAAATATTGGAGACCAAGAATGGACCAACCTTCATCGTCTTGTCTCTTACAGGTCGGGCGTACGACTGCGGATGTTGTGTAGTCTTCGGCTATCCAAAAACGGCATATCTTTCACAGAGACGGCTTTTCATTCAATGGGGTATGCGCCGCTCCGAGGTAACACAACGTGTTGTGTTCACTCGTCGAGCTGTCATTGACTGTGCCCTCCTTATCAGAGATGCACCTATAATCCAGAACGGATACCAGAGTTACACAGTACTAATAGAGCTGTCGGAAGCTATGGATGTCTATGTATCAGGCAACCAGCTTGCCTCCGACAACGCAAGAGATCCAAAGTATCTTTGCCACAAGTGACGATGTGGTGTTCGGTATTCTTCTGATTTGTGAAGAGCTTTAGATAACAGTTTACGAGCTTCTAGATACGCATAAAAGGGTGCCGTAGCATTCATTACTAATAATTATAATAGAAATGCATTAAGAGAAACAAACACTAAATCTGATGCAGATATAATTATTTAGTTAAATGAGTAATAGAAAGGCGAGGATAATTATTGTAATGCGTGGCAAGCGGAGGACTTTCGGCATTATTATGGCAATGCTGAGTAGGAATATAAGGTAGCTTACGAGCCGATATCTTCAACAACCGATTGGCTGAAAACAGCTAAATCAAAGCTCGGTTAGCTCAGCTGGTTAGAGCGTCGTACTAATATCTCCACTGGACATATATAGTATATGCGAAGGTCATGAGTTCAATCCTCATACTGAGCACTTCTTTTTCCTTTTCTTTCCCTCAGTAAATTCTTTTTAACTTGTTCCATTATATTTCATGCGATGACTATAGAATCGCAAGATTCTAACTACCCTTTGGGACTTAGCCTGACTTCCAAAGGGTAGGTAGGCATTTGCATTCAATGCGGTCAACGAGCATGCGAATTTCGATCGAGTCAAATGCATCAGTTTTCAAGAGACCGTATATAGGTTAACGGCACTTGTTAGACGCATCACTAATCCGTATTCGCGCCGATAAATCGGCAACAGCGTTACTCAATGCCTTTCACCCCACCGCAGCCTCAATGTCCTACTACGGGCTCTAATGTGCACCTTACTCCAATGACGGAAGCATCACGTTTATAGGGAGGCCGCTAGAGCCGCGAGACCGGCACTCCGGGAGCCTCATCCGGGGCGCACAAGTAAGCGCTAGCTGGCACAACTGCTTTCTAGTTACTTCCGAATCATGAAGAGGTTGGGTAAGCTATCTTGGCTAAGAAGCTATTGGGCGATTGAGACTGGGAGCGCCTGGTCTCTGATAGAGTAGTAGGGATGCAGTTTGCGAATGCATGCCATGCGCTATGCCTTTCTCGTGCCTATAGACACGATGAGCGCGGCTCTCGGGGGTGACGGGAATGGCGACGGGAATGGCGACGTCGAGTGGTGGAGGCTTTATTCCCGGCCTGCCCTGAAAATTTAGATGGGATGAGCTGCTGGGGATGGTCAGGTGCGAGTATGGCTATTCGGGGAAGGGTGAAGGCCCATAAACATCATATGCGGCTAAATATCCAAAGAGGCGTGAGAGAGGCCAACGATATATGGGTAGTGATGCCGGCGACTGGTGGTTGCCGCCGAAGACGGCCCTGCGGAGACTAGCCGGGAGGTGGAGATGAAGGAAGATGCGATGGTTGAGAAAGCTAAAACTCTCCTATGTTTCGGAGATACATAACGTTTGGTTTTAACTTTCCCGAAAGAATTATTGGCTTTCTATCATGATACATCTGCAGCTGGAGTACTCATGGACGGCATCTAGGGCAGACGGACTCTAGTCACCTTGATGAGAAGGAGAAAAGACCGACGGCCAGCCTGGATAACGCAGGGCTTTCAAATCACAGTATATCGCGGCACACCAGTGATGTTTGAACAAGAGGCGCGTGGGTCCGGGCTTTATGCTTACGATAAAGCTCTGTTTGGATTCGTTATCTACCTAGTTTTAAGCGGCACTTCGGCACTCGAGCTTAGCGAGCGCGAACAGGAGAAGCTAGAAGAGGTCCGATGAAATCTACTCGATACTCCAAGAATGACTGCTGCACCTGGTAGGATATCACAGCAACACGGGGCTCGTTCTCATACGCCTAGGGACCGGCATATGCAATCCTATTTCAAGGGTAGCGCCTAAGGCTGGGCTTGCTAGTGTACGGTGAGTACGCTTCAAAACTACAAAAACCGCCCGCTTTTATTGGTTTCTTAGGTGGAGATGGCATCGACTGCGATGATAGAGCCACGGTATCCTGGTCGTCACGCATATAATATCCCTAGTACTGCTCAGGTGACCCAATCAACCAAGTTGGCAGAGAGGATAATAACATGGGAGTTAATGGGGATGTGGGCTGGTGGAAGTCCGTGAACGCAAGGCTATAGTCGGTATTATAGGATTAAGGTAGCATCGAACATGAGAGACCGGCATGAAGAGAGAAAAGACGCTAGAATCTTCGTCGCGGCAATATCTGTCTTACTATGAAGGGATACTCAGATTAATCAGGGTAGACATTACTAAGGCAAAGCTGGAAGCACGTAATCCTGCCGCTCATATATGATGCTATACCCACCCATAGAAATCTAGGGTCGTCGGTTAAAAGCGCCTTGGATCATAGATACGATCCTTGCCAGTAGGGAGTAGTTGTAGCTCAGATCCTATTCACCGGTATAATATCTTGTGGCGTGGCGTAAGGCTCACACGTTTGAACGTGACTTGAAGTTCCAGTTCGGAGAATTGAAGAGTACCGTTCCCCCTTGTGGGATAGTAATGAGAAGCGAGTATTACGTTTGGGTCACCTATTTTAGTTTCAAAAAGAAAGTTCGGATTAGAATTTCTCAGTAAAAGCAAAACGATCGATATAATATGGTAAAAAGCAAAAAGTTGAATTGCTCAGTATGAGGATTGAACTCATGACCTTCGCATGAACTTGATATGTCCCTGAGCGGGAGATATTAGTACGACGCTCTAACCAGCTGAGCTAACCGAGCTTTGATTTAGCTGTTTTCAGCCAATCGGTTGTTGTTGGAAGAACAGTCCGTCACTGTATACTATATACTAAGGGCTAGCTGGCCCCACAGCCGGTACCCCTTATGCAAGCAGGCAGGTCGCAAATCACCGGCCTCTTGACTGCGCAATTTGGACAGTAGCTGAGACAACTACTAAGGCTCAAATTGCTTCCTATTTCTACCTTAGATTGATCTCGACAGTGGAATTTGGGTACATGTCTTTTCCGTCCCTCGGAATCTGTGGATGTGGCTAAATCATTCTGAATGACCGACTGCTAGACTCGGGCGTCAGGTAATATAAGCTCTCCTAGGTTTATGAAAATGCCACTTGAAAAGCTGGCTGAGAATGTTTTGGAGGGTGGTTACACCGAATTCAGGCGACTTTTATGACGAGAAAGTCCTCGGAGGCCTTATTTCTTTTTTCTTCTCGCAGTATGTCGGGAGGCTGACCTTCTCAACATCTTTTTTTTTTTTTTTTACACTCCTCTAGTCTTCGTCGTGTACTCGTGAAGTACCTTCATAATTGAAACCGTACCTATCTATAGCTTTAGATAAGCCGAACTCACTATGCAGCTCTCGTGAACAGATATTCGTCCTAGTTGAGAGCAAGGCGTATCCCTATATCACACATTTTAAAAGAGACCATGGTATGATATGATATGATAGAAGATAAATATTCAAACTTGAAGACTAAAGTTGCCCGCCTAGAAAATAGCGAATTCCTACAATCGAAGATATCTTCAAGTACTTGGTCGAATCAAGCTATCACTCAAGCGTGCGCATGGATATCTGCCTGCCCCAAAACTGATGATGACTGCAGAGTGCGCCGGAATCCTGGCCGGCTCCCGTTGCGACTTATCAACACCACTCCAGAGGTTGGCTATGGGGAGACGATAAGACAATACGATACTAATGCTTCTCAATCATCAACGTGTCTAGACGGCTCTGTGCGCATACGTTACTCGGAAGGTCTTCCGCTGGGATACGGAGTACTTAACTCTCAGCTACCGCTGGTCCAGATCCCCGACTCTCATCCTCAACGATAAATCTATGGCCTTATTCTTGGACAAGATTCCCGCTGAAAATACCGCAGAGCCCTGAGGCGGTGACGGTGCGCGAAGCCAAGGTCACAAGCTTCTAGGATATCCATACTCGTAGGTCGACGCACTCATGCATGAAACAGGACGATGAAGCCGAAAAAGCAACCGAGATAACCCACACGGGCCAGACGTATTTTGGTTCTGCCTTGAATATTCCTGTCACGCCGGGGACTAACGGACCTTTCTTTGAATGAGGTCCGCTCTTCATGACTCCCGTGCATTCGATACCCGGGGCAGCCAGGTAGTGTCTGAAGGAGCAACCAAGAAGAGCCGAGAAATGATCACTGTCTACTACGATAATCCAGAAACGTTGTCGAATCTTCAATATTCGTTTGCACCAGATCAACTGCATACCTATTCTCTGGCAAAGCATGATAAACCGATATTTCCGGACCCTATTCATTTTCCCAAGTGACAAATTGAGAGCTGTTTCGACTTTTTCCAGGAAGTCTAACATTGCAGGAAAATCTCCCCCAGAAGAGTTACATGCTGGGCATGTGGAAGTCCAAGCTCCCGTCACCGCTTCAGTGGTACAAGTTGCATGAACAAGGCCGAGCAAGCCTAGTAAAATAGCTCCGCCGAATATCTAACGCCATCCTGGTCTTGGGCATCTATAAATGCCCAATACTCCACGATCCAAGCGGTGAAAGCACGGCCGCCGCCTCGGCCGCCAGAGTCTAATTAACGCCAGGGTTCCAGGATCCTTTTGATGGATACCTCCGAGTTCGAGGATCAATCTGCGAAGCCCACCGCGAATACCATTGCGGCATTCGTTGGTTCGGGGCAGAGGGTGTTGATCTTTAGTGTCGTGATTCGAGAGGTTTCCGGCATTTAGAACGGAACAACCCGAACCTTCCTGGGCTCCTCGCCGACTGGGATGACTAGAATGGATCTTAATACTTCGTACGATAACCCTTGCGAGTCTTCTGGTTTCTTTATGAGGTATCATGGAGTGAAAATTGAGTTCACCGACAGATCCGGAGATAATGGCCTTATCCATTTACATACCGGTTGGCCTACAGTAAATGGCCCTGCCCTACAACGATTCGAGGGTCAAGGCCGTTACATACGCCGTGGAGTCTTCGCAATCTCCTCACAATGGTGGCCTAAATTTGACGCGAGCCCCCAGAAGCCAGCTGATGTCCTCAGGGAACAACCCCATACATGGGAGAAGATGAGTACCTGTATGTTGACAGGGACGAAAACCACACAATTGATAAACTGTAACTTAGGCATGTTTATAATGAAGATATATTGAAACGTTGTTTGGGCTGGGACTATTGTAGATTTCGGACATACTCGCCTCGACGTGCCTATTAAGAAGATCCGTAGAAGTACCTATAACTGGAAGCTTGAAAGAACTCGACGACGCCGACTAGCAATTCCGACTTGCGCTACCACATACCTTCATGATTTTCAAAATCCTCATTCCCTGATTCAGGGGCGACTTAGACCAGGTTCTACCTCGAAAACCGCGAGCTAGATTTCATCAGCCTACCTAGGTAGGTACTACAATACCTGTCTACGACTTAGATGTGATCCCCCACATCTCACCTAGCCATCTACGCGCTTTCACACATCTACAAATCACTTCGAACTCAATTATAGAGCATGAAATACGATAAAAGAGTCCATTGTCAAGAATATACGGGACCGCCTAAGCCTAAGCCTCAGTATCAGCCTCTTAAGCTTTGGCCTCAGGCACCATAACTCTACCCGCCAGCCCGCCGCGACAGCAGACCAGCCTCGTAGCCGTCCCTAGAACTAGTTCCTAACCGAATAAAACCTTCGCAAGCAAGCGCAATGAACCCCCCTATTTCTCTAACGTGCCTTAAATAAGCAGGCACGTATGTAACTAAGCGACTCCGAGTATCGAGTCCGTAAACAGTTGTGGCCAGCTACTCCTTGAACTCCAAAGCGATTCCTCCCTAGCAGCCTTCCCTCCGTAACTCCCTATGCGCGTGTGCGGCGTAAACACAGGTGACGGAATGAATCGATGAATTGAGAATTGGTATGCGAATCCAGCCCGAGCTGGTCAAAGTCTGCAGTACAGTATATGAAAATGAGGAACGAGAAAATGTAGAATGGGTAATGTGGAATGCGGGATGATGAAAAAGACAGCGCAAAAACTTAAGTAAAGCACATGAGTACTAGTCGTACATATTAAACGGCCTCCACACTATCGTCTGCGAGCAGGCGCCTTACGCCTCTTAGTCTTCGCGCTACTCTTCTTCGTAGGGCTGGCGGCCGCTTCTGCTATGGGCTCCGCAATCTCGGTGGTATTGGCAGGCGAGGCAGTGATGCTCTCTTGGTTGATCTCCTTGCCGAGTCCCTTTAACTCGTCATCGTCGATCTCCGTAAGCTCCTCGCTAAGGCTTCGAACGGCATTTCTTCCTTGCCATTGTTCTTGGGTTGCAGAAGTTCCTTCAGGCTCGAAGTCCTGTAGATACCAGACAACACCACCATCGGTAAGTGGATCAGTCGGCTGGTGTCCCAAGCTACCGTTGGACTGGGGAGGAGTAGGTGGCGCAGGCTGTATTGAGGGTGCTGCGCCGATATAGCCGTTCGTTGCCGGTGGCGTATCGACTGCCTGCATACCATCGTCTGGCATTGGTTCCGACTTAGCCTCAACCAAAGGCATCTCCTGATTGGATAGGACATTATTGGTTGATTGAACTCCTTCCATCTCGTCACCATCAATGCCCGACGTATTAACTTCTATATTACCGCTGCTACCGGCGACCTCGTATTGGGCACCAGCTTCAGCCATAGGAACGTCGCCCGACGCTCCTTCCGCTGTCGCGGAACCATCATCTTGACCTCCAACTGTGATCTCTGGAGCCGATGAGTCAACCATGATAACATCCTGGCTTCGCTCAGATTCAGCGTTGCCTTGGTTAACGCCTCGCTGGCGTAGCTCGAGGCTCGCTTCTATCATGGATTCAAGCTCCTGTCTCATCATCTCAAATGGCTTGTGGACAGCCTCTGACTCAAGACGTAATGCGGTTTCTAGCTGCGGTTGAACCGATTTAAGGATTCTTTTACCGAGCTTCTTCCGGTCTCGAAAGTCTGAGAAGTCAGACTTGGATACCACTGGAGCAACAAGGCCAGCCTTCTGTCGTGATTCAGACTGAGACTTGGGCTCTGTGTTGATACCGGTGTTGATGACTTCACAGAGATCATGAGTAAAGGCTAGAGTTGTAGTGTAGAATCGTTCATCGATTCTATTTGATAATTTCAAGAGTCCTTCGTGGAAAAGGTTCTTATCCAGCCTAACGATCATTGAACATTAGCGTACTGAAAATAACTATGGAAATCTGTGAACTTACGCAATGGCTTTCTCCACGACAGGCGGAAGCATCTTGTGAATAGGAAAATAACAAGTATCGACGAATTCCTGTTCCATTTCGGCGGCCTCGAGCTTGCTTTGTTCTCTTTGGACTATTGTCTCCGAGAGGACCTTGAGTTGCTCTAGATCCTGAATAAGGGCCTGAGCAAAATCAATCCTTCGCGAAAGGCGAGCCTTGCCAGAAGGACCCATGGCTGCAAAGTTGCGTCGAGTAAGCTCCATAGAGGAGAATGTCTCCATCTGAAGCTGCAGCCGTTTGAGAAGTGCGGCGCCACGGCGCATTTCACGCTTCAACGTCCAGTATCGACATGCGTCACTGACAAACTCCTTACGCTTGAGGAAGTTGAAGCGTTGCAGAGAGGCTTCCACAATCTCAAAGACGGCTTGGGGTATAACAGGAGCACCGGACGGTAATTTCCAAATCGACTTTCCTGCCTGTCCTTTCTTATCTCCAAGGACGGCAGACAGTTTAGCTCCCGTCATTTGAGATTCGTCGGGTGGGTGTTCAGTTATCGCATTCCGGTGCGACGCCGCAATGGACATAGCCTTGGCTTGGCTATTGGCCCAGATGCGATCCCTCATTGTCTTCTTGTAGAACTTCTTGGCTCTCTTAGTCGCCCGAACTACGTCATTCTCTTTAGCGTACTCTGAGGGACAGTGTTTATCGCAGAGCGCCTTTAGATTTGTACTGCCGTCAAGGACATCCAAAGCGCCTGAACTATTCTTCATTTTCAGGAACAGTCGGGCGCGGCGGGCACAGGTCACATGGAAGGCCTGATAACATGCCTTGTTACCGCATTGTATGCAGGCACCCATCTGCTGGTTGCAGATGTAACAGGTTAACTTCCAGCGGCTCTTCGGGACCTTATCCACATCCATGACAGGTTCCATAAAGGTGTGGTTGCCCAGTGTCACCTCCGGAATCCACATGGCGCAGAGCAGATGTGCCCATTTCGAGGAATTCGTCTGCTTGAAAGCGCCATCGGAATTGGGACAGAAAATACAGGTCTGGATCTTGTTAGTACTGGGCTTTGACGTAGAGCGGGACCAAGGGAACTGACCGGGATGCCACGGCCAATAAGCTGGCACTTTCGACACAACCATTGGCCCTCCGGAATAAATGGAACGCCATAACACTCCTGGTGGACCGCAAGATCGCAGCCATCGCAAAAAACAATTGCATTCGTGTTCTCACAATCTCCGTCATCGCAGATCGCGCACTTACTATCCTGCTCTTCTCCGGCCTGCGGCTCGCCATTAACAGCAGCAGCAGAGCTAGATCGAGGTCGGTGGGTCTGTGGAGGTTTGGGATTAGGTTTGGGTATTCTCTTCTCAAGGGCATGCCATTCCTTCTCAATCTTGGTGATGGTAATCTCGAAAACTTCGCGAGTAACCGGATTCCAGCCCTGCGATTTTCTATGCGCATTGTACGCTTCCAACCACATGTCATCCTGTTCATCCATGTCATATTCGACACGGCCCAGGGTATTGGCTGGATGAGGCGCCGACTCTCCATCAGCCTTGACGATAGCAGCCTGCTCGGCTTCATCTTCCATGTTTGCATCGCTTGCCTTGATGAGTTTTCTATCTGGGCGAATAAAGTTGTCGCTCTCTTGGTATCCGACATTCATCATTGCCTTGTCGACGTATCGAGCTTGGCCGAATTTCTTACTCTCAAAAAGCAATATGCGGTCAGTCTTTCGATATGAAGGCTGTTTCAAATCAAGCTTCTCCTTAGTGTTCTGACCGTGGATAGGAAGTGGGGTAGGTGTGTTGGGTGCCGCTTGCTGATCACCACGAGTAGCATATAGGGAATCTCCTCGTGGCAACCGACCACCACGCCTTCTAGATGGTGTCGTAGTAAGTGTACCAGGACTCGCAGCACTGCTCGTCGCGGCATTGGGCACAGTTAGAAGGGAGCCGGATGACGCATTTGGGTCCTTTGATGGACTATCGGCATCATTGTTATCCATGCCAGCGATCTTTACTGACGGTGCCTCCGGCATTGGCTTCGCAGTTCCATCGACATCTTCGGCGTGAAACAACATAAAGGTGCCATCTATATCGAGATTTGGGTGGAACTCCTCCCAGCCACGTTCTTCCCTGGGCTTATATCCTTCACTCTGCACGACGGCGGCGACTGCAGCTGCGGAACTTATCTGCATTTCATCGTCTGCTTCGATTCGAGTAGCAGTGCGGGTGCGGGTGCTACGTTCGCGTCTAGGGTACATGGCGGGGGATGCCGCACCGTTTTGCAAACTGTGTCGCGCTCTCGAGCGGCCGGTAGTCGCGACACCGGAATCATCTTGTTCATTGCCCGTCTGATCAGTAAATCTGCTCGCACTTCCAGAACCACTAATTGCATATCGTCGGCGCTTCGAGGGGGGCTCTGTAGCCGCTACAATACTGCCGTCTCGAACGCGTCGCACAGTGTTAACAGAGCCTTTGGGGCGACCGCGTGGTCGCGACAAGGCGGATTGTCTCGGTGTTCTCGGGCTTGGTGCCATCGTGTAGTGAGTGTTCTGATCGAGTATGATGGTGATTTGGCGATGATAATGGTGCCCTAATCAGCGCGTCGCAAGGAGGAGGCGAGGGGCGTTATCATGCGGTTGATGTCGGCAAACAGGCATTTGAGATGTATGACTCGGATGTGACGAATGTTTGATAAGGATAACGGATGGTGCGGTGGGCTTTTGCTCGACAAAAAGCGTCGGAAATGGGAGTGGTTGTTGGGGAGATGTCGTCGAGAAACGGCGAAAAGCAGTCAGGACGCGCTGGTGAAGTCGGCTGGAGATGTCGAGCCTAGCCCCTAAAGGGAAAAGTTCAACGCGCCACACTTACGTAAGCTCAATGTAGCCCCTCTCCACCCCGGACCATTTTTAGCTGCGATTTCCCCGAAACCTTGGATCAGCCACTCATATGTCGTAGATCGGCTCCACTGGTATCACCGTTCAGATGAAATCTATGTCATGTGCAATTCAACTATATTTAATTGTTCGCGATGAAAGCCCACCACTGCGAATCCCCGTCTTGTTTAAATGTAAATATTTACAGACCTATAACTCTTACATAGGAATACTGCATTTTATTTCTTTATTTATTTTCCCTAGTTCAACACTCAATGGTTTGCGAAAAAGAATTGAAGTCTGCTGGTGTTCAACAATCGCTAGTCAGGTAATTGTCCTCCTCGAAGAGAATCTTCAATATTGCGCACCAATCAGACACAGACACACATCCAAAAAAGGGGTGGGGTCTCACACATTGGCCATTAGCCCAAGGGTAGCTTCCAATTCTAGATTCAGCCCTACCGGGCTCACCAGTTACAAGTCATAGCCATGTGCTAATTCGGTAGCGCGCCCTTGTTTCGAAAATGCTGTTCCTGTCGATCTAGACCGTTCCCCCGATCAAACATTTCCCGAATGCCGTCATACCGGATCTGCACCCCATTCCCATAGCCGTTGTGGGAGCTTGGCCCCTCTCGTCATTTCTTGGGCCTTGGGATGACGCTATTGAGCCAATTCAATTTGCGCCTCGGCTGGGTTCTTTACTGTTCATATCGATGTGACAAGATCGTGGTATCTAGGTGGCCACCGAAGATCTATCTCGGGTCATAGATAGATTAGCAATTCTTAACCTTCTCTAGCAAACGGATCCCCAGGGTTAGATCAGCTCGAGCCAACCAGTCTGCAAGAATTGCCCTAGGTCTTGGCTATTATCCAAAAAGGACCGCTACCCCCTTTTAAATGCGTGGAAGCGATCTTTAGTACTTTTATGTTCTCTCGGATAACGATTCAATGGGTTGGGCACGATGTCGGCCTCGAGGACAGCGACCACGTTGGGCTTACGGCTCACGCCGCATAACGCCATGTCAGGTCGCGATGCATTTTATTTCTTCCTGATCATCATTCTCCTACCTCTTTACTTATTCGCACAGCTTCTAGTCGACAGGCCATACTGGTTATATCCACGCCGCCAAAATCCCTTGTGCTATGCGATGAGGCAAAATTCCTTTTCCCCGACCCCACTGGATCCTATATTGATGGTGAGGAGTACTATGAAACGGATAGCCGTATCTCTCTCCATGAAATCTGCAATATTAAGTAAAAGAACATTTTGCATTAGTGCGAAAGAAGCTACACCGACAGGCAACCCGGGATCCACGGACACCAAAGCCCCTTTACACGACTTCAATTTTTCTCAGGTCCCTAACAGATACGACACACTTCAACTCATTAGCATATGCCATAGTGCCTATTTATCTACTATATTGCGACTATTCAATGATTGTCGAGGTTTATACCGGCGGAGTTTTACACCGGGTAGTTTTGGTAACGAGATCTTGCGATCATCCCAAATATGTGGAGTCCGCAAAAATACTGCAAGAACGAATTCTGTTCGCATCGAATCATATTCTACGTGGAATGTTCATCCTGGTTTTATTCGTTGGTAAATGTAAGTAAAGTGCAGTTACATCAAGCAGTATGTTCAGAAAGAGTATCATCATCACGATGGGTGTCTATCTTCATACGCCCGACCAACAAGATGTTGACTAAGATGGATTGGGATCCATTCAATTCTAACCACGGACCTCGGAATATGTTCATCAAGAGGTGTCAGCATCAATACAAACGATATCTTTTGAGACCTTATGGATTTAAGCCATCAAATCTATACGGAAGTGAGACCGTTTCGAAAGAGCGTTAGGCAATTTTCTCTGCAACTAATTCTAGGGATCGGTTATTTCTACGGGAGGACGAGTCCGGTGTACATCTACAAAGCCCAGACCGATTACGACGACCCTTTTTATAGTCACTGAGATCGAGGACGTTGCTGTTAGGTGAATAATATTGGCTTTCAAGTTCCCAGAAACCCGCGAACCGCATAATTCCAGTACTATTGGGCCTCTCTCAATCAATCTCGGCGTTCAGGGCCCCTTACTGATGATAGGACCCTCACAGCAAAAGACTAGAGAGGAAGGTAACACCATGTATTCAGCTTCACCTCATCATTCTGGGGTCAGCTATCACCACCAACGACTCTCAGCTTCTCACAACTATTATGGCTAATGGGAATACCGTAGTATATCGACCAACGCTACCGTCACCCAGAGCTTAGTAGGAGATCGGTCGTTCTTCGCAGCGCGATATAGTAACAAGTTCTATGGGTAAGCCCGCCCAATTCACGCATCAGAACTAGTTGTGGGAGCCGTTCACACGATATTCACCCAGCCATACCCACTATCTCTACCACTTGCAAACACAGATGGGTTAACAAATTCTCTGTAGAGATATGCATCGCTTACCCAAAGACTTGTCGTAACAATTCTCCATTAGAAGCTACGGTAACTGGTCGGGGGCATCAAGGGGAATATTGCTACCGTTGCTCGAGGGTGGTTTGCAGATCGCCGCGCATTTGCGTATCTTATTTCCTTGGAGACCAATTATCCAGTGAGGAACTGACTCTATACTGAGATCTGATGGCTCACTTCGAACAAATATGCAGTATGTAAAGTCCTGGTTAAGTCCGCCTTGATTCCAGGTAACACAGATAGCCTCACTTTCATTAGCATTACCAGTTACGAAGTCCAGACATCTTCATCGCTAACACTGCGGCTTCATCTCAACCACGCTGCTCTTCATCCTTTTTCGCCAGCGTGCAGCGTATTCTCTCGTCAAGCCCACTAACCACGGGCCGCTGGTCTGACCGAGCTCAGTTCCCACCTACGTAACAGCTATCCTGACGCCATCACGGAGATATCCGCATGAGTCCTCATCATTCTTGTACACATCGTTGTAGCGATTTCCATTGGAATCTAAGCATTAGGCTATCTCTGGTCGGGCTCTTATGCACAGTCATGACTCGAGGAACCGCCGGATGCTAGTCACCCCAATCAATGCGGCTATTTGGGCTACCCCAGAAAATTTATGTCACAATATCTGGAACCTACCGATCTAATCTAATAAATCGCCTTCAACCTCGCTAGATCACTTGTGAGGTCAGGATACACACCACTTCGAAATCGAAACTCTTCTATCACATCAGCCTGGTGTCATACCCCTTAGCAATACACCTGTTATTCCCTACCCAGCAATCTACACTTATTTTCCAGTGGGAGTTAGTCACTCCACCTCCTGGACCTAGCGCGTATTTGCTCCAGGGAACATCGAACTGATGACCAAGGTGAATAAGCACTACCTTTCTGGCGTTGTGCTCGGCGTATACACCAACCCTTAGGCATTCCGAGGTGTTCGCGAACCTCCGTTAGCTACCGGACTAGCACTATTATGCCCATACCCTTCCAATAGAAACTAGCGCAATGACATACGTCAGGTATATTGCAGGGTATCAGCTAGTACATCGAGATACTCAGGTGTAATATCAAAATCATCTCAACACTACTACAGGTGTACTCGAATCTTGGCTTCTCGTAGCTATAGTGAGCTACGGCGGATCTTCATGCTAGCATACAGTATCAAATTTGACCTGCTTTCTGCTTTGCCTATGTCCCCGGCGCTGGTGTCTTCTCGTCCAAAGACAGTCACCAAAGAGAACAAACCGTCTTGTTCTACGTAGCTATAGGGCTAAACACCTCCATGTGGCTCTCCCTAGTTGCTCAGAGTCAGGAGAGCTGCAGAGATAGGTTTGGCAGCTTGCGGTAGCTCTCTTAGGTAGGTGGGTATATCTAACGTTCAATAACGGCATCCGAAATTACTAGAAGACCCTTCTATATAGTGACAAGTGACACTCCTCTACGCTTTTACTTCCCCGTAGCAACTCACAGCTATGTTCGGCTACCATACCGCAACGGTCTGATAAGTGCTAGTAATACCTTAGGTAGGTAGGTAGTCTCAACGTCCGCTTGCCATGTCTCAATGAAGCTCCTTCTACAAGAACAGTCTACCCAGGTACTTACTCCCCAGTCAGAAAACACCTGTATATGAAGTAGTAAAGCGAGACAACCCGTCTTACACCTTAACTCTGAGCGAAAGAAAGTGGTTCATTCATCAGCTATGAAAGACAGCTAGCTAGCAACTGTCAATAAGTCAAAGAATCCTAGAAACTCTCATAACCAAATTCGCATTCAAAATCATACCTCATGAGTCGGTCGTCTTGCAAGCTCATCGTACTGTCCTGTCATAACTCAAAACTGGCAATAAAGGATAAAACGTCATCTCATCGGCCAGGGAAGACTACAGTAGCATATGAGAGCAGACTGATTCACTTTCAACAACACGCACAATAGTCACGTAGTTTATCAAGACCAAGTTCTTCGGAAAACAGCGGGAAATGCATGTTTTTTTCATTAACCATCCCCAGCCGGGGCCTCCGTCCTCCCTCCCTCCCCTTCCTCCTCCACTCTACCAGTACCTGCGGCCGTAGCCCCGACCGAACCCTCCGACTATTTTATCATGCAGAACAGACCAACGATCTCATGCAGAGGTGCCACGAGAAGAGAGAGGGTGGGCAAAATATAAACAGCAAACAAATTCATAAATGACCGCCGGTGACCCGGTCTTGCCTAACCACAAACGCCGTCAAGACGTAAAACCTCGCAAAACCATGGATATAAGGGGGAAATCGACCTCGACACAACAACAATAATGACTTGCTCTCCGTCCGTTCCGACTAAGGGGTCTTCGGTCTAAAGGTATCTTTCGTTCGAAATCTCTTAAGTGAGCCTGCGTCCCTTCAATTGTGTACCAGCAGGACTAGGCATGGCTCTCTAGCGCCCCTTCGATCAAGTCCATATGAAACACTGAGGTCGCGGCAACATTGCAGACCTAAACCATGCAATCGACTATAACTCCTTCCTTAAACGCCGAAACGCTATGCTCCGTAAGACATCACACGTGACTAGAGTGACAATGCAACAATGGGTAATGGTATCAAGAACCAGAAATGGCAGATAGGGGTATGGGGTATTGCCATCAAAAAACCACCTTGGGGCGGAAAGAAGAGTTCGGCTTCATCAGACGACTCTGATTAGCCTAGATGCCGGCACTAGGAATGGCTTGTGCACTAGCAGTACGAGTAGCAGGACTGGGTCGTATCGTTGAGTCGGAACTGAAGTCCCCTGAGATAAAGGTTGGTCGAGACGGTTCCCAGCTCTCCTCATTAAGGACGGTCAAGTAACCATTGCCAACTTTGTCCCGTAGCGCTTCAATTTTTTGTCGGTAGATTTCGCCACTGACATTCCAATCTTGAGCCTCCTTCCACATATCTGGGGCTTGGAATGATACCGGAGGCTGTAAGACAGCGCTAGTGTTGATGCGTGGCACCTCTGGGAGATTAGTGGTGCTAGGTGGTTTCGTGTTTGAGGATACCCTCGGTGGTATATCTTGTATCTCGGGCGTGTGAGAGACACGGTAATTAGTTTCCGGCTCAACTGCTGCCGCAGGTAGTTCAGGTACAGGCTTGTCCAGGTCGGGTGGGGACTGCTGGGCGTCGGCTACACGATCGTTCGTGGCAAGATCAACTATCCTGCGTTTCGGGGTACGCCTACGCCTCGCTGAGCTGGTATTGATCTCACTGGCTACCGCTTTCGGAGTAGGGCGCGACGGGCGCTCTTTCCGTAGGACCGCGGGTTCCTTTGGCGACTCGTAGATAATGGCCGGTTTGCTCACATCCACAGCGGGTATTTCCGGAACTGGAGCTTTGACCACGGGGACAGCCGCAGGCACAGCGACGCGTTCAACAAGATATCTCCTTTCAGACATGGTCGGTCCAGAACCATCGATGATTATATCTTCCGTGTAGCCAGGAGTATTGCGGAAAAGGTTGAAGATCGTGATGCGGTAATCCCGATGGGATCGTGCGAAAGGGTTGCCCTCGACGTATATCTCGCGGATGTCAGGGATTCCGGTGAGGCGAGCCAGTTCCATTGGATCAGTCAAGCGGTTATCTCGAAGATCTAATCTTTCAAGTGGGAATAATTTCTCAATGCCTGCAATGGATTGGAGGCGGTTGGCACGAAGATTCAAGGCGCTGATAGCTGGCAGAGGATTGCGGAGTAAGGAGTGTAGAGAATCAATCATGCAGTGCGAGAGGTTTAGTGCACGGAGAGCGGTAAGAGTTGCCAAGCTATCGGGGATTTGTGTAAAAAGGTTTGTTGAGAGATCTAACGAGGCTAAAGTGTCGGCCAAGGGGTTAAGACTGGCCGCTGGTATTACTGTCAGGGAGTTATCTGCTAAGCTCAGATGCTTCAAGAATCGCCACTTGGAAGCTGGGAGGATGCCCATAGCTAGTAGATTGGATGCGCTGTTTCTCGGATTATGCCACGAATCGGACAAGCTCGAATGCGAGCTACCAGAGCCGGATCTCTTGACTTTATGTGAACCTCTATGATTAGTCGTGTGGTGGCGAGAAGTAGCGGGACGTTGGGGAGAATGACTCCTGGGTCGAGAAGACTTGCTAGATATGGGCTGGTCGGTTTCGACCCTGGACACAGAAGGACGGCGAGAATCCTGAGCCGACGTACTTTCAGTCGATTCGGTGCTCACTGATCCTACATGTATATCCGCTACCGAATATCGACGCTCCGGAATCTCTGGCCCGACACTAGACCGATTCGAATCCGCGTAGGAAATCATAGGGGTCCGTCTCGGATTCGAAGCATGCGCATATGCTCCAGTGGGGGAAGATTGTGCTTTCGAAGATCGGCGTCGCCTTTTGTCCATGTCGTCCAGCACGATGTCGATGAGAATGTCTGCTGGATCTTCAATATTGGCCCGCTTGAGGGTGAGAGATCGAATCTGTTCCGCCACACGGTCCCACCCAAAGAACTGTCGAAAGTCGATACCATTGACCTCCAAATCCTGAAGATTCTTGAAAACGTACAAGGGAACTGCCGAGTCGAACGGGAATTCTTCGTATCCTTTAATCAGCTTCGTCCGCCAGTCAGGCGAAAGGCGAAGACACGGTATCTTGGTGAATGCAGAGTAGAGATACTTCAGGTCCGCTTGCAAGGCCGCCTTTTGTCTCTCTACTCGAGCAGCAGATATACTAGATCCAATTCCGAAGCTATTCCATAGAGCAGACATCCCTGTCATAACGCTTCGAATGCTCGATACAGAACGGATCGAGACCGCATCGGCGCCACGGCTCTTAGAACGTTGAGAGGAGCTTAAGAACGACACATAGTTGGCCGAGGTCGAGGTATCATGTAGATTTTCTAGGCGCACTTTCATGGGACCGACGGGTATTCCTAGTTCTTCGAAGCGGGACAATAAGTAGAACAGATGATGCGGTGTAAGGCTCAACCTCGCTGACTTGACATTATTAGATGTTAAACTCAACGAGCTGAGGGATAACGCTGCTGCAAGCGGCGACGAAGCCGAGGCGGAGGTCGAAGGGCGTTCAGGTAAAGGAGTTGGCGACTTCGGTGCCTGAATAGAAGAGACACTCTGGCTAGGGCCATGCCGGGGACCAGGAGATCTTCGGATCTGTAAGGCGTTGGCAAGTGCCTTCTCGTTTGTTCGTACATAGACGACCAAGCGCTTCTACATGTTAGTCTCGATAACACAAGTGCTATATCGCAGACCACCATACCTTGATGTATAGCTCCCCGTCTTCTGAATCCATCTTGTTTTATCGTCGGGGAGACATGGAGGACAGTTTGAGATATGATTCGCAATACGACTCGATCTTTTTTATCTCGAAGACGATCGGCGATCTTCTGTAAGGTCGCTAGGTTCCCCTATTATGAAGAAATTCCCCGCGGTACCTCTTTAGTCAAACGACTTGTCAAGACTATAGAAAATGGAGTGTTAGTATCGGTAGTCGAGACATGGCTTCATTGTGGGCTTCTGGAGACTTCTGGAGACTATCTACATATCCTGCAGAGCAAGCAGCTAGCTAGCCATGAAACATGTGGTGTAGGGAGATGCCAGTGTCCATGACTCGCGGGAAATCAAGGATGTTGACTCGCTCAGTGGGAATCCATACTCCCCACGTGCAGACCAGTAAATAGCAGTCAGGCCACTGCCGCAGTGGAAAGAGTTGCGCATTCGATCACAGAGATAATAGCATAACACGGACGGATCAGATATTAGAAGCCAAGAGAATAAGGCAACTCTGTCAAAAGAGGTATGCGTCACAGCCCAAGGCGAACATAAAGCAGCATGATGTGTACAAGACGATTTGAATGGTGTGGACTTGAGGGATAGATAGAGCGCGATTCGCGAGGGATAGTACACATACCTTTTGAATGTAGATATTCTTTCCTCTTCTGGAGACGAAAATGAGGCCGTCTCTGGAATGCGTAGGAACGCCAATTAATATTAAAGGGAGAGAAGGATTGGAGCCTAGAGCGACTAGAGCGACTAGACGGGTAGACGGGTAGAGACCAAATGAGTCGACAACAACGACGAGATATCTCCTACCCTCGACTTTTTGGCACTGCACCCACGATGAAGGGGTGTCGAACAAAGTGCTAAGTGGACGGAGAGGAGGCCGCGTAGTTGGTTTGGGGGAGGTATCAAAGAGATATACCATGAGTACCGTCAATGTAGAAGTAGCAAATATTAAAATTGGTCAATGGGGTCGGCCGACTGCCCACTGCGCCCACATGCAAAATGCCAAGCCCCCTACTAGCCCATACTAGCCCATATAAAATTGGTGTGGTGGGTAGCGACTGCTGGGGTCTTCTCGGTCAAGTGTGGGTACCCTGTGTCCACCTGAACAAGCGAATTGGGGCAAAATTACGTGCTGGGTACTGGTACTTTGATAAACTGGAGAGTGCCCGGTCCTAGCACCTTTTAGCATAACTCTAGCGTCTAGCTGCCCGTGCTACAGTTCCCGTACAGCAGTCTTGAACCCCACTATGTTTCTACAATCGTTTTACAAACATTCGAGAGCCAAAGTTCCGCAACCTCTCGTGGCCCATCAATGCCCATCGTGGCCCGGCGCGGCTCAGACAGAATTTGGCGCCAAAGCGTCAGATGGACATGGGCTCATAAGCTGGACCCAGGCCCCGTTTGACCACTCAATAGGTCACACCGGAATCTTGATCAGCCAAATATCGTGGCATTGTGGCCAATGACGAGTATTTCGTCCTCGCCTGTTCGACAGCTGTATTTCCTCACGGCGCTTTCTGCATCAGCATTTCTGTAGGAAGTCTCTGTACATGACATACCGCATATCATTACATACTACCCGTTCGTGCAATACGTTGAATACCACCTGGGACACAATGCGTGCGTCTCCTCGCATTTCGACACAGCCTAACCGCCTACGGAATGTCCGTTCATGATCGTCCGAGCCAGGATATCGATCAACACTACGAGACAAGCCATGCATGGCTAAACTATTCCTTTCTGCATGATTCAACCATTTCAAGGAGCGAGGGAGTACCTAAGAAAAGAGTGGAATAATATTATTACAACCAGCTATTGATGGTAATATAAAAACCAAGATATCGCGATTGAAATGAGCTTCCGTAGAACCCTGAGGAAGAAGTTGTCGATGCCCAGCAACCAGAGCCAAAGCGTATTCGTTGAACCAGGGTGGTGCGCCCCCATGCACCGAACGTGCTCGAGACTTCGTCAAGGGTACAGGTGCTGATTACCACCAATGGTCAGGGCCCATGTCGATATCTTCAACTTTAGCATCTACCATAGTATGGCTATTTCGGTAGCGTAGCGAATCTCCACGGCCCCTCAACGGCGTCAAATTTCAAGCGTTGGATCTGTGCTCTCTCGTCCATTCTCTTGTTTGCTTGTGGACCTGCCGATAAGCTTCGAGGCTTCTGAATCAATTGTCTCGGGACACCAACATGAGCCTGCGATAAGACTTTGCAGCTGCTATTGGAGTCAAATATAAAATTAAATGTGGCTTTTGAACGGCCACTCATCGTTCAACTCTCTCTCTCTCCTCTCTATTATACATGCATAACATGGCTAAAAGGTCTCACATATACCTCCGTAATATGCAGTGTAAGGACAATAGTTTGCGCGCTCTTAAAATTTTCTAACCTATGGAAGTCATTCCGTTGAAGGCGTGCCCCTTTTGTTCTCTCAAGCTATTGTTTACTGCGTATTGTTTACACTAGTCCCCAATGAACTATCAAGGTATGTCTCTCTGTAGGCCGGACATTAAAAATTAAAATTTACTATTATCAAGGTTATCAGGGTTATCCTTGGTAGGTGGTAATTACTTGTGAGGTCATTTGAAGCCCAACCCGCGCTGTCAACGCCTGCTTGAGAACCCTTAGGCGAGCTTACCTAATAAATCCCAGCTAAATTTGCCCACTTTCATGTATATCAGGGTCCTATCAAGGGACCCCTGTCCATTCCTTCATCTCGCATCCTTCGTATCTGATCGTCATAATTCAACCCGTTTACTCCCGCTAGCGCTCTGTACTGTACAAAGGAAGCAGAGGCCACTATCAACTGTCTGTGCATTTTGGCCCAAGTTAGGTACCTAGCATATCTCACCCACAGATTTGTACGACCTATATGTAACCAATCTCGAACACTCAACTCCTATCAACTGATCAACTGCGTGCAATGCGACAACCTATGGAAATAAGCAAACACGATGGCTTCACTTTGCTACAACTTGCTACACTTTGACCACACATGTTATAATGGCTAGGTAATACCTAGGTAGAAGCCCCGTTTTGTTGGTAATTTGTGAGCAACTCACTTCCACTTTGAGAACAATTTCGACTCTCATCATTGGCTTCGGGCTAATTATTTGCTGATCTTAGTTGTCGCTCCATATATTCCACCCATTCACTCGCTCGCCCGCCCACTCACTTATTCACCCGTTCAGCTTCGCCGACATCACTCCTTAAAGGGTCTCGTGGCCATTTGTAGGTCGAGTTCATCTCGATTCGAATATGGATTTCCATTACAAGAGTCATTCCCGATAATTGGCTATGATCTAAGCCTTGCATCTTTCCTACCTGAGGTTAGCTATCTATCATACGTCAAACCTGTCAAGGCTACATATCTAGATCCCGAGGGCCCCCCTTGACAGCAACTGCAGCGTTGAGTTTCTTCTGGGGCTTGGTGTGCAATTATGTCATGTTCCCCACAAGAGAATAACTACGGCAATGTTGGTTGGGATTCATGAATTCGATCGTGAGCTGCTTATAGGCGTATATACTGGGGATAATGCCATCTTCCTTGCTTTCGAAACAACCCCGCGGCGTAGCCAATGCCCCACTATCGTGCTCTCTATACTATCTACGAACATGATCATCACAAATGCATGGCTGCTTTTTCGCATATGTTTCAGATAGCGTAAGTGATACCAGGACCATCCAAGTGGCGTGCTGGCTACCAAGCTCAGTTGGTTGGTTGAAAACACATTAAAACAGAGGGTTGGGAATAGTCAACGCGGGGATGGCTTGAACTTCCATCCGAAAGAAGTAAAAGAAGGAGGATTAGAACAATTCCCTCTGTCTATCATCTTACTCCCTCATGGCAATGATATCCGAAAACACGAGTCGTAAACCGCCTGAAGAGGGTGTCTGGTAATGACCATCGTGCCGCTCCGCCTTTAGCCTTACAACAAGGGCTCGATTTGGTCCGAACAAAACAAGTCCACGAAAGGCAAATCGATAGATCTTCTGTTCAGCATCGAGTATGATGTGCGTCCTGTATCTCTTCATCGAGACCCTTGGAGTCCCTAGCCTATGCGCAGAACCCTGCAGGTGTGCTTCGGTATGTGTGCTGCCGATGATGATGGTTGTACTGTACTTCCATCTCCTAGCCTATCGAACATGTCTCTCGGCAACTTCAAGTCAAATTCCTGAAGAGCGCTTCACAGTCGCTGGCGCCAACTTGTCACACCGCTTCGCAACGTGCTCGTCTATTTTCCTCAAGGTTGACTATACACAATTTTCATCCTACCAAGTCTCACACCGCCCCAGCTCGTGATATCGAGCGATAACTTTAGCGTTTGGGGGCGACACCGCTGACTGTTCCAACGCGCTTACAAAGTCATACACCAAATATCGGAGATTCTCACGTGGGATAATTATCCCAGTATAAGTGACAAGTCCACGCTTCCATCCAAGATGTCAGCCTCACCTGGGCAGCTTTGATCTTTCCGTCATCACGAGCATTCGGCACATTTAGTTCCTTTAGACTGCGTTAGCTTCACGAGACTAGTAAAGCTTTAGAAGGAAGTTGTCTCTATTCCTATTCGCAGTCGCTAAATCGGGCGCACTACAGGAACATGAATTGGGAAAATGGGTGAAAAAGAAAGTGTGAGAAAGCGGTGGACGACGCAATCACACTACGCCTATCACAGGAACGGCATTGACCACCTTACAGGTCTTAAAGGCCTCGCCCGGGGTTGGTAGTAGTGCCGGTCAAGGCTGGGCGATAGTTGCTGATTGCTGGTCGCTGACTGGCTAGCCTCCTTAAAAGACGACATTTGAATGCCGGAATCCCCAGAATGGTAACGTCGTTGAACCAGGCTGTCGTGTTACCCTACCATTACGACTTCATCTGCAAGTCAAGAGACTTGTTCTCTGCATATTCTCGAGGAGATTTTTTTCTTACATGACCATTCTCCGTCATAATGCGGAAGAGGGTAAAATCTGGGTTGCCCTCCTAAATAGTTCTACCGGGCTCGTGCCGACTGCAGCTCAACTGCGTCGAATATGCAGTCGCGAAGTTGCAAAGCCTTCATTGGCGAACGAGTTGATGCAGCACGACATGACGTCTAGAATCTGATGGTAGCATTGTGGTTCCATGATCACTAGAAACGGATATTCAGCAGCCAGCCGCAGCAGGTAGGGCTATATTGGCAAAGCCACGCAATTGGAAGAAGCATTGATTGATGATGTCCATCATTTGCGCATTCGAGGCGTTCGAGATACACGTATTCGATAGGTTGTGATTTTCTTATCATTATCACGGGCGCTATCTGCGCTTGTTTTTCTACAAAGTGTGGGGACAGCACGGACCACTCCAGTATTCAGAGTTTCTATCTACAGCGGCAATCTGCACCCTTACGTCGTTCAACCACACCAACACCAAAATAGAAATCTAAGAAAACTGGGGATTTTCTTTCCAAATCGTCTCTTCTTCTGTAGATCTCTTCAACCCCTCCCCCTCCTTTTCCCATCAACCCCTGCTCCTCTTCCACCCCTCCCCCACTCTGCCCACCTACTAGACAGCTAGACTAGAGACTATACTATCTTTCGTGAGGATAGATCAACTGACCACTAGCAAGAGACACCGATCAAGTTCATCTACCCCCAACCCATATCCGAGACCGTATTGGGACCTTGACGGCCAAACGGGTGACCTGCCTGGCCTACCTGGCTTGCCTTGCCTCACAGGCCTGGCGCTTCGTAGTTCGAAACAATGTCGCATATCGTCTTCTCGCATAACCATACGCCAATTCGACGCTCACCGCCTCGCCGAGCATATCGACTCCTCGAAGAAAATTTCTGCCGCAGATTGCACTTGCAGCATTCGTGCATACCGACAGTCACTTTAGCTACCCTCCTTATTACTCTTCTGCAACGCAATGGGATTCATATGCCGCTGCCGTGAGCGTCAAACGGAAGAATAGTAAGTGACCGACAAACACCCTCGTCGATCACTCTTTCATCTACCTCCTCGCCGTGCCGTTGCAGATATATCGATCTTGCGGTGAAGACATTGAAATTTATGATACCGCCCGCTTATTGGTGCTACTAGAAAAAGTCATATGTGCTGTAATGCAGAGAAGGTCACTCCAGAAAATATCACCATGATCCTTATCCCTGCCACAGCGATGGGCGATAGTCGGTCCAATCCCTTCGTACATATCGGCTAATGAGGCAAGCGGTAATAGTCCATGGCCGAATGAGGGGCGACAAGGGTCCGACTCGGATCTCAACTTCGATCGCGTGGGGAATCCCGCCCTGACCACTCACCAATAAGCACTGCATGCACGGCTGACCGCAGTCGTGGGTTTGTTTGACAGCCTCGGCTACACTTCACCTTCAGTGTCGACAGCGACGTGGGAGATATGTCGTATCATGGAAGCACAGATTTCATGACTGGTGAGTCGTTATACAGCATGACGGCTGTGTCGAGCTCAACGATCCCTTTGAGTGCCAAGGGTTCTAGACAATTTCCTCTCCTATCCATCTCGCCTTTTTTTCAACTTGGTTTTAGTATTCTGTCACCATAGGCAACTCCTCATTCTTGAGTTGTTCCATCTAGTCGGTTGGGTCATGGCCCTAAACTTGATACGCCGAGCTCAAAGGCTTTTGAGGGATAATTGTCCTCATAATTACTTGAGAAACATGGTACTAAATATCCTCAATATCCAACTTAATTATTGGGTCTCGAAGCGTAACCCTCACGCCCTAGAAGGCCCTTGACGCCGTTGAATAGTTCACAACAGGTCGTCATCGGCAAGGTACCGAGCGTAGCTCTGTATCACGATTCCATAAATCCTTGAAACCAACCGGTCCCCTCCTGCAGGTTGCCGTCTTGGACGGAGCAAGGCGATCATGCCAGGCCAGTCACCGGTGGTGTGAATGTTGTCAACTGACTCGCTGAAGAAAATTAAATTAGATGCATCTGGATATATCGGTCCTTTCCAAAGCTCGTCCCATAACCCACATAGACCGCAGCAAGATGCTGTCGCGTGATCTTGGTGCCATTCTGGTGGAACAAAAGTCCTCGGGGATCTCCTTGTCAGGGATACTGAAGAGGGCAAGTGATACAGGAATATCTGAACTTGTCCGTGTTGAGGTGGCCGTTGGCATTTTCTGTACCACAGGCGCCTATGTATAGAAACATACAGACGGCAAACGTCACTGACGTTTCGTTCTACTGCAGACACACTACTGAGGCCCCAACCGACTGGACTTGAGCGCTGCCGCGACGTCCCGCGGCGGCTCCACATACACGTGTTTTCAAAGGTTAAATACAGCTCAACATCAGCCCTTATCCTAGATGTTGAGTGACTGTTGTTTGCTCGAGTCAGGAAGCCATCGAATAGATTTTCGATTATTCTACGGCGGTGGTCACTTCTGAAACAGCGTATGCAAGCACTTTGTGCTACGCGAAGTCTGGTCATTATCTGGTATCTGATAAGGCTTGGCTTGTTAGCCGTTACTGCCGGGCACCACGAGTCTGATGGGTCATCTTATCCCCTCGTGTTACGGTATCTATGGATGTATTCTCGGCATAATGCCAATTTACCGTTGTGAAGTTGGTTCGACCGTAGAATAGGTCTGTTGCGTGCTCTACTCATGCGCCGAGTTTCAAATAATCCTACATCACTCACTGATGGTTCAAGCTTCCCAGTAGACTGGAAGCATTGTTCGATACAGACCCAAGTCTGCGATCCTGGTGTGAATGGTACGCATGGCCAGACTTGCTTCTTGGGATGTATCCCTGCAGCATTAGGCGCGCCTATGTGAGTCGTGTAATACTTCAGGGACGATTGGTTAATAAGCGCATTCCTAGAGATGATTTACCTATTCAGGATATCCGTAGAATTTTCGTGGAAGACCGGCCAAAATTTCGTCATATAGTGAGAAGATTTCGACGAAACCGCCATTCCAGTCTAATTCAAATGTGTTTGCTGTCGAAGGCGGAGAAGAATTGTTTGCCAGGACAACCCAGCTCTCAATTGGCAGCGTGATCCCAGGTTGGATGGTTCTGAGGTATCTTGCTCATGTTCGACCGGTGAGAGACGCCTTCTTTGAGACTTATATGCGAAAGGTCGCGTGGAATCGGAATCGTTGCGATGACTTCAGTCTGTTGTGCGAAAGCGACGAGTACGGTATTAGCTATGTAGCCATGCAAGGGCCTCTTGATAGGTCGGAGTTTTACGTCGCTCGCTGATCCTAGAATCTAGATGTCGCGTTGGATAAGACATATATAAGACATATTCCCAGCGGCATGGTAATGGGTCTCAGGGAAGTAAGGGGGTTAGTGGGGGCTAATGGGAAATTTGGGCAAATATGGATAGGAGTCGGGAAGCCGAGGAGTCGGCAGAGGGTGTATCGATACTTTGGGGTAAATCGAAGAATCGTCGATGAGCTCACTAGAGGAATTAATAACTATGTTGAGTCTCAGATCAGCTTAGGACTAGTTGACGCGCTGTCTCGAAGTGAATGTTTTACGCGAATTTTGTCTCTGAAATGAGGGCTCCTTTATTCCATGACGACTGCCGTCTCCTATTTTTCCGAACATAGAATATACATCGCGATAAAAAACTGCAGACCTTACTACAACCGAATTCTACACGTCTGCCTTTAATAGTCCATCTGAGCTGCATTGCATATGGTTGATTATGAAAGGAAATCCGCTCAAGGAATAAGGTGCAAATAATGTTTCTGGTCAGCACGGCTCTTTGGGTACTTACATACCGTAGCGGGAAAATGTGGTTACGGAGAACCATTATTTTTTACAAACATGCGTTGCTCATACAAACATACGTTGCTCATATAAACAAGCGTTGCTTGTAAAATAACGGTTACTCGAAATAAAGGAAAAACTTCGGAAAAAATAAGCTTTATAAAGGTAAATAACCCCTCTATTTCGATAAACGTAAAATGGCCTAATGGTAAAATTCGTAGTATTAAAATAATAAGCTTAAGGTTCGAATCCCACGTAAAGTAAAATTTTAAAAATAAATAATAATAATAATAATAATAATAATAATAATAATAATAATAATAATAATAAAATAAAAGAATAAAATATAATATTTAATAATTATTTTTTTTAAGCAACGCTTGTTTGTATGAGCAACGCTTGTTTATAGAGCAACCATTGTTTCCCCATGCACGCGTTAAAGCACTCGAGAACCATTGTTGTTGCAAATAATGGTTCTCTGCCACGAGCCACTCCCGCTGCGGTACCTAACATGCCTTATGTAGGTAGGTACCTTATATCATGGCTGCACTGGAAGTCATGGGCCGGACTCCAAGTCTCACCACTAAGAGAGCACTCACTCGCTCGCACGTGTAAAGAAGAACTTCGTGATGATGATTAAAGAGCAACTGCTACTCACCTTCCCCTATCTAGGTGATAGAGGACCAAAGAATGCCTATAACCAAAGCCCCTGAAATATCGTCTACCTTCCTCGAGCGTGAAACGTCTTTGTTTATCCACTCAACATTCGATCCCCCTATACCCCGTCTAAGAAGCATTCTCACTAGAAGCCTTCACTCCCCCTTCCCCTTTTCCCTTTCCCTTTCCCTCTCCAACTCAACCGCCCTCTTATACTCAGCCCAATCATCGCTCCTCGGCAAAAGCTCCTGGGGCACTTTATCCCCCTCCACACCCAAAAACTCACAAAGCGGCCCCCATCCATCGCCTGGCTTGTACTCGAGAAACTTCCTTCCGCTGGTTTTAGCTAGTGAGCGCACCAGCTCGTTGTGAGCGCGGTACACAGCGCGTCCGTTTTTGGGCAAGTCATCACCCCAGCAGTACTTGTGGTATTTATTCGACAAAGGCGCCATGGGAGAAGGGTTAGGGCTGGGCTGGTGTGTATGTGCGTGCCAGAGGGTAGATTCCATGGAAGCTAGCCATTCTTCTTCTGAGTGTCGGACTGAGAGGATGACGGACGCTTCTGGGTACGCGGCTATTAGTTCGGCGGGGAAGATGGCTGCTGGGTAGTCGGCTACAGCCTGGAGATATTAATGAGCTGTAAGATGGCGTACTCCCTGTGAAATCCTTGTGGCTTATGCATACCTCATAAGAACCAAGGATTTGGTCGAACTTCTCCCTATTGAAGGGCTCTCCCCGGCCTTCAAATTTGGCGTCGAGGGCCTCGATCCAGAGTGTTTGGTGATGGTTCTTGCCTACCTCGCGCATGTGGTATACAGGCGCGATCCCCAGTCGCTCAAGCGCGTCCGCGAGGGCTAGATAGATATACGTAGGTAGTTATAAGCTTGACTGGTCTTCTCTGAAGATAATGGGGGTTAATGAGCAGACACACATTGAGTGCCCGTGCGGGGCATTCCTAGGATGAGGACCTTCATCATATATCACCGGTGCCTGAGAACTGGAGAGATGAGTTGCGTTGATGATTCTTCTTTTTACATTCCAAGCCTCGCGGCTATATGTACAGGTGAATATATATATGAGGGTTTTATACATTTCTCATCTCTATGGTAGTGAAGTTGACTGTTTCGAAACTCCCCGATCTTCCCCGGAATTATCCGAGTTGCCTATCCTGTACTTCATAGCCTCGATGAGCATCGATTGAGGCGAAATGGCTCATAAGGTATACAGCTTCCAAGATTTGATGTCGACATATCGTTAATCAGTCGACCCACCTAAAAGTAATGAGGATGACATCCCGGCCTCACCAGGATATCTGATATCGATATCGAAGAGGGGGCGAGTCCAACCGGTAATAATATACTCGGAGCCGAAGAGCCCAAGCTTGATCATACAATTCGGTATAATCTCGTATCACATATTCGAAGGTTTCCGATCACCTTTTCCCAGCAGCAAGGCGAGCCAATGCAGGATCTCACTCGATCCTCACGAGCCTATCCAGCGCTCGCCCCTGCTCTAGCACGTAGGCCGACGTGATGTCCAGCTTGTATTTCACACCGTCAATAGTAATAGGCGCAAAGCCCTCACCCGTGAGTCCGCGACGGAAACTCTTAAAGAGCAAACCGAAAGCTTGCATCGCATGCCGGAACGGCGCCGTCATCAAGTGGTTCATCTCGTACTCGCGCTCCTTTTTCCGGCGGGCCTCTTCCTCCCTTTTCATGAGCATCTTCTCGTAGTCCGAGGGCGCCGCCTTGCGATTGTACATGGGCACCTTCAAAAAAACGTTGTTGGGATCGGCTTCGAAGCGGCGCAGCGGTAAGCCCGGGAAGGGCAGGTTGCGCCGTGCTTCGATTTCAAGGCGGACTGGCAAGGCGGGTGCAGAGAGTGGAGTTGTCTTCGCGGTTGGACTGGAGGCTTTAGCGGCGCGGGCCGGTAGTACCTTGATAGAACGTATGACACCGGCAGGCATCAAGGCAAACCTGGTGCCTAAGTATGCCATTACTATGCCCACCGCGCCGAATGCGTAGGGGACTGCGTAGTGTATTCCCTCCGGGGGATTGTATACGTTGAACCAGATATTGGCGGCGGCACCTGCTAGGGTGACAAGGCCGGCTGCGTAGCTTGAGAATAGGAACACTCTGTTGGGTCCTGCCTCGTACAGTGTTGTCGGAGAAGACTTGTCTGCGAGCTTTTGCGCGTAGCTTAGACGAGGTGCTTGGAGGTTCGCTGCGATAGTCGCGGTAGATGCGATGGTAGGCTTCGGAGGTTCTGGAGCAGCTTTACTAGGATTTACATTTGGATTTTGCTTTGGCCTTTGGAACGCGGCTCTAACTTTGGTCGTCCCAAAAGACCGCCGGCTCGTTCGCACCAAGCTTGGCTGAAGCCATCGCGGGACTTTAGTCGTTCGATTCAATGGTCCGAGGGCCTCGAAGGAGTTGTGGAGAATAATTATAGGACGGGAACACCCCCGACATATTGATATCGACGGCGTCATTGCGTCCTGAGTGAAAGAATTCAAATATATTAGCCAATTGATCTGGCAAGGTGAAGAGCGACAGTAATAAAAGTCCAAGTTTATACAGACTCAATAATATATTCAATATTGTACAGCTTTGGTGAAGTCACGAAGCTGTAGGTATTAAAATTCCTTATCGATAGTGGGGTGTGCTCTGCCGGGGATAGGTACAGGTCCAGGGCTGCAAGGGTCAATTGAAGGAGGTCCGGGGGTGGGAAGCGGCAAAACTTTCCAGCGTCCCTTAGAATTCCGATTATTATTCGGTTGAGGCCGGAGAATCCCCAACAAGCTCAACCGTCGCCATTTCATAAGCTCCGAAATTGGGCATCTCAACCTTGACGAGAGGGAAAAACAGCTCCATTGAGCTTCACTTTTCTTCTTGGAAAGCGGACAATGGCATCTTTCGCGACGGCCACCCGCCTTTCGGCACGGCTTGTGAGCCGACGAGTCGCACAAGATGCCGCAACGAGAGGTATTTTAGTACATCTGAAGCTTTATCGCGTGTCTATGTAGCTAACAAGAGTGCGCAGGGTTTCGCACCTCGGCTGCCGCACTTGCCGCACAGAACTTCACAATGCCGGCCCTATCACCAACTATGACGGAAGGCAATATCGCAAACTGGAAAATTAAAGAGGGTGAATCGTTTTCTGCCGGTGATGTCCTACTCGAGATCGAGACTGACAAGGCGACCATGGATGTTGAGGCGCAAGAGGATGGAATTCTCATGAAGATTACCCAAGGCGACGGAAGCAAAAACATTCCGGTTGGCACCCGAATTGGGGTTGTTGCAGAACCTGGAGACGACATCAGCAAACTAGAGATCCCGGCCGATGAGAAGCCTGCGCAGAAGGAAGCTAAGAAGGAAGAGCCATCGCAGCAGCAACCTTCCCAGGAGGCCGCACCGGAGAAGAAGCCAAGTGCGCCCAAGAAGTCCGGAGAGAAGGCACCGCCGCAGAAATACCCTCTCTACCCGTCAGTAGAGCACTTAATAAAGGAGAACGGGCTGGATGAATCGGCCATCAGCGAGATGACACCCACTGGCCCTGCTGGACGATTGCTCAAGGGCGATGTCCTCGCATATCTTGGCAAGGTCTCTTCAAAGAGACCAGAAGAGATCAAAGCTCGCTTCGATCACAACTCTCATCTAGACCTGTCAAACATCAAGATCGCTACTCCTAAAGAAGCACCAAAGAAGGCCGAGAAGCCTGCCGCCCCAGAGGTCTCTATTCCTGAAGACTTGGTAGTTTCACTACCTATATCGCTAGCAACAGTGATCGAGGTGCAGAAGAAGATCGAGAACACGCTCGACACTTTCATACCACTCTCAACGTTCGTCGCGAGGGCCACAGAACTCGCCAATGACGACCTGCCTTTACCATCAAACTACAAGCCCACGGCCGATGAGTTATTCAACCAAGTGCTAGGGTTGGATAAGACTGGTCCCAAGGGATCTCGCGGCCACTACCTCCCACAAATTTCTGCCGTACCTCCGTCATCATTCACCGGCGTTGCACCTAAGCCGAAACAGAAGCAGGTCGACATTATCGATTTTCTCACAGGCTCAACCAAGAAGTCTACACCAAAAGTTCAAAGGCCCGGACCGCACTCCGGAATTTCTACTGGAACCAACATATTCAGTATCACTGTGCCAAAGACCGAGGAAAAGAGAGCCAAGGCCTTCCTGCAAAGAGTCAAGGCGGTGCTGGAAGTCGAGCCGGGTAGGCTTATCTTATGAGCATGAGAAAAACGTGAAGAAAGAGGAAGGGAAAAGGACACTGTAACTATATGATAGAGCCTGTAATGTTGACATGGAAGCAGTGATAGATGATTATTAGCAATTGTTCACTTATGATGCTTCGGATACCGTCTCAATTGCTGACACACCATATCTTATAGCTTTGCGCTAACTTTTGATCTAGAAATAAAATTCCATGAAACTTCAACTTCCATTGGAGTTGCATATCTCGACCCTACAACTCTCACTGGCGATCTTGGTTTGGAGTACTGGACGACTAGCATAGCAATTTACAAACGAAATAAGTTCCAATTCAGGTCTGAGCGAGTAATGTAGGTCGTATCTACGTCTTCGATATAGTATTTTCATGGTTAACCTAGATACAAGAAACTCTGTAAACGAAGAACAAACATCATGGCCAGACCAATTCAACCAGGTTTCAAGGCGTGACTTTCCTCTCTTATACGGAACCGACCTTCTGCTTGACGAAAGCCAGGGCCTGCTGTCCGTAGATCTGGACGTACTGCTGGTGGTGCTGCGCGTCATTGCCGTTAGAGCAGTACGGATCTTGGGAGTCGCAGTATGACTTGATCCTGTCTGAGTAGACGGGGCACTGGTAGCCCGAGGGTCGGGCCGCGAACTGGGAAGCATGTTAGTTTCAGTCCACCCATCATACCTCCGACAAAGATAGATAAAAAGGGGAAAGGGGACTTACACCACCAGCCCTAGCCGTGCCGACATTATAAGGCAGACCAGGCACATTGCGCGGGTCACCCATCAAGATGATGGCCTTGACCTTCTGGCCGACGTCCGCCGGCATGGGCGCCGCCGTTCCACTCATACTGCTGCCGTCGGGTCCGCCGCAGAAGGCGTCGTCCATGATTTGCGCGCCCTGCGAGTAGCCCACCATCACGAGCGCGCTGTCGGGACACTTCCTCGCGTAGGCCGAGACTTGGTCCACGACGGCTTTGATGCCTGCTGTTACTGAGGAGGCGTAGGCGTCGCCACCACCTGCTGGATCTGGGGTTATCTGTTAGTCTCTGGCCCATTTTCTTTGTGATGGCTTATGGATATATGAGATACTTACACACGATGGCCTCGGAGGTTGTGCCTGGGTAGGCTCCCTGGATCAACTGAATCATGGCTTGGGACGACCCGTAGCCCTGAGGGAGGGTCGACTCACGTGCGCCGAAGACGTGGACCTTGGCGCAGGACTGGCGGGCCTCGATGTCTCCAGACGGAGAGGCAAGGGCACCGGAGAGGAAGAGCAGGGGCGTTGAGACCTTCATTCTGTTGGTGCTACTTGGTAACTATTGCGAAGGATACAGATATCTAGAGTCGGTGGAACGAGGCGGTAATCAAAAACGAAGCATGCCTCAATCATTTATATAGACATCTATACGAGGAACACAAGCCTCAAAAAGCTTGTTCATGGCAAGGATAGATGGCCTTTTTACCCGGATGTTACGGTACTGTCTAGGTAGTTATACCCATTGCTAGCATCACCAATGGAAGCATCGCCATGTTCCGGAATAGGCAAGGCTCGGAGGTAGAGTCCATGACGTTGCGTTCCTATGCGCCGACAGCATACATAACCTTATTTCCTTACCTATGGACGAGTCTATTCATCATGCATATCATCATAGTCGTAGCGTTCAATTTAGCTGACACAGAGCCAGACCCCGAGATTACTTAAGAGGTCCCGGGGGAGGGGAAGAGGTGGGATCCTGGCAGAATATTGCAGAATACGATAACGTTGTACGTAAATGAAGAGCAGTACCATAAGTTCAACAAAACTCAAAGCTCTAGTGTAACTAGAACCGTGAAAATGTGAAGTAATGAAGTTGCCCAAGGTAGTCGCCTATTCTCTTAAGTTGTAGCTTAGTTCGAGATCTGTATAATTCGAATAAAGATTGGCGATCTTATAATGTCCTATATTAAGGAGAGATTTTGCGGGGTGCATGTCCCGGTTACAGACTTGCATATATAGTAAAATGATACCCTACAAATGCTTCTGTTGGTTGATCAAGAATGGTTCCAGGATAAAAGCTCTGCTTGCATCGGCATGTAAGGTAAGGTTAATGTAAGTACATCATATAAGTTCCTTTACTATTGGCCTGGACAGAAACCGTATTGCGCTGTATACAGCTGCCACCGTGCGGTGACTTCCAAGAGCCCCCATAACCTCACCAGCGCCCCTGTGAGGACTAGGACGTGCATCCAGTTGTGGCTCTGGCCCAGCAAGTCGAACGTTCTCGGAAACCACCGCTCCGGCACTCTGACGGCATAGACAGCGGCGCCCGTGAAGTTGATCAGAGCGAGACCAAGGAATGATCCCAGGCCCATGCCAACCTCCAACTCTTCTCTTCCAAATCTCAACAGTCCGTGGACTATAGGGGCGAAAAGACTCGCGCCGAGGAAACAATACATCAAAAAGCGCGTAGTCCTATACGCCGGCTTCCGGAACTCGGGCCTCAAAGTAAAGATAGCGCAGCCAAGTGCGGTACTCGTGAGAACTGCAAAATAGGTGTTCCGAAGGAACTCGTCGCAGTAGAAGGCAAAATGCGTGCCAGATATCCCGGTGCCCCACATAACCAATACGATGCCCAAGTGGTCGAGCTCGTTGCCGAACTTGTGCATCTCCTGGCTGTGGTCGGAGAATGTGTGGAATATGGTTGAGAGCAGGAAGCAGGTCGTTACGCTGAGGTTGTAGACGCTCAGCGCTATGACGTCCTGGGTTCTTATGTCTTTGGAGGCGGTGCCTAGTTCGACATACTGATAGAGCGTGTAGGCGAAGAATAGGGCACCGAGGAGATGTGACCATATGTTTGCTGGGAACTTTTATATCAGCTCCATAGATTAATATGGAGTATGAAGGCTCGTACCTGTCTCATTATGAACGGCAAAAATGCTTCCAAGTGAGTTCAAGTAAGAATATGAAGCTCGTCTATATTATTCATAAGTCACAGTCACTCCTAGGCATGCATTTGAGTAGTGCCCTTACCGATAGCCGGTAAGAATAAATTCATTGTCCCTAGGTCAGTGATGTGAGTGATATGAACAGTATCTCAGCCACGCAGCTACTACCTTTGCCAGGGTACTGTGGCTATCTAGTTAGAAATGTCCTTAAGCAGTGTTTAGGAGGTGATTTACATATATCTTTCCAAGTAAGAAGACCGGATCGTCCGACCGCCTTAGTTTTTGAAGTCATCGTTGCTAGAGTATTAAGCACGACATATACGAAGGAGCCTAGTATAACAGTTAAAAATGTAGAAAATTCCACCCGCCGTTCGATGCATGCGGGTATGAAGATGTTTGTTGTCGTCCTTGTAATATGATTGAGGGGATATGAACCATGTCGGATTGCGTTACAGGGGATTTCAGCTCCGGCGTGCTTCTCAGGTCTGAGGCTGCAGCTCGCTTCCTATACGGGTTAGCGCAGCGTCTATTGACGACGATGATTGGTCATTTATACCAGGAGTAGACGTTGTGCACCAACAGGTACCTAACCGTCCAATAGGATACATTGAAAAGGGCCAGAGGCGTTGGTGATGCCCTCAATCCAGCAAACACTGTATATTGCAGCCTTCCTTTGAGACCTGCATGAACCTCAGAAATCATGTAGCCAATGCCTCTCAATTACCATAAGGCACCTCAGACGGACTCATATCTATAGCGCTTAAGATGTTTCGTGTAAGTCGCATATATGGATTGCAAACGCACTCTTTCTTGACTCAGTGCTAGTTCACTTCGAGCTCTAGTAATACACGCTTCTGACAGCTCGATATGAATGTATCGTTACATCTATATGATCCCTAGAAATGCAAGCTCGTTTTACTCTTTTCTCTTGCCTCTTCATTCTTTGCCGCGCGGACTTTGACCTTAATACGAATTTGACAGCGGATTCGATCCCAAACGGCACACAATTAGTCGGCTATGTCCAAGATCCTAACGGCAGAGGGACCGCTACCCTCGTGCTATCATCCCTATTGACCCTAATACTTTGTGTCTGGTCAGCCCTTCACCTGAATGTTCCGAGGCGAGATCAGACTAGGCTACAAGAATTCTGTCTTAATGTCCGTTGGATTTTTACTGGGATCTATGCTCCCGAACTTGTTGTGTTCACGGCATGGAGGCAGTGGTGTTCTGCCAGACTCCTACAACAGCTCATCGAGCAGTCCTTCAGAGACTCCGAGTCAACTTCGCAACCAGCGAAGTGTCCCACACAATGGACGATGGCCCATAGCTTTTTCGCATGTACGGGCGGGTTTGCCTTCGAATTGGCATCCTTGGACAGCGTGATGTTCAACCCGGCTGACCCAGTCATCGACAGACCTCAAAGATTGACGCTCACCGCGAGGGGGATGGCAGTCCTCGCCAAATGCGGCCAACTGCCCTCAATTCGCAAGGAAGAGATTGAGGACAAGAGTAAAGCGAATGACCTAGCAAAGGCCACGGTGATAATACAGGCTACATGGATGCTTATACAGGTAATAGGACGTCTGGCTTCAAGACTACCTGTTACACCTTTGGAAATAAATGTTGTGGCTCATGTGTAAGCTAGACGCTTCTCCAAACAGCGTTCGATTTCTTCCGAACTTACATAGGAGGTACCATCAGACTTTGCGCTTTCTTAATGTACTTATTCTGGTGGAATAAGCTGCTACTCCCAAACGAACCGATCATCCTAGACGCGGAAGAATTGGCACCTTTGGCAGCCTTCATGTACTCCAGCAGCGAGATGAGTGGATACGTCAACCCCGAGCAAGTCAAATCCCAGACGATAATCAAGACTTTATTGGCCCATCTCAACCTGTATTCGAAGACCCCCGAGTTCGAGACTATTTGCTTGCGCCCGAAAGTAACAGAAGCAGGGGACAAGCCATCCGTCCTTTCGACATCAACTCCTATCACCCGCGGTATTCCTGAGATCGATCTAGGCATATTCCAAGATCCGACGAGTCATTTCCACCGCGCGCCTCAGACATGTTTCTCAGAACTTCAAGCACGGCGCGAGAAAGAACAAGGTACGGCGTTCTTCGAGAGGCGCCCAAGGATAGTCGTTGAGCAGGGCGACAGCGATCACTTGTCAATAATAGATATGAATAGGTGGTCTCTGGTGAAGAAGGCCTTCCAATCCTTCCCCGTGCTTTACGAAGATCGGATATCGATGTCACACCATGTAGACGGGACTCCCTGCATCCACTTCAAAGCCGAACAACTCGTCGCAGACTACGTCCAGAACTGGCCGTCCAACGACCTCCTCCGCAATGTCGACGGTCTCGTCGTCGGCATGGTCCTCTGGCTAGCAAACCTCTGCTACGGCGGCATCCACGCAGCAGGATGGAACGAGCACTTCCCAACGACCGTTGAAACATGGTTCTGGAGAGCATCGGCCCTGTACATCGGGTTCTGCGGTGGTCTCTGGGTAGTTTTGAATTTCGCTGTTGCGAGAATACCCGCTCTGAATGAATTCTGGGACCACTGGATGGATGGGGAGAAGACTTGGTGGCAAAACCTTGGGCTAGGGGCTCTTGTGTTTCTCTGCGGTTTCAGTCTGATTCTGGCTCGTATGTTCATCGTCGTGGAAGCCGTGATTAGTATTAGGGAGTTACCGGCGTTGGCGTATCAGACCCCGGAGTGGACCGATCTGTTTCCTCATTTCTGAGTAAGAAGTGTACTTACGATATTAATTATCCTCAAGCTTGGTACTTGAAGTTTCACAACTGAACAGCCTCTTTTCAGGCAACGTAGCAACGCGAGAAGCCGATAGAATAATGTCAAATGAATATTTTAGCTACGGTGCGGTAAGCTTTTACTGGAACGGGTCCTGCCCCTATTCAATATCCCTTCCTTAGGTTACGGCCGGAAGCTTGGTGAAACTCCTAGCATTCAATGAGAGCTTTATGTGATGATACATCCGATTGTCGTCGAGTCCTGTGGCCACTTAATGTCTGCCTATCGCATCTGAAGACATACTCAATATCACGTAGCTGTTCCCGGTGGCAAGTTGAAGATACTATGGGGATTAACGTAAGAGATAGTCAACTCGTACCATCGAGTTCTGCGTCCTGAAACATGTAGCATTAACTCGTAAACATCCTGACGTCCACTAGCAACCTAATACAGATCTATCTCTACCTAATCAGCCAAACAATCTACTAAAGTACATCTGCAACCCCAACCCCAACCCCGATCCCAATCCCAGCCCCAATCCATTACCTAGGTATCTTTAATTTTCGGATCCCCGTTCCCTACCCGCCGTTCCCGCCGTCTACAACAAGGTCCAAGCCGATGATAACAGCGTAACCCAGAAGAAAGCACCGAAAACTTCTATTTGCGCCAGCACCCTGGAACCGGCGTTCTGTTGGAGCAGCACAGGAGTGCCGATCTTCTGCGTGTCATCGATACTGCAGACGTTGAAGCAGGATGCGTCGTCTCTCTTTTCAAATAACGTCTCGGCATCGCCGGGCAGCATGGTCAGGCTTCGCTTATCTTTCGACTGCGCAGGGGCCGAAGAATCGCTCGTGTTGAATACGATTTCAATCCACTGGATTTGGAGATAGGCATCTTTCCCGACGGTCATATTACCGGTCCAGGATCCGCCACTGGGTAATATTAGCAAACGCCTTTTTTTCTGTCTCATAAGATATGGCAGGGGAGAGGGATAAAACTTACTTTGACCAGGAATTGAATATGACCATACTTGGATCACGTGGCGTCTGGAAGGGGATAGATGCGACTTCGTTGCCATTAATGTACCACGTCGTACAGTCCGGGCTCCAATCCATTCGATATACGGCCCAGCTAGTCCAGATTCTGCTATCCGGAATCGTAACATTCCGGGTTGCATCCTCAATATCGGCTCCCGCCGCGGTTAACGAAGGCTGGTTTGTATATTGGATACGATTGAGAGGATCTTGCGTCCTGATCTCCAGATCTGCTTCCTGAACTTCAGAGACGTCGCCTGTACCACTGTCATCTCTGTACGTGAACATTGCCGTCACCGCACCCGGAGCTCCGATTGTCCTCGCGTACATTCTGGATGATACGAAGTGGTAATTGCCTTGCGCCGACTCGAACTCAGACGACGACTGGAAGTCTTGTAGACGCGCCGTTCTTAAGGTTAAGAATGTGTTTGAATCGGCATTAGGATCCTGGTTTTTCTCGAAATATATGTTATTGGCTGAATTAATCATGAATGTCGCCGCATCGCTCTCATTACTGGACAGGGCCGCTGTATTGTTCCAAGTTTGTATGGACCAATTGTCGGTCCACTCCTTGGTGAAGAAGTAACCGCTGGTCGGGTCGGCCCCAGTGGTCTCATCTTGGTCCTGGAGAAGGTCCGGCACTCCGGCATAGTTTCCTTTATTCCGGAAGTCAAAGAACTTATGCGTCTTGAAGTACAGGCTACTACTTCCATTGGTGAGATAACAGTTGCATTGATCGCTGCTAACTTCAGGATATGAGGCCATGGATAACGGGGTCAAGCTGAAGAGGACCACGAGTGGCCGGGAGAGTCTTAGATAAACCATCGCGACGTGCCTTGTTCCGTGTCCACGTGTGATCTAATATCTGCTGATCCGACTTCTTAAAGCAACGACGCCTAAAATATAAGAAGGCCAGCGTCGATTTCGAGGTGCTATAGCTTCAGTTTGGAAGGAGGGTCTTCTGCTGAAAATCAAGTGTAGACGAGACCTCATATAACTAATAAAAGCATCGCAGAGCCGGCCGCCGGTGGAGACTAAAGAAACGAAGAAATTCGGGCTGACCGAGAACGACAAAGACACCAGAATATTTATTGACGGAGCCGAACCATCCCCTCAAACAACGACACGCACACCGAGGGACACGGACGCAAGGATGAAATCGCCCAAGGTCTTGGTATGCCCATTCAGGGCCGAATAAGAGGCTGTGATTGCGCCTAGCTGCGGAAGGAGTACCCGTCTTAAAGGTGTGCTATGATCGACGGCGTGGAAATGATCCAAGGTAGTAGCGCCAGATTTGGGAAGGAATGCTGGATCAACGGCGTATGTTATCAATGCGTATGCGAAAGCTCAAGGCGTCGGGGCTAGGTCATTCTAGCCTATGTATGTTTGGAGAATAACCGTTGGATCGCTCCGTTGGATAAATTGTATGAATGCGACGTTGTGGCATATTAGAAAGTCACGGTTGGACCACCACTTAAGGGGCCAAGGAGCCACTTTCTCAAGTTAGGTACGCATGAAGCAGGCTCATAGCATAGGTGCGGTGAGGCGGGCGGAACGAAATCGTGCTCGCATGAAGCTACGAGAAATGTCAACTTTGACCGTTGGACACGCTATTTGAAGAAGAGTTGAAGGACCGAGGAGAAAACTAAAAAAGCAGGGAGCAGGAATAGCAAAGCGTTGGCAGCGGGCGGCGTGTAACGACGCAGGTTTACCTGGTGCTTGGGTAGTATTATTAGGTGCCGGTTGCATCGCGGTACGAGACCCACGATACCCGTATCCACGGACCTCGCCCGCAGCAAGTTCACCAACGATCTATCGAGGTAGCACTTGGCCGAACCAGATTTAGGGTTGATGGGCTACCGAAACTTCGTCTTGTGATTCTCTAACGGATAGACATCCCACTGACTAGGGAGTTTCGTCGCCAGGATAGCGAAAACTAAGAGGGCACGGAACATGCAAGCGAAGTGGGAGGCCTGTATCCTTTATGTGAGGGCTGTATGCTGCGTGTCGTACAGCATGTAAGGGTAATTAACCGGACAGCTATGCCCTTACAAGCCACGTTCGTCCGCGAATCAAACTAGCTATATGCTCTCTTGAGGATCTTGGCTTCCTGCTTTCCCAGCTTTCTCGCTTATGTACGTCCGGTAAAGCGTCTATATGGGATGGATGGTATTATACGGAGTATAGTGGCCGCTCGGTTGGAGCAATGTGCTTATAGGTCAGATAATTGACTAGGGCTGTAAAGTTCAAATGAGTTTGAGCTGGAATTGTAAATCCTAAACCCCTGCATATCTGAGTCTGTTAGGTAAGCTTTTGTTCTGTGACAACGGTTGAAGTCTTGAATTTTGTTGACGGTCAAGGGCCGGGCTCAGCTAAGTTAGCTTTTCAATCCGAAGCTCCGGATCAACCCGAGTCATGAAACGGCGGCGAGAGAGAGGCCAGGTAGCTTAGATAAGTGATACACTCTCAATGAAGAGTTGGCGGACGACGTGGCCCAAGAAACTGTCCATGAATGCGGAGTGTATGGGTATATCATGTGCGGGTATATCATGGCTATGGCAGTAACTCACCAGATCCTCCGTATACCTGGAGGACAGTGTCTTGATACTAATGTAAGATAACCCTAGTTGGAAACTGGTGACATCTAGTGTAGACCATTTCTATTTTTGCACAGACAGCGGATAGATCCAGGATCGGTGATCACTGGTTTAGGTAAGCGCCGGTGGGGCCACGTGAAGACCGGGATCTTTCGGATAAAAGTACTCCCTCCAACCAGGGCGCCAATTAATCATCCGAAGTTTCTCCCTTGCCGATAACCGATAACAGACGGGAATTTCCAGAAGACTCGCAGCTGCTAAAGGGAGCTCTCTGACGATGCATTCACCATTCGGCCTTGGCCTCGTCTCAGAATCGATTCAATTACGGTAACCCCCTTACAAAAACCGACCCGTGACTCTTTAGTCAGAATGTATCCTTTCGACTCCTATTCACCGACTAAGTCGTAACCAATCCTAATAACATCTCGATAGAATTGCAGGACAATTAGAAGAATCATTGGTCGCAAATCATGTCAGCGCAGCCTACGTCACCTGGTTCGTCCGAAGTGGCTGCTGATCAGCCCAAGGATCGCAACGAACCCCTGCCAGACGCGCAATCGAAGTCTCAAGACGTAGATCAGGACAATCCTGCCGACAAATCTGCATCTCCGGAAGATAAACCCAGTGCAGCGCCTGAATCTTCAACCAAATCATCCGAGTCGCCTCAATCGCAAGAATCAGGCGAGGCCTCACCTGAGCCTTCGGCTGACAACGGTGCTGTCGCTGAGTCAAGCGCTCCTCCGCTACCCAATGAACCACCTCCTGCGACCGAGGATGATGGCTGGGACTTCCATTGGGACGCGACGAATCAAGCGTACTTCTTCCACAACCGATTCACCAATGAGACCACCTGGGAAAACCCTCGATTAAGGAACAATAATCTTTCAACATCGCAATCACAACCCGCTCCATCTGTCGCTGCCGAGCCACCCACAAATGAACGACCGCCTGCCGGAGGCTACAATCCGGCTATCCACGGTGACTACGACCCGAATGCCTGGTACGCGAAGAACGGCCAGGAGAATGCTGCCGATCAAGACCAGGGAATAGATCCCGCGGCTGCATACGCAGCTATGGGTACATTCAATCGGTTCACCGGCCGATGGCAAGTCGCGGACCAGAACCCAGAGCGGTACAACGACGAAGCGAAGTCTCGGCGGCAAATGAACGCCTTCTTCGACGTCGACGCAGCGGCCAATTCCCACGATGGACGGAGTCTCAAGGCCGAACGGTCAGGCAAGAAACCCACGAAAGCAGAGCTCAAGCAATTCAAGGAGAAGCGTCGAGCGAAGAAGGAAGAAAAGCGGAGGGCATGGTTGCGAGACTAGACTATACGTAACCATTCTTGGAATACCCAGGCTTTGGGACCAGAGCCGGGAAGCTGGTAGAGTGGGGAGGCGGATAGCTGCATGCTGCATTGAGGATCTGGCGTTGGTTACTACTGCGGTTCACGGCCATGAGTGGGGAGACGCGGAAGGTGGATGCGTCTCTGCCCTACGTAGGAGGTATTGTGCGTTGCATATTCGGGATGTGGATGCTTGCATTGCATTTTTCTGGAAGCATCTGCTCCGCTCGTTCTGGATTTCTTGCCCCCCTGACGAGTTTGGACAGAACCTCTAGTGTATACTGTTCTTGCGTTGCTCTTCTGACTATATACCCCAAATGACACATCATTTCTTCAATATGCGCTGTATATGGCTCAATCATGCTGTACTGCTCTGCGAAATATTCTTTGCCAGTGATGTTAAACGGAGCTGCTCCTGCAGTACCATGCTAATCTGAGCTTAAGGGTCTACATACTGCGGTTCAATCCGAGAACCAGCAACTGCGTCCATCTGGTACACTTCAAATGCTGGCTGGTCCGCCTTGGAATACTATATGTTCTATTTTCGTATATATTTTGATATGCGGCTAATGACATCCCTATTAAGTCTACGGAGTGGTTTAGGCTTATAATAGATCATCCAAGAAAGGTAGCGCATGGTACCGACCTCATATATCGAGAATATCCTATCTTTGACAACTATATTCATTTTCCACGCCAAGTAGTATATACAGGAAGACACCCACGAGAACCCACGAGATGATACACCTCAAATGGAAGTGCCTATCAGACGCATGACGGGAATGATCATTCATCCAGGATAGTATCAACTCGCGTGCCCAAGGATCCCCAACCCCCACAAAGTCAAGCGGCGGCAATATATAAAGATTACGCGGTCTACATCTTTCTCGAAAGCGATCGGCGTTCCTTGCATCTACAAGATAAGGCAGTCAATATCTTGCCATTCCATCCCCATCTCCATCCCCACCCTTGCTTTAGAGATTCTCCCCACGCCCATGTGGAATCTTTTTATCCGGAACGAAGCGGCGCGTTCGCCAATCTCCCGAATGCGACGCCACGGGTGACGAGCATTCGGGTCGAACTCCTATTCGCCGCTTCTTAAACTGCCTAGACTTCCTCTGCTCCGTCGGCATCGCCATCGTCGCTATCTGGTTCTGAGTCGGAGTCGAGCTCCATATTTAGATGGACACTTTCGTTATCGCTGCTCTCCTCATCGTCTTGGGCGGCCCCCACGCCGCTTGTGGCAGGATCTTGGCTGGGCACGTCGATGGAGACTGGCACTGGAGCGCTAGTAGAAGTTGATATTGTTCTTGTCTCACGGTCGATCTCGACCCGTTTTGAGACGGTAATATTCTCATCCGCATCCTCGCTCTTCCGTTTTAGCGGAAGGCTTGACGGCAGCGGTTGTACGACCGCGGCATGTTCCTCAGACCTAACCACCGTTTCCGAAGATGGTTGGGGCAAAAATGGGTTCGGAGCTTTTGCGACGGGCTCGACAACTCGCGCCGGAGGAGGACTTGCTGGTGCCTCGGTGGTCATCACCGTATCAGCTCTGTCGTTGTGAGGATTCGCAAAAGCAGGCTGGAACGGGCGGTCGAATGAGAAGCCATTGCTCGAAAGCTGCTCCTCCGGCTCATCTTCGATGGATGCGTCGTCGATATCCATGATATCGTTCCTGAAACCCGTTGCCATGGGCCGGAAGTTGAAGCGTAGTAGTTCCACGCTCTCGTCATGAGGGAATTGGCGCATGAGATAGGGTAATATTACCTGCGGCGTTCTGCCGCTCTTGTCTCGCGCTGGATGAAGCACGCTCGCTACTTGCGCATCCCTATTTTGGGATAGGATAGCCGTTCTGAGCATATGGACTCGAAGGGAGGAAGGGAGATGTTGCTGAGGCACATGGCTGAAAAGAGTAGTCAAGAGTGCCGCAGCTGCTGAGACGTGATCTACGCTTAATGTAACCGATAGAGATTCGTCTTCGGCTTTATTGCTGAGGAACGCGTCCGCATTCTGCGCAATGGTTTTTGTCTTTAGACCATCTTGAGCAGCAGAGCCTGATTGCTTGGAACGCTTGAGATGGCCCGCAGATCCTAAAAGGTCGCGGCAACAAGCTTTGATGACGAGAGTCAGACTTTCGACAGTAAGCTTCGCCATTGTCGGCCCAGAAAGTTGAAGTATCTCTTTAGTCAACAGGAAGGTCATCGTCCGGATTTCGGGTAGACGATAACTTGATTCGAATATTCGTAATAGCTGCTCAAGCGATTCTTGGGCCACAGGCAGGAAGTTCCTCCCGAGTCGCTGTGTCATAGTATATAGTAACCTAATTGCAGCGAGTTGGATGTCTGGGAACACCGCCCATAATTCATCTCTCTCCTCTCTACCGACGGCTGAATTCATTTGGACAGACGCAGACTTGTCTCTACCAGGAATTGGCGGCATGATTGAGGATATCCTCGTAACAATATCAATGAGTGAGCTGACCGTAATTGTGACGGCTACCTTCGTGCGACAGCGAAGATAATCGCTAATGAACTCGAGCAAGCCAATTATTCTTTCACTGCCGGCGTAGATTCCAGTCCACGGCGGTAACTGATCTGGACTGGTACTGCCGCCTTGAGGCTCTTTGTCGAAGTCCACTTGCTGCAGCGTGGTACCCGGTAGGTGACCCGATGTTGACTCCCAACTTTCTTGGACCGCTCTGAAAACCTGGTCAGCCGTAGAATGGAATGACTTAATAAGTCCATCAAGATACTTCGCCCATTCGGTAGAGTCTCCGCATTTCGCAGCCGTCATATGCAGCCTTATCGCAAGACGTCGGCTGCTTGCTTGTAGAGATGCCGGTACTATTGCGCCGTCCGAGAGGGTCGGAGCAATATATGACCGTGTCTCAGCCCTGATTTTGGAGGCATATTGACGTAAAGTTGTAGGAAACAGCGGTATTAGAGTTGAAAAAGCCTCGAATATAGTCTCAACGAGGCTATTGGGTATTTTAATAGCTTTGCTGGACACAGGAGGTTTCAGGATCTGAAGACATGCCGATGCAAATGTAGTGAGGGTGGGTGTAACAATCTCTCGTACCAAGGTCGGATACGCATGCATCAAAGAGTATATTTTGACTATAGTCACAATACACAAGTCTTTAACAACCGCTGGATCTTTTCTCTGTTTCTTGTTAGTAGTGTTATTGGTAAGATAGATACACAAACTCACCTGAAGGACAGTCAACAGTCCACCGACCCATGGCCCAGATGTACGAAGGCACTCCCAACCACCAGTCTCTGCAACAGCTTTTACCAGCGCAACTCCAACGAAGCGACCTTGGGTAGTTCTGCTATTCAAAAGCGAGGATATTTGAGTCTTCAACTTGTGTACGAGCATAGCTGATTCAGAGGAACTCTCCGCAGCCTTTGCCTCCTGTGGCTTCGAAAGCGGCTCCTGGCAACGCAATAAATCCTTAAGGAGTGAAGGTAACAGAGCTGGAAGTTGCTCTGCCTTGGTGGCCGTCAGCCTCCGACAGAGGCTACGTAGCTCTGGTGGAAGGCTAGCGAAGGCCATGGTTGGAGATGTTTATTCTCAATTCAGAACTTTCAACCCAGAATCCGTAGAGACAAGTCCAATAGAAGACGGCCTTCGTAGCTATATAATTAACCGACTTGTAGCTTTCACTGCTTCACATGAGCCCTCTCAGGTCTCAGACGAGCAATTGAATGTAAAATCGATTCCGGTACACACACTCCCATGTATACACGGCATATGGGACCTTCGTATAGAAACTGGAAAGCTTCAAACAATTTCGTCGATTTGCCAGTAATATTGTAGTAATATTGTATTAAGATTAAAGCAGCAATCTCAAGACGCCAAACGAAGAGCTTCATGAACTTTTCTGCTATCGATAAACTTTTTAGTGGGTTCATGCGGTTACGTAATTGTGAACTATTTGCGGTCCCTGATTGGTACCTCCCGATACGCATAAGGGGTACAGGCTAAGAAATAAGCGAAGCGACTATTCTTTTAACGGGGAAATGACATACTTCCCCTGTCTCGCCAAGCAAGTTTAATTTGGTGGCCGCGACGACACTTGGGGGGGTCTGTTTTTATTTCGATACCAACTTGACCCTGGAGACCCTGGATATAGTTCCAACAGTCCGGCTCATATGACGCCTCCAGACCTATCACACATATAACGCATACGGCCGAGATGATATTCGAGACTCCGACTGATCAATAGCGCGTTTGCTCAGACCTTGGTTGGTTCAAGTTGCAGGGCAATCGTCAGGATGAGTGTGGGTTTCTCCCCCTTTATACGTTGCGTAGTCGTACGTACTCATCGAAAGTTGATATAGAAATCGAGCAAAGCAGCCCTGTACTTAGCTCGACTGGAGGATGCGAGATGTGAGGGGAAATGGGAAGACGTGCCAGAACTTGTGCGAAAGGTCCGCAAACACGCTACCGATAGGTTATGTATGATTCCAATGCACACGACTTGCTACCCCCAGAGCTGCTTCTAATATTCTATTGTATCCATAGGCCTCACCACAACCGCCGAGACCGAGTATGCTATCATTAAAGCTTCTCAGAATCAGAAACCCGGGTCGAGGCCCTCGACCGCCGTCGATTCCAAGGACCTAGACACGGCACAATTGGTACCTAGATTGCTTAGTGCTATCGATGCGGAAACCACCTATCTCGAAGACAAATATCAGGCCCAAGTATGCGTAGGATGGATCTATTGGACTGTTGGTGACTATAGCCAAGCCGCTGCCAGTTTACCTCAGAGTCTAGAGAATGAATTAGGCCAGGTCGAGCTGAGTAGTATTTCCGAATGGACAAGAGTATGTTCTCTCAAAGCAGCGTACCTAAAGGCGAATTGCCTGGCCCGGAATAACGAGAGGGTTGCGGCGCTAGCTGTCTTCGAATCAGCACTAGCCTCTCTATCGTATGTTTGGTCGGGCCAGAAGGGCCGCAAACAGTTGCGGTTCTGGGCTGAGCTTTTTCTGACCGAATTCTGCATGCTCCAAGCCCAGGCTCTGGAAAGAGGCGAGAAAAGCCTCGATGACCCCAACTCATTGGCACCATTCCGCTCCTGGGCGAAATACTGGGAAGTATCTAAAGCCCAGGGTTCCCCTCTTGCTGGTGGCTACGGCTTTCGTGGGGCAGTGCCGAGAAGGAGAGTGTGGAATGAATATTACGCCGCAATATCGGGCATCTTACAACAGGACTTGCCATTTCCCACTGGCTTAGTTGATGTCACTAATGAAGCATCTGCCAGAAACCAACTGCGGGCGGAGTTGAAAAAGGTCGAAATAGCCTATGAAGGACTCCTTCTAAGCGAAACTTCTTTCCCACGAGCCGACGAGCAGAGACAAGAAATAGAAGACTTTGTCGCCGCTGTGATGAGGAATTGGAGTGTACTAAATGGGCGCGACTGGCACGAGCAAGATCTCGGTCCTGGTGGCAAAGAGGGCCTCAGTCGTGGGATATTAGATATCCTCTACCGAGCTGCAACGAAGACCTTCCATTCCACGGCTATATTGCGATACCTCTTCACGGTTCACATTGCAGTTGCTGAGTTCGATTTAGCTTTCCATGCCTTCGATTCTTATCTAGAAATAGTTAAGAAGGGGAAAGCCCGAGTTGATAAAACCGGACACCCAGAGCCAAGTCTCGACGATGATGCAACAGTGCTGGAAACTATTTCTCAAGCAACTACGGCTCTGTGCAAATATGGCTTCCACGATGCTGCGGAAAAAGCACATAACCTAGGTGTCGAACTAGAAGGAATGCTTCAGAAACTGCCCGCGCCTCTTCCCAATTCGCAAGATAATATCACAACGTTGGATGAGGAGGATGGAAATGGTGTCATACTACATCCGAGGATACCGTCCCGGGTGTATGCTTTATCATGGCAAGCCATTGGCATTTCACAAGCGCAATGGGGTCGAACAACTTTTGATGCGTCTATACGAACAGAAACGCAGACGAAAGCCATCCGAAGTTTCCAAAAATCGCTGTCGCCGGAAAACGGAAACCCCACAGATGTTAGGACTCTGTTCACCCTGGGCCTTTTACTAGCGGAGCAAAGAGAGCTTACTGCAGCCATTGATATTGTTAAGGCTGCACTCATGTCTAATAAGAAAACTGGAGATGAGTCTGGCTCATACTGGCGAGAGCGCTCACTGATACCCTTGTGGCACCTCCTTGCGCTCCTTCTAAGCGCAAGGCAAGACTTCATAATGGCTGCTAGAGCTTGCGAGGGAGCATTTGAGCAGTTTGACGACCCGACGGTTCTGTTCGGTTCGCAAAACTTGCAGGGTACGTTTCGAAGCGAACACCTTAATGAGGCTGAAGCTAGGAACGAGAAGGCCCAAGCAAAGGGGCTCGTCGACGAGATGGATGATCTTGAGAAAGAGGGTATGATTGAAGTGAAAATGACCCAGCTTGCTCTTCTGGAGCTGCTAGAAGGACCGGAAGTGGCGGTAAATGCAAGCCACGAGCTATTAGTCCTGTACACAAGGTTATTTGGCAGTTTTCAGCAAAAAGCGCCAGCCACAACTCAGAAGTCAACGATGGAAGTTCCCAAGAGCTCAGCCGGTACAATTAGAACTCTTCGCGGCAGCATTTTTGGCCATAAGGCCGACAAGAGCTCTCGCAATCTCGGGAATATTACCACTGTAGAGAGCGGCAAGTCTACTAACTTACCAGAAAGACCTCAAACTACCCAGACGGTTGCTAGCATTGCTACAACTGCTACAACGGCTCCCACCATACATGTTACGAAGGAGAACGGCGAGGCTGGGGATACCGGGCGTTCTAGGAGATCGTCGAGCGTCCGAGGACGACGTAGCGATTCAACGAGGCGAAATAGCTTAAAGAAGCGAGAACCGAGTGCTCAACCACGGCGAACTTCCAGTACTGGAGGCGCGCCTCGCGCTCCAACTATCGTGGATGGCGAAAATTTCTTCACACCGATGGCCGATGGAGCATCGCAGGAGCGAGTGGACTTCTTCGCCAGCAGTAGAAGTGATATAGGCAGACAACAGTCCTTTTCTAAAGGCCGTGGACTACTTCGGTTTGATTCTACTGCTTCCTCGACCAGGGGTTCTACGAATGGATCTGACAATCTCGTCCTGGACTCGCTTTCATCACCGAATCCACTGCCCGTGGTGCAATTCCCCAGTGATCAGGTCAAACGACAGAGGCAAACAGTACTTGTGAGAATATGGTTGATGATTGCCGCGTTCTACCGTCGTGCTAAAATGCACGGTGACGCTAAAAGTGCGATTGAGGAAGCCAGGAAGTTGGTGGATAGTCTGGAAGGTGAGGTCACTAAAGATTCAAGCGGCTCTATTTCTCTACGAGATCCCGGTTGGGGCGGGAAGAAATCTGTCGAGGAACTTTGGGGTGATGTCCATAGTGAGGTATGAAGTCCAATCTCCATTCGAACGATATTTGCTTACATGAGACAGCTGGGCTATCTTGCCATCGCCGAAGGTGCACCTTATGTAGCGAGAGACTACTTCGAGGAAGCCTTGATGCACTACCCAGACCATCCCTCGGCGATTGTTGGTTTGTCCAACATCCTCCTTGACATATACAGCGAGGCGCTTCTGCCACCTCCTGCGATTCCCAGCATCATCCTACCGGATGGCCAGGCGACAAATCTGGTCCCAACGAGTTCCAAGTCTCAGGCTGGCTCTCACAAGATAGGAAGCATCCCAACGCTACCGTCAATACCATTAGGACTCGGAGGCACTTCCCCACAATCAACTAAGAAGCACACGACTTTCCACGAGTCTAGCGGTGTTTCAGCAGAAGAGCTCCCGCCTCCTTACAAAGCAGTATCCCTACCTCTTGTCGATCGGCTTGCCGCTCGTGATAGAGCTTACGGACTACTATCTGGCCTTACTAAATTAGGCGCAGGGTGGAACTACTCGGATGCATGGTTTGCCTTGGCTAGAGCACATGAAGAGAGTGGCCAGCTGGACAAAGCTAAAGAAGTTCTGTGGTGGTGTGTTGAACTCGAAGAAGGAATGGGTGTCCGCGAGTGGAACTGTGTTAGTGCCAATGGTTATGTGTTGTAGGCCAACCAACAGCACAGACTACAACCGAAACGAAGATTATTCATCCCAGAGGCGGATCACCTTTAGACGTGGACACACGGGGAAAAAGAAAGAAAAGAAAATTGGCGACCAATGGTGTTCAACGGAGATACTGGAGTGCAAAAGATTTACCAAGCGATGTGGGCGTCATTGTTCACTCATGTCATATTCAGCTGCGTTAGGACGACCCTTCGTATTGCTCGTTCCTAGACCAGGATTGATACCCTCCATGGCGTATTTCATTCTCGGAAATAAAGATATTAATGATATATAGACTCAATTCGAAAGCTGATCCCTGGTCACAGTTGGAAAATCTCGGAAACTTGAGCAGCCGTACTTAGTCTCTTACTCGGGGAATTATAATTCAAACTCCAATATTATTCAAGTATCCAAATCATGGACTAAGGTTACGATTAGCTTCGATGTTTTTCGGGACCGCAGTGAGGGAATGGAAGTTAATTGGGAGAGCCAAGGTCTCGAGACTAGGATAGTAGTCGTTCTCTTCATCGGGGATCTCTGGGAGTTATGACGGTAAGTCTAGCCTTATATCTCGACTAATAGGCCAGACTCCGTTCGGATATTCCATTCGCTCCTCGCTGGTTCTACATCTAACTTCCCACGTGCCTTACCGTCTGGTCTGGCCGGTTCGAAATAGCGATCAATATATGGGACCAGCCATCTGGACGCGACCCGAGATCTAGTTACGCACGCTACGCACCCGTTCCAGCTTAAACACGATATTTTGAGTTTACCCGAGCAGGGTTCCTCCACGCTCCAGACGGGATGGTGATTCCCACTTGCGCGAACGTCAACCTTAAATATCAGACGGAACTACCGGAAGCTTCTTCGTAATTATTAATCGTTAGAAATTCAAGGCCGAACCCGCGAAACTTAATACCAATTCGGTGCCGTGGCCTTGGACTCGGGGTTTGGACTTTTGGACCCCGGGCTTTGGAGTTGCGCTTCATCGTTGCGCTTGGCAGTTGGAATGATGACGAACAATTGGGGCCAACTACATTCGCGATGTCTTACCTTAGGTTCGGGAGGGATACCATCCGTATCCACGGCCACGTTTTCACTAACGGGACATATTCCCCCCTGGGTTGCCTTGGAAGTGATAGTAATCAACCATTCCATCATGGACTTTATGGATCTAGACGGAGTCTCGTCATCACGCGCTTGGCGTCCCGGATCTAGACGGGTCCGAAACGTCTACCGGCCTGGCGATTAGATATAGTTGTCGTCAATAGTGAACTCAATTTCTTGCCAAGTTATTAATACTTCGAAGGGCGGATGCGGACGATGCGGCCTCGTATTCATGCCTCATGATGAAGTATAAGAAGCTCGTCTGTTCTCATGAAGAAGATTGATTATTACTTTCCAGACCATCGGTATCACAGCTGCAATCCCCGAGCATTCATCAAGAACTTGGGCAGAAATCACAACTCAGAACTCAGAACTCATCAGCTCAAACCAAAAACACCTTCTACATCATGCAGCTCAAAAATCTTCTAGCAGCGGCCTTGTTCCTGGGCCCCAACGTCCTAGCAGCCCCTGCCGCAGCCGGCCTATCTCCCCTGAGCGAGCGTGAAGCCCTCGACGTAAGTCCCATCACCATATTTTCCAAAGTATCTTACATGGAATCGAATACTAATTCACTGTCTACTCACAGTCTCGTGCTCCAAACCCAGCAGATGTCAAGGATGACCACTACGGTGGTGGTCATGGAGGACATTACGGGGGCCACAATGGTGGATACCACGGGGGACACGGCGGTCATGGATACAACTCCGAGCCTAAGTTCCACGCTCGCTCATTGACTAGAGAGGAGCTGGCGGCCGAGGAGGCCGTGAGGGGAGAACATTGGATTGGGCAGAGGGGCGATAATTCGGATTGGTGGCACCACCACCATCATCACCACTGGGGTAACGGAGGCGGATGGGGATGGGGATGGGGTGACAAGAATGAGAAGGGTGAGAAGCCCGAGAAACCTCAGAAGCCTGAGAAGAGTGAGAAGAGAGATGCTAGGGATGAGAAGGATAAGTATGGTGATGATAAGTGGCGTCACGATCACTATGGTCACGGCGGTGATTGGGGATACCACGGTTGAGGGTATGTTGTTAAGGGGTATTTAAGGGGGGTAAAAGGTTGGTTGGAATATTAATAATACATGGGATTATAATATGGGATACTAGAATGGAAATACTTGCTCTTCCCTGTTACATATCTCCAGAAGTATCTCTCTGGAATTATTAATAATTATTTCTAGTAGCTCAATTAACCACAAAACTAAGTTACATAACTATCATCTACTTGAAAATAACTTGACCTCAGCACATATCGCTCACCCAACTTTATCCTCCAAGTACTATAATATTCACATGCATTATACTAAGTAAGCACTTAATCAGATATAGTGAAACTCTTCTTCAAGTTACATGTAATCAATTGATTCCATATCGAAAACATACATGTACATACCTCTCCTTCCCTGAATTCCTCCCCTCCGTACTATAATAAGCCACAACTCCAAGATGGTACCTACCATATCGGGCAACTCGCACGGGAAGGAATTGCTACCCGAAGTTGGAGTTAGGTTGAGGTTGCGGTTACACGAGATCTAAGTATAGGGGGGTTCCTACCTCCTTACCTAATGTAACACACCAGATACATCCATAGGTACTCGGCAGGTGCCCACTATAATTAATTAATTAATTGATTGAAAAAAGAGACGCCGTGCACGTGATAACCCGCAGAATACCTTTCTTTCACTTTCGAGTCCCAGGAATCCGCATCCGGTCCTGAAACAATATATAAACCAACCTTCTTTTGCGACCGAGTCTGCAACTATACATAGGGCGCGATGGAAGCGCAATAACACACAGCCTGCTTTTACTTCATTGCTCCGCTATATATCCGAATTCACTACGTAGTAAATTTTTCTTCTTACCTTGCCTTGGATACCTGCGTAATTACTCCACCAGAAGAACGAACAGCGGGGAGATAAAATGACGGTCTCCGACCACCCCCCAAGCAAAAAACCGGACTCCCTGATCAACCCGGACGACGGGCGGCGGTACTGGTCCAGCATCGACGCCGACGTCAACGGCATGCTGGGCGGCTTCCCCAGCGTCTCGCGCATTGATCTGCGGGGCTCGAGGAGTTTCCTCGCGAAGCTGGGACTTGGCCGCGCGAGGGGCCGGAAGGCTGTGAGGAGGGCATTGGAGGGTGGTGCTGGGTATGTTGTTTTAATTTATTTATTTACTTGCCGCTTGCCTCTTGCCTGTCTCTTTGTTATTTAGATGTTTATTTGTGGCTTTTTATATATCTTGGCCAAGTGTACCTAATATATGTAATCCTGCCTATGTTGCGTAGTATATCTCCTACCTTTCCCCTCCCCCGCCCCCTATTTTCCTTTTCTCTGGCTTTTTCGTCATTTGTGCTATTTATACGCTCCAATCCCTTCCTTCTTCCATCCTCCGGGGCGCGGATCTATGCGGCCACCCGGCCGCCTACATTCATGCATACATGCACATCTAGATGGATTTGACAGCTGTTTGGATGGCACCTCAACTCCAAAGGAAGAGGCAGCGCACACGCATATATCTACATACCTACATACCTATCCACATACCGCACATATGCAAGCGCGCTGCCGGGAACCCAGAGCTAAGAGCTGAGAGCTGAAGCGGTGAGGTCTTAGGATCGGACGCATAACCCAAGGGCTGCTCCTCGACGTCGCCGAGACCGTCGACGTAGTAGAGCCGATCGCCAAGTTCACGGCCGCGCTCTCGGGTCGCCCGGGCGTAGGCCGCATCTACAATGTCGGGCTGGAGGAGTGGCGGCCGGACGACGAGACCGTGGATACGAAATACGACTTGATTTGGAACCAGTGGTGTCTGGGCCACTTGACGGACCAGCAGCTGGATGCTTATCTAAGACGGTGTGCTGGCGCGCTGAGTATGGGTGAGGATGGGAAGGTTAGGGGGGTTATTGTGGTTAAGGAGAATATGAGTACGGCTGGGCAGGACTTGTTTGATGAGGAGGATAGTAGTGTTACGAGGTAAGTCCTCCAGCCTCATTATACGAGCGTCTTGTTGACAATGCTACAGACGAGACGAATCATTTAGGCGCATTTTTGAGGAGGCGGGATTACGGATAGTCAAGACGGAGCTACAGCATGGATTCCCACATGAGCTATACCCCGTGCGCATGTACGCACTCAAGCCTAAATATGCTTAATTCAAAGAAAAGATTTCCAATGCTATTCTATTAGTCTCAAGAATGCCGGTCTTCTCGTTCTATCTTTACAGCCATCTAAGTGGGCTTTGCGCGTGAATACCGGAGTACTGATACGTCTTGCCTGGCTTACTTGCGCACCCCCTATCCGGCTTACCACAGCCAAGATCAGGACTCCGGATCCACGACCTTGCTCAGCTTGAACAAGAACGGATTCAACCCCTTCACACCAACATCAACCCTAAACAACGCACCACTAAGCTCAACCTCCTCCTTCGTGCCCTCACCTTCCTGCATCCCCGCCGTCGTAATAAACAGCTCCGTGCCCACAAACTGGGTGCACGTGATATTCTTCGTGGGCAGCCTAATCTCACCCACCAGCTTCCCCTGAGGACTAATCTTCAGCACGCAGCTCTCGCCATACACAGCCTGCCACAGATTCCCCTCGACATCAACGCGGAAGCCGTCGGGCTCCCCAGATCCATCATGCACGTAGAACACGCGCTCGTTGGACACGTCGCCCGTTTCGGGGTGGTAGTCGAAAGCGTAGATGGTGCGCTCGGTCGAGTGCGTGAAGTACAGCGTGTGCCCGCCGGGGGACCAACCCACCGAGTTCGGGATCGTGACCGGGTGCCGCATCGACCGCGCCGTGCGCGTGCCGTCGAAGAGGAAGACGGAGCCTGTTTGTTTCTCTCTGTTTAAGCTACTGTTCCCTGTACTTTGCCGCAGGTATGCTCATGATCCGCGCTCGTACGTAATATTTCTATTCTCATCCCACGTCGTTGCTCCTCCTATTCTAGTCCATGTCCGATGTCCCGCGTCCGCGCGTCCGTGTACCTACTAGAGAAACTATACTCTATTTGGGCATGTAAATCGGCAGGTAGCGGTGGACATGGACATGGACATGAAGACGGAGATGGGCATGGAGATAGGTAGTAGTCAAACACCCCGGCATCGCAGCAATCCCCGGCTGCGGACATAACTCCGACGCATATGAGGGGAGCAGATCGTTCTGGCCTTCCAGGAATGAAAAATTCAATGATTCATGATTCACGAGAATTTTTCCTGTTCCGGGCGCCTCTTATGCAGGGACTGCCTATACTATACTCGAAGAAGCACCCTTGGATGAAATAATCCGTGAGGCTGGCGAAATGAGACGCGGCCGGGATCCACTGCCCGCGGGTCCTCCCCGGGTAGCGCGAGTAACCTCATGACCTTAAGAAATAGAGAACTAATAACAATAATAAAAAAATTTTCTTGCCCACTCGTAAACCATGACTTATGATTCGAGATGGAGGATGGATCCTACTTATAAAAGGAGAAATAAAGTAAACAGGAAACTAACCTTCGGGCTGCAAGTCCAGGCCGATATCGGTCATGGTGCCGAGCCAGAAGCGGCCGTGGGGGTCGACGGCGCCGTCGTTGCTGCGCAAGCGCTCATTATCGGCGTCGGCGCTGAAGCGGGCAATGTATTCGTACTTGCCGGTGCGGCGGTCTAGCGCCGCGATGCCGTACTTGGCACCAATGACAATCCGATCGCGGGGGTCGACGCCCTCGATATCAGCCGTGACCGTAACGGGAGCATCGAGCTGGATGGTCTCGACAGCTGATTCAGGGGTGGGGTCTTTGAGGTCGACAATGTGCACCCGCTTCTTTTTGATATCAACGAAGCGCAGGCTGTGTGTGGCCGCCTCATAGTAAGGCCCCTCGCCCAATCCGCAGTGGAGGTGCAGGAACGGTTCCGTCACACGCCACTGCTGTAGCTCTGGCTTAGCCTCTGTAGAAGACATCTTGGGTCCCTGTCCTTTTGTTTTATGAGCGCGTGGGTCAGGAGGACAGAAAGTCGCCCTTACTTGGTGCTATCTTGGAGGCGGAAACTTCTCGAGGAATGCCTCGGAAGTCAATCCGGAATTGAACTTCACTCGCGCTGAACCAGTGGAGTCTTTGAAGCGGGACTCGGCTCGGTTGCTCGATTAGTCTTGTATACTTCTAGCCGCAAAATTGGTTCATGAGAAGTTCCCCAAATGTCGTACAAGATCCTCAAGTATCACCAAGTGAGATCTCTATCGTCCGCAAGCTTTTAAGACTCGAGAATTGAGAACGAAAGTGAAAAGAAGTTGTTTCCGTGCTATGAGCGAACACGTTAGACGCCATCGCGATTTTTGCGGAACGCGGGCCTAGTAGCCGCGAAAATAGACGCCGAAGTCCTCGTCTAATTGCTCTTATGGGCTCAATAGGTCTGCAATTCGGAGTTTTCGGTCGAAACCTCCCGATCTTGAGCTCTAATCTGTCGGCTATTTCTTAAAACCTATTCGTTCCGTCGCTTGACGGATGGATATGGGCCGTGCTCTAATACGATGTACACCTACATATACAGATTATACTTGAAAGACAAAGCGATCTTGGGCTGCTTGGAGTAGAGGCTGAAATGGACCGAAGGCGCGTTAGATCTGTAGCAGATTACAACATCATCTTCAAACGACTTGTATGCGAGCGTCTCCCAGTATTGTCTTAAGCAGCCTACGTCTCTGTATCATCTAGAATAGATTACTGCGAAAAGGAAAAAACAAGTAATCCTTGTCACTCGACTCTTCAACTTCAAGCATTCAAGTTCCCTTCTTACGCTTGTAAGACGCCATAGGTGGCAACTCGGCGGGAATCTTAGCCTTGACGAAAAGAGAAAGTCGGGGGTGCCACAGCGCGACGTGTCTGTGACCCAACTTCGCACGTAGCTTTATCTATGTGGTTCTAACGAAGGAGCAACTGCCTAGAATAGCGAAACCGACGTTGTCATTAGAAGTGTGGAATCCGCATTTAGAAGCGCCGTCTTTTGCGTTGGTGACCGCCTCTTGCGAATCGCGAGGATCCACGACACATTGACCGCGTGGAAGATGCTATTTGGTTGTAGATAGAGGATGGGGGAAGACTGAAGGGGCAACGGATCATGGATGCAGATTAAAAAAAGGAGGCGAGGTATGTAATTTGAAACTTGTCGGTGTAGGCATCGTGGGCGGATTTCCCTTTGCGACCGTTTGAAGGCCGCTAGTTTGTTCACGAGAGCTTCGGGGTTCGGATGCGTCATGTGCGCATGCAATATGCACCCCATCCAGAATCCAACGAGCTGCCCTTTTGTCTGCAGAGACGGTAGACCTGCGGACCTGGACTCGTTGGCCGAACCGATGGATCTGGCTAACAAAATTTAGCTGAACTGACCAAGTTGGACAAGAGTTCGACCAGTGTGAAATCGAGCCGTTCCGAGCGGCTATCTAACAGAACGCACAGCCACTGACGAACCACATGATCATAGACTGATGCGGGTGAGTTAGGTATTCCAGAATCTTGTTCCACACGCCCCGTCTTTTAAGAAACGAAAAGCAAAACGAACAGAGAAGAAAAAAAAAAAGCAATAGGCACTGTCTGTTATGGAGCTAAAAAGTAATAAATGACGCGTGAGGACGCTCCACTTGCGCACTGTGCAGTTAAGGTGGTTGGCTGTATACCACTATAATCCCTGTCGAGGTCTTCGGGGGTTGCGGTGATTGATCGATACGATATATTTCTGGGCTTCGTAATAATAGCTCGAAGAGGGCTGACCCCCGTGCCTGTGTTCGGTAGCGATTGTCTTCGATAATCTGTGTATCACTGCATCGGCATTGATGACGATGACAATAATGACGATATTATAGGAGGGAGTATGTGCATCCGTAGCACGAATCGTTTAACTGTGGGGGTAAGAGAAAGTGAGAAGCATGGAAGAGGCATGTTAGCCATGTGTCGACGAGACACAAGTAAGCGGAATCATGAAAGGTGTAACTAGTACTACGTAGTACCTGCCGGATTGATAATGTTTCTGTACTGATACTCCGTATGTATGAGGAAACCCGGTTGCGTGATGTGGATGGGTGGCTCACCGCTGATGGCAATGTCGCCTAGGATGGCGATCATCTCGACCTGTGTGCCATCTACAGTGTATCCACCGCAGACCGGTCAGGCTGGCCGGAAATTCGTACCCCTGGTCCTTGAAGAGTGGATAGAGAACATGTGCGTGAAAGATGACATCTCGTTTTAGTGTTACATTGCGAAGCCCTGGAAGCTGGGGGCGAAGCCGATCATGAAGCCATTTTCAATGGGTGCCGTACACTGTGATGTTTTGATCCCTGTTCCCCGAGCTTGCAGGCTGCATCAATCCTTATTAGCTGCAGCTGTGCTCTGCATGCCATACATGATACATTTTCCAGAAGCTCCAAGAGAAACACGCGAACACGGCCCCCCATCCCCAATTCAATCTTCAGATCCAGATACGGAGCCCTCGGCAGAGAAGGGGGGACCAGTCCAGACTACTGGGTAACTTAAATGACAGTCTAGGACTTTTTATTTTGTTTTTCTCAACAATCATTCCGTAAGCGAGGCGTATGCCGCGCTATTACGGGCGCCTAGAATTGCGGTTACTGGGTACCTTCGCAAACCCCATGGTACTTATGTCCTGGTTCGTGTTGGGCTTTATTAGCATACATGTTACATGGCTGATAATCTAGGGTTGGTACCTCCCTAGGGAATGAGACGGCCTAGCATCTCTTGACAGACATCATGAGATCGACTGCGAGTCCTTGCACACCCTCATTGGATACGATTCTGAGTACGAATCTAACTCTCTCGCATGCTCGGCCCGTTGCGGCTTGGGACTGCAGTCGCAAGAATCATTGAACGTTTCCCAACCGAAGACTTCTGTTGTAGTTTATTGTGCAAGGGAGCCATTTCCCCAAATCTTTTTTTACGACCATTAGCAATTAAAGCGAGCCTGGGTTTGATTAAACAATGATGTTATCCCAAGTTGCTAGGGAGCGCCAGGGTTATGTTACTCAAGGCCTGCGGACAATGGGGTACAGTACTGGTAATCGCTCGTATGAGGTACTCTCAGCTGGGTCTCGGGTCGAAAGAAGTACCGCTAACGATAGGGCAAAATGACGTGTAATAAAGCATTATTTGCAGAAGCCCAATGCAATCAGGCAAGATAGCCTCAATGAACCTGGCGACGGAACATGCAAATTACTTCATTCCACCATGTCTCGGACCTTGTTGCCTGCATTGAACACGGACCGGCCGTCATTATTCTCCGACTGTGTGAGAATCCAGGGGAAGGCATATTAAAAAGTAAATTAGGACCAGGGACAAGGCGTATCCGAGATATGAAGTTGCGACGCTGTTTTTCTCCCAGTTCTACGTCTTATTTCGTTTTTGCCCTGGGAAAATTGACTCCCTTGTATATTGTCAGCGTCAAAACCATATAGTGCTGTTAGCAGGATGTGATTGATCAATCGTCAAATTGCTTCGAAATGGAGAATGCAACGTACGGATGTGCTAAACAGTAAGAAAGATTGCTCATCAACGTATGTGTGACTGCACGAAATCCTGATACGAAGTTATCTGCAGACCTGCTTGTTCACCTTTTTCTTTTTTCAGCTGTCTCTCGTCATATTTTGTGACGAAAGCTGGACACCCACGTTGCTCGATGCCACGAGGTTTCAAAAGCACACCGCCCTTGTTTCTCGATTCGGACTTGTAAGACAAGCCACTCAGCTCTCATTTGAAGCTAGTCCAGACATGGTTAGGGCGTGGCTTTCTATCCAGGCTGCTGGGTTGCGAGCATCGAAGGATGATCCTTGCGCTTACGAACCGCCAAACAGAAGGCTTTAATTTCGCGCGAGAGCCTTCATCTGTGTGGTGCGTTCCCTTGGCCGCATAGAGGGCCGCAGGAGACAGGGACTAGGTACGTAACCTGCGTTGTATGCAGATATGTACGGCATGCCGACCGGGACTAGATGGTAGTCTCATCACACGGCGGCAACATGAACCATCCCAGGTTCCAGTACATCATAGATGACCTAGCACATATTCCGTACATGCTACATATGCATGGCCATAATGCCGTAGCCCGCGAGCCCGAGTCCCGGTATATGTCCATGCAGAATGCGCGCTTGTGTAATTGTGCTGCTGAGTTCCTTTTTAATGATGCTATAGAGGATTTGGGCAGCCATCAAGATGCCAAGGAGAGGCCCCTGGCATAGCCAGCCAGTCAACCATCTGAATGTGACAATACATGCTCCCTTGCCGGCCGGCTTACCACACAAAATACGATGAAGTAATAAGTACTCATAACCAGGAAGCACCGTGGGCGGTTCCGGAGTTGAATTAGGTAGACAAGAAGAAACTCGTGTCCTCGTGTCGAAATGTCGATGTGACACTCCAGATTTATGAGCTGTCGCGACTCAAGTATCCTGTCTGCGTTGCGTTGTCTTGCGCCTATTAATGCACAATTATGGAGGCCTTCCCAATCTGCTGGCATAAATTTGTTAGGATGTTGAGCCCTTAAGACGCTTCGCAGTTTACGTACGTCGTCAGATCAGCATAGTAGGCGTTGACGCATTGCGCCCCGCAAATGAACTGAACAATAGCTACCTCACTACAATAGCTGTACTGCGTGTGTCGGTGATCCTGCGGGCTGTTGGTCATGCTGACATGGCTGGTATGGCTGGCATGGTGGCTTCGGTCATAATTACTGAGACATGGCTCTGGCGGTTGGGCTGGAATCCAACGGGGCCGCTCGTTGGTACCTGATCGCTTGATCTACTTTACTGTACCTGAGGTACTTTATGAACAGTATCAATGTAGATGGGCCTAGGCAGGGTGGTAAGTTTGAGATGGAAGAGAAATGCATGTATGTCGGTCAGCGGCGAAGAATTGAAAGAATGCAGAAGTTCGAACCGGTTAGCTCTCGTGACGGTCCTTCTAAGTAGGAGGATTTCCCGAGTTGTTACTGCCTCGAGCGTTGTATTTCCAAAAGTTAAATTATTTGTATAGCTACAAGTTTCTGCAGCCTTGTACGCAGGCCAACACAAAGTACACAATACGCAACATAACTGACTATTACCGCATACATACATCTAGATCCACTACTTTGGTACTGTAAGGTTCGGCTTACATACATTAGGTACACACTATACTATGTACATAGGGTAAGTGCCATCTTGGTTGTTGGAAAGGCTAGTTGCGAAGACTAAGACGGTTGAAGAGGGTTCTTCCCGCTTTCCGCGGGCGTGGACCAAGCCAGAAACATCGAAGCATCTCTACATATACAAGTGGATATGCGCTAGTAGCAATTCGAATGCCGCTATTGCTCCCTACTTCCCTGCCTCCCTGCTTTTTATCACCTACCTCAGGTAGTACTACATTAAAACCTAGCCTATTCAACTTCTGACATACATACCAATACCTACATATATCTACACTACACTACACTACACTACACTAAACTACACCACATCTCACTATGCTCCACGGTCCACGGCCCACGGCCCACGGCTGCAGACCTGGCTAGTCTTGCATATCCCAAAAACTATCGTCACCCTCTCCTGCTGGCTGGACTCGCATTAAGCCTAACCAGGTTTAGCTCACCTACCAAGCTAAAGGAGTGAAGCCCTCCACTTCGTCCACCACCAGACGACAAGCAACGGTACTGACCGCCAATCTTCAGGTCGATCTCGGTTGTCCTAGCATTCTACCACGTAGAGGAGAGATACTTGTCCCTCCAACAAGGCTCGACCAGTTGGCACCGCTATTGCACACGTACAATCCATGCAGCTAGAGAATCTGCTCGAGTGACCGCTTATTGCTGGTCCGTGGTCATTTTACTGACGCTGAACCTGGGGTTCCAACTGACGTTTTTCTTGGCTGGTCACGGTGGTTTGTCGATCATTCCCACCAAGGTCGTCCTAGGAGAACAGCTTGGTGCAAAGCGGAGTCTTTACCCGCCCACCTAGTCAACCCTTTAGCAGCCACAGCGACTCCACCGGAGATCTCCATTAATGAACCCATCTTCTTCGTGACGAGCCGTGATGAGCCGTAACCTATCGGCGGTGGAGGGTCCATTAGCTCTGCCCCCTTCTGCCATGCTTGCGCTGGCTTACACTACATACTACTGTATGAGCCATGCAGCACTACAATACGCGGTCCACGATAACCCTCATCCACCGGCTGGTGCGATTTCTAACGCCACAGGCAGAACAATGTCGGCATCCTAGGCAGTCTAAGTCTCAGCGACCAGTATTATGTACTGGTCAGCTGCATTGCTATGGAGGCTCCATGTAGGAGTGCGACCGCTGCAATGTGTTACGGTGAGTAAGACTCAAAGAGCCTCGAATCTTGAGGCTGTATAGTCTGAGTCAAATGAACATCCATACATACCTCCGCCATAGGTAACTCACAGTTCCGAGTGGATCATTAGATTGTTTTCGTCAGTCGGTCCCGGTTGACAACTCATGTTTCGCATGTCTTCTAAGCTGCAGGTGTCAGACATCAGTAGGGCTGCTTAGCTCGCTCAGCTCGTCAAGCCTTCGAAAATTCGAAGAGCCATATGGCGGTTCCTTGACAGACGCCCTAGTTCCAAGATCCTCATCATTCCCACAACTTACTGAAACTGTTATAAAAAGGAACATGCTACGGGGTATTCCTAGTTCGTATTACCCCCAAACTATGGGTGTCAAGTCCTAAGCCCTGCCAGTGCTCAGCACCAACGCGAGCCTGAACAGGGCCCCCCTGGAACCTCCTGCACCCCGGCCGCTGTCCCCATGCTTGGCTCCACCCTTTCTTAAGTTACTGCCATGTCTGATTAACATGTCTGATGATAAGAGCGGGCATGGGAAGCTTGGGACGTTCTCTTGCCAAGAAGATTGAAAAGAAAAGAAAAGTCGAATACTAGAAGCAGCTTTGCTCGCAGCTACTAGTCCAAGTGTGCAATTTGCTCTTAGACTGTCTAGAATGCTTATATCTGCCATCATCATTCCTTTCCTCGATTCTGAGAAGTCATACTACCGAGTCCTTTGCCAGCGGGTAAGTGCTGACCTTACTGCATCCGAGGCAATAGCTTAGCTGTCGGTGAATTGACGCAAGCGCGGTGGAAACACCACGAACTCCAGTCCTGCCGGTTTATTTGGTCAGGCATTCCTCCGTCCTACTTGTACGTATCCATCCCAAGAAGCACACACTATCTCCTTACGAGCATAACCGTAGCTGCTTGTCTGCCCATTCAGGCCCCAGTGCTGCTCTAGCGTTGGTGGGCATTTTGACCACTTATTGCTGCAGTGCTTTTGTCAGGGTTCGTGAATGGTCCGCTCTGTGCTGCAACTCATCATTGGCTACAACCGCATTCTTTCTTCCTCGTTCCTGTTGGGCAACAGCTGATATACAATCCACTAATTCCAGCCGCCACATATCTGTGAATATTTCCCAATATCTTCACCTCTGCCATCTACTTCTACTTCAGTAACGATTTCTGAACCGGACCTAGTCTTCCCACCGCCACCTTACGAGGACAACCTGTAACTCAAACAAGGGGAGCCTCCTAAAATCTTTCCGCATATACAACCTGACGGTTGATGGAAATATCCTTCAAAAGCTAGGAGAGCAACTTCGAATATTGTTCAACCCATACGCCTTGGATTCGGATGTCAGTTTAGATATCCTGGACCATCATATTCGCTTGCGCAATCACTCTAGTGATAGGCGCAGTAGAAAGCGAACCACCACCATTCTCAGAAATCCCTACATCAAGCGTTTGTTCACCAATCTGTCGCCGTGGCGGTCCAAAATCTCAACGTGCGCCAACCCTCCCTGCAGCCCTCTACCCGCACAGCTAGCAACGGGGACGTGGGGTCTCACCTGAATCGCCCGAGCAGCACTGAGCAAGCGGACGGCGAATCTGGTGGGGCAAGACTAGACTGTAGCGAAACGAGAGCGGAATTCAAGCGGTATCAATTCGCGTCTGGTAGAGGCGGTCAATGTCTGGGTCCTCTGGACCACCCGCGTGTAGGGGAACCGGATCCGATGTCGCAGAGGGAACCTGCGTCACGGTCTACCTCACCTCGGACATCCAGGTCTCCTCCAACAAGCTCAAGCACATCACCAGATCCTCATCAAACAGATCCTAGTCTCCAGCCAGGCAACAGCGGGACATTGGAAAGCAGTGGTATTCCCCGGACTAATGGAGACTTGACGCAGTCGTTACCCCAGAGGGGATTTGGTGTACGGAATATTTTGAACCCAGCAGAAACGCAACCATCGCCAACAGGAACTGCTTCTTCGGCGGCATCTGGACCGTCCGGTGGGCTTCCTCTACATCCAAGCCCAAATCTACAAGGCCCCACGTTTGAATCTAGCCCAATCGCTTCGCGGCCGTTTATGTATCAAGGGCATGGGATGACGAGCCAGCAACAGACGAACCCAGCGGCTGGGGCCCAGCCTCAGCTGGGACCATCAGCCGACCGCGGTTCGCCTGCGTCAACTCAATCGCATACATCCATAGGAACTCGACGAATCCTGACTCCAAGATCTCCTCGAAGTGGAGGTTACATACCATCACCTCAACCGTTGAACACCCCCCAATCCCATTACTATCCCGGCCCTCACTCTGCACCAGGTCGAGGCTTTCCAGCTGAATCTCCCGGGCCAGGGCCGCATGTTCAGTCACCACGAATTGGTATGCCCCAGCAATTGGCACCTCAATTCGGGAGGACTCATCACCCCGGGGCTGGTCCTCCGACTACTCTAGCTCCTTTAACGACACCACCGCCTCGAACGCTCTCTCAACCAATGGCTAGCCAGTTCAATTCTCCAGGGCAAGAGCCACAGCAACCACAAGGAGGTTCTGGTAATCAGATCAGATCTCATGCTTTTGGTCCGACTCCGCCGTATCCGACAGCCGTTCCGTCCAGTAACCGAGTCTTCCACCCTTCTCTTCCCATGGGAGATTCAAGGTGGCCAGGCATGCTTGGAGGGGCAGCTCAGGCGGGTCCATCGGGAGTTCGAAGCATGGTAGGAGTTGAAGGGCATGCAGCGATGAATGTTGGTGGCGAACCATTGATTGTTCCTTTGGACATGTATAATGGATCAAAACAAGCTGACGAGAAGCGCCAGCGCAATGCAGGAGCTTCTGCACGATTCCGAGCCAGGAAGAAGGATAAGGAAATACAACAAGGGCTAAGAATACAAGAGCTGGAGAGTCAGAATCGCGAACTTCTGAGGCGGCAACAAGAGCTGGAAAGCGAGCGAGACAGGTACCGCAGCGACCGGGATCGACTTCGCGATATCGTCTACCGAACTCCTGGAATTAGCGAGCTCGCTTACCAAGGGCCTTCAAGTCCTATATCGACGAGAAGTGGCGGATCTTTCGCAGAAAGAAGCCCGCTCACCTCCAACCCGCCCTCACTACCAATGCCATCTTACGGGGCTACCGATCCTGCAACAGGTGAGAGAGCAGCACGACGACGCCGAACAGACCCTCAGTTAGACTTCAGTCCATCCTACGGCTCGGTTCAGACCAGTTTACCGTCGATGCAGCAGCCTATACATGCTCCTCTGTCGCAACCGGGAACGCCTTCCGCTATGGCACGAACGTCGCGACTCCCTCCTTTACGATTAGATCAGCCGGCTGGGACGCCGACGACGGTGCCGTCCACCTCAGGCACTCCGGTGCAAAGTTTTTCACCTTATAAGCGGGAGCCGTATGAGACTGGTTGGGCGACGCGACCCGGCGCACCACACGATCCAAGCCAGCGTTAAGCCAGCATTAATTACTATTCCTCCGGTTTGGAGAGCTTACAATCATTACTCTACATTCGTTTTATGGAGCAAATATTTTTTATTATATATTTAGATTTAATATCAACTCCTCGCACCAGATGCGAGATGAAGCGAAAGGGTCCTACACATTCGAGCATTGGACAAAAAACGGTCATTAGAGATTTTCGCATAGCTCGGGCGACCGAGGTTTCGGGCGGGATGGAAAAGCTACATATCGCTTGTTGCTTGAATGGTTAGGTGTCAGGAACGAATACAGTTTGCTTTTACCAGTCACAGGTCTACGGGTCCCCAGTACCGAGCTGTGTACCAGATACCTCTTCCTCCGTCATAACTTTCCTTTGTCCTGCCTACTCTCGATGTGCACAGGTTCGCGGTTGTTTTGCTGGGAATCGGGTCCTGGGGGTTTTGGTTATATATATCTATCTTAGGTACCTATCTGTCAAGGATTTTGGCGTTTTATACTTGGTTTAGTTGGAATTATGGAGTTTTGTTTTTCTTATATTGGTTTTGTTGCTTTCAGCGGTTTTACTCGATATCAGATTGCGAATTGTCAGACTGTAAAAGCTTTTCTGTATTCAATCTACCATGGATACTCTAAAATACCCAGCCAATCTTGTCTATATGAATTGGTGTATAGCGAAGAAGCAGATACAGAAGTAGCTATTTCCTTTTACCGGGGCCATCTGGGCGTACTATTCCTATACTACGGAGAGAAATCTATACAACGGAGGTCAAAATTACGAGGAGAGAGAGACGGGGTGCTGGCGATTTCGACGTGTCGTGGACAGGCACGGGAAAGAATCGTGTCGATTCCCACTTTGGGAAAGGGGGGGTAAAGGAGAACGAATTGGGATCAGAACAAGCGGCTAAACTAGACGATAATACTCAAAGTCATCGAGGCCCAACCAGATAATCCCAACAAAGCCATCAAATCTAGCATTGAAACAACGCTATGCTGTGACACAAGACGGGCTTTTCCGAAGTAGTAGAGAATCTTGTATAGACGCAAAGTCGTAATCCGAATGAGATGCAAGACTGGGTAGGATCTGGAGCCGTCCAGAGCATGGGAGTAAACAGCATGCGTGTAACCCTATTAAACAACCTAATGGCTACCAGCGGACGGTCGCTTGACTGCTACGCCAGCTCCAGATCTCGATAAGTGTTTGTTGGCTGAGACAGGTAGGGTCGTAGCACATAGTATTTGCTTACATTCCTCCTTTCGAGACGGGCATCTCCCTCCAGTCACAATCTAGGAGTCGCCCAGCGAGCCAGCACCTACGTGCATGACGGGGCTGGCACGGCGGGCGTGATAGGGCGGACCGAGAATAGAATTGGGGGAACAGACCTGACTGGGCCTCTTTGGCGCGTTCCACCCAATCTCCAGACGGATCTGCCGTTGTATACGTCAGAGACGCTTTACCCTACCAACGTTACATACCTCCTCGGTATCGCTGCCGAGAAGCACGCACATCAAAATCGGCGTCATTTGCTAATATGTACATACCTACATGCATGGTATACATACATGCCACATACATTATCTATATGCAGACACATATACACACACATACCTATACATGTTGCTGTCGCCTACTCCTTGGTCAAACTCTATTCGAACGAACTGCCCTCGGTCCTGTCACACCTGCGTGCTGTATCCACATTGGAACTACCCGGGATCCCCCTCGGGCCCGTATATGGCGCCCAATGAGCCCGCTGCAGATGCATGTAGAGTATATTTATTTGCAGATCAGGGTTCGGCCTCTGAGGCAGGCCACATGGCATAAGGCCCTCTCCTACGCCGCTGCTTTACAACGAGGACAGGTTAGTTACCTAAATGGATTTAGATGGGGAGATACGTAGGTTTATGTAGGTCTAGTTTATAGGCAGGTAGTAGTGCGGCGGCGTGTTGCGGCCAGATAGGCTGGTGGATTTGCATCATCTCCTTCTTGTCCTCTGTGAGTCATCATGTCCCTTTTCTCTCGTCTATCTTTCCCCGTCCCAAGGTTTTCTCTTTTTGAGTAGAGGTAACCTTACATCCTTCGCTCCTCTTTCTCGTGATGACCGATCCAGCCTCACCGTTGGTTGTTTACCTAAGGTATGATTTATGTTGTAAGTAAAGTACATTGTCCATGACGGGCTACTTACGGCTGAAACGAAAGCTGTCGCCCATCCATCCACTTCCCGCTACGGGCCCCATCTCCCAGGCTAGCACGAAGTCAGAAGCTCCACCGGATACGGCAACGATGGGCCCAGTACCAAAAGAGCTGGACCAGATCAGCACAGCTGCGGAGGATTTTTGGGGGCGAATCAGAAGTCGGAGCCACAGTCTATAGGAGACCCAAATCTTAGAGCGCGGCACCGCTAATCTCTAGTTCAGGGGACAGCCCGCATGCTCTCTACGAGCGACTTTGCAGTCTAAACTTGCTTAACTCTCTCCTTTGTCACGATGGCTTTAGCTGCAATGTCTGTCTATGAGAGAAAGACCGCGTCGGTCCGATTAGGTAATACTTTGGCGGCCCCTATCTACCTAGCTATACATGAATTAAATCTATCCTGCCAACCTCAGTTCATGCAAGTAAATAAACAAAAAAGGTGAACTCTCACATTTCGCAATATATGCGGACGAATACATCCTCCCATCGTTCGCAATCTACGCACGAGAGCGGGGCGGGCCGTCGGTGTCTGGGGAAGGCATGTAGGATTCAGGACTCCCACTTCCCAATCCAGGCGATACGCGACCTAATACCGGACCGCTGAGGAGTAAAATGCCGTCACAATGATATGATATGATATGAACATCCTAAACCAGATCTACCTACGCTAGGTATGCATAGTCGTCTATCGTTAAAAGTTCCCCTGTTCCTCGCGCCGAAAGGGGGCGAGGTCAACCCGAAGCGACATCCATACCTAACTTACTAATCCTAACCACTTCATCCTTCTGTCACACGTAGCATACCTAAACCAGAACCAGAATCAAAAACATAATCGCGAGAGAAGCGCTCTTTTGGACCTAACGTTCTTTAGTTTGGCTTTCTCCTCACTCTGCTACCCCACGAATATTCCCCGAGCTTGGCCGCCGTACACTACCAAGCCATTTTTCCTTCACCGCAAGTTCGAAATCGAGAACTTGGTGTGTGAGGTATGTACCTAACGTATATATGTACGTGCCGGCAGCCCCGGTAGTTAGGCAGCAATTCGTCGAGGCCGTTGGTATATGCGTACCTATTTGATTGAATACTAGAGGCAGAAAACAAATGTTATTCCTCGCAGGGGGCGGGCAGACAAGCAAATAGGCAGGCTGGCGTATGGCGCGAGAGGCTCAACCATGATCTGATACTTAGTGATGTTACGTCACGTCACTTACCAGACATAATACCTACATATAGGTACACACATAACATACAAGCCAATATCATCCAGCCTATCACTCTAGCTTGGAAGCAGAAGCACAAGATCGACGGCGGCTCAGACACCTCGGTGATAGCGCCATACTCCGCGCTACGTGTGACACATCGCAGCTAGAGATGAGCAGCAGGCTCCTATGGCTATGGACGCAAAGAGAACTATTGACATGACTGGCTTGACCATCGTCAACGAATAGAACGCTGCCCAACGGCTGCACGAAAACGAAGATCGACGCCCCCGTCAGCACGATTCCAAAATGTCGAGCAGGGTCTTCAGCGGCTGCTGCAGCTCATACGACGCCGCAATTTACCGCGTACCTGTTTTTCGCCTCCCGTCACATACATACATACCTAGACACCTACATCTAGATGTATCCATCGGTACCATCGCGTCCTCCGTATGTGATACTTCCTCAAACGCCCCAGCCTTTCAATCTCGGGCCCGACCTCAGTTTCTGTATCCAACCCTTGGCGTCTCGGCTCGCTCAGGACATGGGGAGACGACCAATCGACAACGAAGGTCTCATAAGCGCAATTTAGCTCGCCAGATAATTTCCGGCCAGTAGGGAGGCAGGTACCCGTTCTAATGCTAACGGGGCAGGCAATTCGCGTACGGGTTGTGGAGAAACGCGTCGCCACTGTGAGACGAGGTGATTTCTTTGGACGGCTGGCTTGCTCGATGTAGCCAATATGGTTGGGGCGGTGGAGCACTACACGAGGCATGGTTTTAGCCGCCCGAGCTTGCGGGAGGTAGGCGTTCTAGTTTGATATCACATGGGTCTCATCAAGGGGCGAATGTAAGACTAGTGGTCCGTCACGTTAGAGGTGGAAGTCATGCTGTAATTTCCTCGACAGAGCGCCAGGTATCTTTGATCTAGACGTGGATGTAATCACGTCTAAGCTTTCCATGTAGGCTCGATATACAAGCAGACGTGATGCTACAAGGCCTCAAGAACGGGTCTAAGTGGTCTTAACTAAGCACTAGATAAGGGATTCTTATTAAATGAAATTAATTACAAGGTCCTTTTGTCTCTTACCTCGTAGTTAGCAAGACCTATCAAGCGACAGTATCGTATCTCCCTCTCCTTTCGGACCTGTATCAACTAGGACACGAAGTAGAAGAATAGGAGAAGGTATCTGTGTAGAAGGCTACGGGACCCCGGCCATAGCTTCATGGGCCACGAGTCCCAAAAAATTGGGAATTGGCCCTTCTATTGGGCGAGATAACATGGAAATAATCAAGCCATCTAGTTTATGGTTGGAGTAAAAGATGTAGCTCTTTCATTCAGCGTTTAGTAGCTTGATACTGTTCTCCCTAATAGAAGCAAGTACATCAATAAATCGAAGATGAAATTTTAGAAACTAAGTGTCCTTCACGTGATACGTTTGTCCCAAGTAAAGCTCCAGTGGACACAAAAAGGGGCAAATAACTACGATATATCGCTAGAAGCACGCCAGTCTACCGCCACAACCCGGAAGATCGTACATTGAAGTTGAGCATATGTCACCCGCCATAGTATGTAGGGCATACAAACAGCGAAGTAGAGGCATCACTATCTCAAGCCCGTTGGTTGATCCTGTTCGCGATCTCAAGGTCATATGTCGTTGTCGTTGCCTTGTCACGCCGCCGTTATAGCCGTCACGTAGATCGAATAAGGATGAAGAATACACCTAAACCGACATGAATATCTTCTATGGGACATCAATTTAGCTCCTTGAAATGTGTCTACTCGAATTCCTGCTAGTTTAGACCGGTCATCTTCACCCTTGGTTTCGTGGTCCTGATTTCGAATTTGCTCCTTACTACCTAGCCGCTAGTTCCCATGAGAACATCCCTATGTAATCTGCATGCCGACTATGACATTCTCATCGACCGCTGCCCTTCAATTCTTAATGACATTACAAGTAATAGGTACCAGTAGCAGCGAATGCGGTATTCACGATTTTAATACGGCGTACCATCACTAACCACTCACCACGCCCACCTATCACCTTCAGAGTCACTGTAAACCAAAAGAATCAAGCCAAATCATGGACATATATGAGAGTATGATGAACATATGACCTAACTCGCCGAGCGGTATCTCATTACCACGTAGTCCGTAACCGTAACCGTAACCATAACCAATGCGTGTTGCTTGAAGTGCCGAACAAAAGAGACTTGCTGACCATTAACCGTAGAAACACTCATCCATGAATAGATATATACCTGAGTATTAACCCGACGCCGCTCACAACTCCCTATTCCATTAAGCAAATCCAGTAGCGGCGTATCACCCGCAAAGTATCCCCTCCAGACTCCAACGCCAGCTTGGTCGAGGTGTTTGGGTCCTAGAAGACCAGTAAAATACTACCCCCTTATGTTCCCACGACCCCATAAATTATTCCCATATTGGCTTTGCTGTCCCATCCCGTCGTAAATCATCATCACCGGTAGCCTGAGGGCGGGTATGGCGGTATTTGAGGGTCAAGGCCGTTTCCATGCGGCATGGGTGGCTGCTGAAGCCCGTATGGCCCAAATGTCTCAGCCGGGTGCAACGGGGGCGGCATACCCAATCCGCCAGCAGATGACGCCGGCCAGCCTTGCCATAAAGTGTCAAAATCGAACTCCGGGTCATTGAGGCCTTCCATTCCAGGCGCCACGCCCGCAGCTGCAATGCCGCTGTTCAGCGACACACTTCCTTCTGGGCTGGGTTGTTGAAGCGTTGGCGGCATCATGGGCCTACCAGTAGGATCCAAGGATGGAGCCGGCACACCAAGTGTCTGCCGCTCTTTCGACGGTGGTAGGTCACCCATGAAGATATCCTGTCGCTCAGCCTTGACCTGACGGAAGAAGGGCGACATCGGATTGTGTGGGAAAGACTGAGAAACCGTGGATATCGTAGGTATCTTTCGACCAGGCAAATGTATCTTTTTGGCCGTGGGGAGTCGTTGTGTGTTTGCCTCGTGGAAGGTCTTGATGATATACCAGACCCGTTTAGCCTGAGCGTCCATCTGTCCGCAGTACTCAAGGATAAGCAAAGCGCTGTGAATAGAGTTGCCTGCGTCGGGATTGTGGTATAACGAGGCAAACTCATTGCTCAATATAATGAGCGCAGCTGCAAATACGAAGTATCTGTTTGGCAAAAGGATGGGTTCGTGTTAACCGTCTTTCCTCGTCAAAACGTTACCATGTAAAGGGATCTTACATCACAAAAGGATTGCATCGAGGCAGGTATTCGGCATCCAATGCAGCTTGCACTAGAATTAGTGTCCGCTGGGAGGCCTCGACGCATGCCTGAGAAAGCTTCTCCAGTCTTGGACTGAAATGGGGCGCTTTCTGATGACTTCTGGAGATGTCATCGCAGCCCATTTTGAGAAGATACAGGAAGAAAGGCCTCGTGAGGAGCAAAACGGAGTGGCAGTGCAGGAGATTGACATGGAGGATAGCAATGGCTTCCGCTGTACCCATTGCTTCATCCATGATCCTGCGGCAATGCAGGCTCTGTTGTAATTCCCGCTCCCAGTTTTCAAGACGATCTGCTATCTCTTGCGCCACAAGCGTCGATACTTTTCTTCTCTTGGAGTATACTCTCTTAAGCGTTGTCCCGATCAAACAGCAACTCTTTACTGCAGCATCCAGTGCCACTGAGTTCGTTACCCGAGCTTCGTCTCCCATTGTGGTTTCAGTAGTCCTACTTCCTGTTGGGTGCTCCAGTGCGTTTTCGGAGCAGTCCTCTTCTGATATTGTTATGGGACGACCGAGACACGCTGCAAGGAAGCGATCGAGAATGAATAAAGTCCTCCACACATTTCTCCGGCGACGCTGATCAGATTCATTGAAAATCACCATACTTTCCTCCCGATGCAGTCCTAACGCCTGTGCAGATCGTACTGCCATTCCTACCCTAAGTCAGATCCAAATTGATGATCCAGAATTCAGAGAGAAAATAGCTTCTTGCAATGCAGGTGGGGAACTAAGAAGATAGGTAACCTTGCTCACCACAGTATAGGTACGACGCATTTCGCCTGGATACGGCCAACATATATACAGACACCAGCAGGAGGGCCTGAACTGACCAGAAGTCTGCATCTTCAAACCCCGATATTGAGTTGTGGTAGATTCTTTTCGCGTTTCGGAAGAATAATTCAGCACGGTTAGCAGGTTCAGATTGTAAGTTTTGGATTACCGCTTCTTCATCATTCCCTTGACTCGGACGCGCGATAACTAGACCAATAGCAAAAACCAGATGGAGTATGCATATGTCCGGCTGACTGATGTTGAGAGGCCCCTTATACCATTCATCCACCGACTGGAGGAACTCCCCCTTATTAAAAACTTCAATGAAGCCCGATGTCTGCACTGGTAAGCCAAACTGCACAGTTACAGGAATAGTACACATACATGCGTGAAAAATGATTCTACAAGGATATTGGCAGTCTTCCTATCCGGAAGTACTCCAGTCGGCTGTATTTCCTGCGGAAGCTGGACGACGTTCTCCAATATGTTGTGCCTTTGGCGATCAAGTGTAAAGTCGGACGTGCCCGAAACACTCTCTACAATCATACGAATTAACTGCAAATAAGAAAGGCTCGCTGATTCGCCGACGTATACTATGCTATCGTATTAGCACACTAGGGAGCTGAGGAACCGGCCTTGGACAATAACGGCCTGGAAAAGGAGCCAATGCATGAAATAGAGCGAGGGGTATCCCAATTTCCCTCTCTTGGCCCTCTTCCACTAAATAAATCTATTACATACGGATTATGAATCATGTGAGGCGGGCTGCTTAGAAAGGATGAAACGTATGGGTGGTCTATTGCAAAGAGAGGTATGTGGCTTTACTTACGCAACCTTCCTGTCGACGTGTCCACAAGCATTCTGGGTAAAGACATGAGCTCAGCTTCCTCTCCAGTTACGCTGAAATTGCTACGAGAACGAGAGTCAAAATCGCGATCATTGCTGCTGAGCGGATGGCGACCTGTTCCCATGAGCTTATCTTGGCTCGTCTCAGCTGAGCCTGTTTCTGCTAGGCCCATTGCCAACCTGTCGGAAGGCTGATTCCACGGCGCCAAAGGCGAAGTGTGCGTCGCGATGGTCTGACCAGGTTCCAGGGTGTTTTTCAACGACCTTGGCGAGTTGTCTACATTTCTGCGTTTAGTCGGGGAACCGAGGGGCTCCTGTGATCCACCTTCCAGGCTCGTTGGCGTGTACAGGCAGTCCAGCCTCCGTTTCTGACATGTGCTACATGGATTTAATCCGTTGCACTACGACAATATCCGTTAGCAAGGATGATCGCAAAGTTGGATACCCTCAAAAATCGTATGATGGACTTCAGGCATGCCGTCCACAAGTGGCTACACAACCACACTAGCCGTTGTGAGACACAGAAAACCATCCGGAGGCAGCATAGCACATGTTGTCGTTGCCCAGGCTGTACACAATTCGATTAAGAGACACCAAGAAACAAGTTTGCTTGATGGATAACACATCCGTCTTACCAGTCCACGCATCCGTTGTTGAGATCTCGACGATATCTTGTGTAAGGTAGTATAGGAAGTTGTGGACGCAAGGGATGAAATAGTGAGACAGAAGGAAGTGAAAAAGAGCTCAATTGACTGACCTTTTGTTTCCTACGCTTACAGGAGTCACATGCCTGGGCAGTACGTTGCCTCTTGTCAGGGTCAACTTTAGGTCGTGTCATGATGGTTTGAGCCACAAGGGATTCAGGTCACATCCGCCATCCGACACCTCGCCACTAGATGACAGAACACAAGTCGGACAATGGGGAGAATAAAAAACAAAAGATGACTTCGGGGCGGCGCCGGTCTTACGGGCACTGGGGCGTCGGTCTCGGATGCGGTCAAATTTCCACTCTCAGCCCTATCGGAAAACAGACGGGGTTCAAGTCCAGAGTCGTGAAATGGTACGAGCAATTGACTCGGGAACTGCTTGTCTGCCCGGCAAAGTATGGGGTCGGACCTGCATGGGGCGCAAAGGACTTGGAACTATCCGGTAAGGTTGCTGTAGTAGAGGTGTGGATGGCGGCTAAGTGGAGAAGAGTATAGCTGAAGATACAGGTTGTATCAGGCAGCTAGCTCACTGGAGCGCTATGGTGATTTGCCACAACAGCATTTGACTGAGAGGATAGGCGAAGAAGGTGTAGGACCTTGGGGACTGGCGGAACGGGTCGGAAGCGGGAGATTGACATCAAAAGAAGTATCATGGAATTGTTTAATGAAGAACGCAAGGGCTGGCTTGCTAGAATTTTTGTCGAGGGGAGCCAACGTAAAGCCATGCACCCAAGTGGCCGAGTCGGCGCCCTCCTCCTGAGCCGGACAATGGTCGGTCTCGACCGCCTTTGAGCTGTCTGGCCATGATTGCTATGGAAAAAAATCGAGGCAGGGCGGAGTGAGTAGAACCGTGATTGGGCAGCTGGGCTGTAGATCAATCAAGTGAGACTCCGTTAGGCAGTTAAGTGGCGTTTTAGCACGCCCAGGATGCGGGAGATAGCGGCTTATGTATTTCTTCTTTTCGACGTGGACTTTCTCGTGATGGTTGGAACTTGAGGACGATGCCAGGAGTTGCGGACTTTTTCTTGATAGAAGGTAGATTTGACTAAACGAGACCCTTGTGAAGATCATAGAGGCCAGACCCGGATTGTTTCCTTTTTTATCAAAATAGCATGAAGGCTGACGAAGATATTAAAAAGTGACTGGTCAACTCCGCATCCACAACAAATGTCTCGGTTATAATTTTCAATTATTGGGCCTGGTACTCATTCTCGAGTGGGAGTGGGATCGAGTCCAATCTAGATTTCTTTGTTATGAGAAGTGATAAGAGAGGGAGAGAGTCCTTGTCTTGGATTATTCGTTATTCGTCATAGAACTTCCAGATTGAGTAGAGTTCAGCATGATTTCGACCTTCCACATGTAGGCGAGAAGGATAGGTACATGATACTCCGTACTCCGCACATGCAGAACATATGTACCTTAACTGCGCAGGTGAAGATGGGGGGGACTAGAAGCTGCGACCTAGCAGTTAAGGTTGTCGGGTAATGCACCTAATGGCTGGAGCGTCCAAGGGCTACGAGTACTTATACTAAGCAGTACCTAATAATCAGGGATTGTTTCTATATAAATACGACGTAGCGGTAAGTAGATCAAGGTACCTCGTCTCATCTTGTGGAAAGGGCACTTTGGGGTCCACCCTAAGGACACTTCTCCATTTTTGCGGCTCAATCGTCTCAACTACCAAAACTCACCTAAGACGTCCCGAAATCCTTCACCGTTTATGAGCCGCCCGTTTATATCCTGGAGCGTCATCTAAGACAATGCTGTCAACGTCAAGTTATGAGACTCGATGTGTCACTAAAGCCGTTAAACATCAATTTTTCAGAAAGGCTATATGACTTGCATTCCTCGGATAATGCACCTGGCTCTGGCGTCAAATGTTCTGTGGCTGATTTGTCAACCCTTTGACATCCATCTAACATTCTACCGTCACTGCATATAGCCTTAAACGGCTTCCAAGGAAGGTAGATTCGGTGCTTATCCATCCTGCATGCAACCCTTCAATCAAACTTCTCCAACCTCACCCTCGGCGTCGCTCAGTATCCCGCCAAGTTGACGAGACCCAGCCCACGCTGAGACGGGATTCCACAATCTGCCGACGTCAATCGTACGTTGGTGGATCGGCTTTTTGGGGAGATAGCTCCGGGCTGTTCACTGCTAGTCACCCTGTTCCGCTTCTGATGGGGTGACTTAGACATGCCTATCTTCAAGACATATCGCTTTTGTTTCTGGACTTCCATACTGATTGTCCCCTAGATCCAGGCATGCCTCCGACATCCTTTGAAGCCATGTTTGCTTCATGCCAATGGGTATCGCAATTTTGCATCCACAAGCGCTGCTGCCGCATCGTCGGGTGCGCTGCGCAAATTGACGTGTCAATAGACTTGGTCATCCCTAGTTCTTCCCTAGACAGTCCGGCATGTGCCCAAACTTCAAGGGTATTGGCTATAGCAGCGGCTCATAGCATCGGTGACATAACTAGACCTTTCTACATGTCAGTGCCGTCACGTACATTACTGCCAGATGAATTGTTATAGGGTCTGAAAAAGAAATCCCCTCGCTTATATATATGTCCGAGTTATAATCTCACCGACGGGATATTTCGGTGAGTGGCTCCGAATCTGATGAATCACAATATGTTGTAGTATACGTACTGTTCTTTATGTGATTCATATTTGTTGGAGGCCCCTGCTTTAGTATTTAGCGATGTGGCGCACTCTCTTGGGTGTTTCCTTTCACCATCTCAGTACGAATATATCCTTATCTTTATGCTTTGCCTTACTACCACTATCATGACTGTCAGACAGCCAAAGGCTGCGGCTTCTGTCAGTCATTCGGTAAGTGAGGGCGCAAAACATGCCTTCAGATATTTGTGGAAATCTACCCAGACGGAGCTGCCGAACGAGTTCCTAAAATATGTTGAGCAAGTTGTTTTCCTGAAATATTCCCGTACAGGGGATACCGTTTGCTTTCCATGCCCCTTACGTGAACAAGAAGCAGTAGCGGCACTTAAAGCGCTGGAGGGATGCGCCGCCGCCGCTATCGCGGATACCCGAGGAGCGACACGTGAGAGGGCAATCAACGTCACCCTGGAACGTGTGACGTCCTTCTTAATGTCCGCATATATCACCAACATCGACGGCCTGGACAAGTGCAATCCCAAAACCAAGGAACGAATACCGGGTTCGTCTCGTATATATCTATGTTAGGTAAATTGGCGATGTTTGTGCTGACCAAAATGTTAAGACACCGATTTGAACCAGGCCCAGTCGACTCTATACCGACGCCTGTCAGCAGGCTTATACGAGACTAGGAACCAAGGCGAATATTACCACATACACGGATCCCTGGAGGCGTCTACGACCTTGAATATGATAGGCCTTCCTGCGTTCCTCCCTGACTTGACAAATTATCATGATTGCATCGATACCATCGAGGGGGCGGTTCGACAATTTTCGGGAGCAGAATTAGAAGGATTGAACCGAGAGTATCGCCAGGCCGGTGCCCCTGTTTTCACCAATGAGAAGTACAAAAAAACCGCACATGGCCAAGTAATGGCGTCCCTGCCATTATTTACAGTGCGGCCCCTGAGCAAGGATACGCCACCGGTACCATTTGCGGAATTCACAAATGGGCCAAATCAATGTTTGCAGGGACTTCGCGTTATTGAATTGTGTCGGGTGATTGCAGGGCCAACCATAGGCCGATCGCTAGCGGCGCATGGCGCATCCGTTTTGAAGATCACATCGTCACAATTGCCGGATGTCCCGTTCTTCCAATTGGATGTCAACACCGGAAAACACACAACGTCCCTAAACCTCAAGGACGCGGCTGACGTCGAGATTTTCGAGTCGCTTCTTGAGACAGCAGATGTAATCATCGATGGGTACCGGCCGGGCGTCATCGCTCGTCTCGGTTATCGACCCGAAGATCTTGCAGCGAAGGCGGCACAACGCGGCAGGGGGATCGTCTACGTGTCTGAGAACTGTTTCGGCGGCAGCGAAAAAGGAGCCGAATGGGCCTGCCGTCCGGGCTGGCAACAAATCGCCGATTGCGTTACGGGTGTCGCGTGGGAGCAAGGTCATTTCATGGGGCTCAATGAGCCGGTCGTCCCGCCTTTCCCCATGTCTGATTACGGTACGGGCTGCGTCGGCACAATCGCTGCACTGTCGGGCATATATCGCAGAGCTACAGAAGGCGGTAGTTGGATTTGCCGAACCAGCCTGTCGCAATACGACCTTTTCCTCCTGTCCCTCGGCATGTATCCGGCCGACGTCCAAGACCAGCTGCGCCGCGAACACGACGCACAGTTCTTCGAAGTGCGCCACAACGACTCCGTCGACGAGGTTGGGCAGCGTGCCCTAGCAAGTATAAGGTACCTGCATCCGACGCTCTTCGAAGACCACATCCTGCAAAGCGCATACAGCGAAGGATACGGCGGTGTGGTGACCTGGCCGAAGGAGCCGCTAGAAGTGGAAGGAATCAAGATCGGGCATGTGAGGCCGACGCGCCCGAATGGCTACGATAAGCCCAGCTGGGAAGACTGGGAGCGCGACGAGTCGCTATTGGATGCTTGATATATTGTCCCCCAGACCGGCGCCGGGCTACGCGATATTTTACGAAGGATCTACGGGGTCGCACTGCAGTAGTGGCGGTTATCATATTCTTTTTTTCAACATTGGCGGGCGGGCGTCGTGGCATTCTGTCGTAACCGGTGTTACCTGAAAAGCGTGTTATGTGTTATGCGAAGTACGTGGCGGAAGAACTCATATCGCCGTCGGCGAGATAATGGGCAGGCTTTCTCTTTAGTGAGCATGGCATCGCGTTCATTCCTATAAAAGCTCTCTTTACTCCCATGGTGGCGCTTTCTTTACATCATATCTAATAACTAAATGAATTAATGAACATCTCGATTCTCTAATCAAATGTCGTCTCTCCTATATACTAAACCTGTTTCTTGGTTCCTGTGAAGCCACAAGCGCTTATGACAAGAGATATGGCAACAGAAAGCGAGAGGAGCTACACGGTTTTGGACACGCCTCAACTATAGTAAGGGGCTAGCGTGACTAGAGGCGCAACTATTTATCGAGACTATTCACAACTTGATAGGAGGCGACGGAGGACGAAAACAACCGCGTTTGCCAGCCAAATATATGATAACGGTGATACAATCCCTCCCATAGCAGGACCAAATGGGGAAGACATCCCGTTGTCTTCATCTACTGACCTATCACCGACACGTCAAGGCGATTTTACGAAATCAAATATATAATAAAGCGCCCAATACGAACCAGGCGGTGTGATAGAGGCTATCCTCGGTCGTGTTGAGCGAGCGTGATCACAGTGTATTGACATGAGGCGCGTTATCTCTCGCGAATGATGTATTCGAAACCGGCGTAGCTATTGCTGCTAGCGCACACTTTCTCAGGCCGGTGGGAATTGTGCCTTAACCTCCTCTTAGCTAGCGAGATGCCATCCTAGAGCTTGACTAAAAGTCAATCGACGATAATAAGTGCTCAGTACGTAGCATCATAAACAGTAGTATATACATCTCGTATATTGAGGCCATTCTATACGCCTATGAAGCACCAATCATTCATCATCTATTATCTAAGAAAAACCTCTCTATACTACTCATCAACCAGTCACCCATACCAACTCTAACACATCCATCGTACACACTACCTACCTACCTATTTAGCCTACCGATACAAACCTCAGACGATCTGATCTGCGCTACCATGCTCATCCTCACACTACCTACCTAACCTGGTTTTCTTGCGCAATCTCCTTACACAGCCCTGTACCAGGCCGGCAATCCCCAGGCTTCTATTTGTCACATCTGCGGCTAGATGCAGGAAACGCCCATCCGGAGGTAGCACAGCAGCGCCTTACACCAGCTCCTGAGACACGAGCAAGCCCTTCAGCGTGTTAGACTGCTGGCTTTGTAAACCATTTGCCTAGATTGTCTGGGATACGAAGGAGCTAGGCGAATAGGGATGCGGATGTTAGGAAGGTTAGGTAGGCTCGGCTAGGCTAGGCACGCGAGTGCTGCAGGATAGGATTTCGATCATGCCGGAGAAGCCAAGTTGAATGGTCAGGTCGTCCGGCGTTTGAAGGGGTTCGGGTCGCAGCACGCCGACCAGCATGATACCTATGCCACTGTTCCAGCGCGGCGGCGCCTTACCGTGAGGAACTGGTGATGCGAGGCTGTCTCACTTTATCGATGTCTATATCCTTAAACCCGCTGCGCCGTCGGGACTATGCAGCTATTCACCGTATATACTCGTAAGCTGTTTCTATATTCAGCAACTTATATATCGAAGCCGTAGCCATGGACTATACATAGCCACGGATATTACCGCGTAAGGCACCTATTTTCCTGCCACGAGCCGAGACTCTATAGTATGGCCTGACTACATGGGAAGTGGCATACGCCAGCTATTAAGCTTATCACGTAGATTGAATGGTTCCTATCAGCGGCACTCGTATTTGATGGCGGTCTGGAGAAAGACGACATCGTTCGTGTCGTCCTTATATTGATTCTAAAAAGCATCGTGATGGGAACGCACTGTGGCGGTAAGCGAACGTCATGATATCTCGATCTCTTGCATTAAGTCTCATTCTCGCTTCATTTCTATTTCAGCTACTCATAAATCGAAGGAGAATGAGACGGAAATGATATTTAATAATGTCGAGACCTTTGGCGCTGTGAGTTGACACTGAAATTAATTAGTGGACTCCGGGCCATTCCGCTATAGCCTCGATTTAGAACCACTAAACAACCCGTCCATAGTGTATACTCACATTTCAGATACCCTAGATTAGCAAACCCACGAAAATAAAATGAAGTGAAGAAAGGCAAAAATAATTATTCTCAAAATGAAAAATGAAATATCAAACAAGCAAAAGAGTAGTCACGCCGTGGATCGAACACGGAACCTTCTCGGGACTTTGAACACATCAATGTGAACGAGAAATCATAACCATTAGACCACGCGACTTGATCTTAGTTATCTCTATTTTAGATAGGGACACACCAAGGATGAAAGCTTCCGGCGTTTTTGCAGTACTTATAGCTGATTGCAAATTCGCTATAGCGCTAGGCGCTACTGTTTCCAAAGCGGGGTGTGGGTGCCCACTTCCGGTCAGCAGCTATAGGTGTGTAAATTAGCCCAATTATCATGCTGCGGCGTCCCTTTTAACTCCGATAACTTCAGCAAATAGAACGGCAACTAGCCCGAGCCCATCAGCCCTAGAAACACTAAAAGCAGGCTATATAAAATAGTTCATTGCTTTGGATACGTTATTCAGGTAGACATAAACTAGCCCGCAGTCCCTAACCAATGCAAACGCAACGTCACCGAGACTGACTTATTCAGACCGACCGAAGAATGGAGAGGTCTTGACAAATGATCGACACCTAGGTCCTGACTGCCACCGGCAAACCAGGATCGTAGTATTGCGTCGGGCCGAGCAGCACAACATCGGTTGACGTCGTAGGCCCTCGAAAACACATAGGGCAATACCTGAGCAATGAGCAATCGCGTAATCGGATTCAATTTCTTGACATTTATCCAGTCTACGAGATACCAGGGGCCCAATTGCGACCCTGACTATCAACAAAAACCAGCATCGTGATAGGGCGATTCCTCGTCCTTCTTGCATATGGGGAAAGTTCGGCGCTCCGTTCCCGTTCCGGTCCCCGGAATAATTTGATAATATGACCTTGAGCACCTCGGGACTCTTATTCCCAGCTACAACCCGGCCAAGTTGCATGTCTACCCATCTACCGCCTTCTCGATATCTTCGTGAATACGCCCTATGGTGGATATTTTGCGATTTTCTACGAGGCTTGCATGAGCAACGGTGAGCAAGTTAGCGATGTCGGAGGCTGTCTGGAATACCGGGTCATGGCTTTCGGTCGACGCTTTTTGAGTTTTGCGCTGTCTTTGGTTGAGAAGAGCTTATATAGGTAGCTCAATAATACCATAAGGTTTCGTTCCTGCATTTTCTTACGTGGTACCTGATTTCTTGCCATTCTGTGCGCTTGTCCGTGTTCTTCCACGTTTTGCCATCCCTTGCGTTCTTGTCGCCTTTGAGTACGGTCAATGGATTTGGTTAGAAATCCCGAATATGAAGGACCGCTTCGATGAGAAGTGCAGCGTGGGATGCTCGAGCCCTAGCGGCACCCTGGTCGGGGAGAACATCACACCGGCGACATTTTCTTCCTCTTGTTTGTTGGATTCCGTTCCCGCCGACGAACCCCCAGATGGCGGATTCCTAGCATGGTCCCAAGTAGTTCCGGGCCACATCGCCAACATGCTGTCCTGGGGTTACGGGACAGGCTTCGCCGTCTTTCAGCTTTATTACAAGGAGACACTGGACCTGCCGGCGGCTCAAGTCTCGTGGGTAGGCTCGATCCAGATCTTCCTATGTTTCCTTATAGGGATGGTCTCTGGCCGGCTCTCGGATGCGGGATACTCGAGATACCTATATGCTATTGGCGCTTTGATATCTGTATTTGGTATGATGATGACAAGCCTGGCAGACACGTATTGGCAGATCTTGCTCGCACAAGGATTCTGCAGTGGCATCGGCGGCGGGCTGATGTTCATGCCGGCCACTGCAAATGTTGCCACATACTTCAAAAAGAAGCGATCACTTGCTGTGGCCTTCAACGGATGCGGATCAAGTACCGGCGCCATCCTTTTCCCGGCCATTGTCCAGTTCCTCACACCGAAAGTAGGCTTTCAATGGGCAGTGAGGATATGCGGATTCATAGCCTTGTTCTTAGCTATCATTGGCTTCTGTCTCTTGAGGCCGCGGGAACTGCGGAGGGTTCCACAGCCTATTGTCGACTGGAGTGCCTTTAAATACGTTCCTTATTCGATGTTCGCCGCCGGCGCCTTTCTCATATATTTCTCCCTATTTACCATGTTAATATACGTAAGTTCAAGGATTTTACTCTGGTAGCAGCTCCCTGGGGTTCCGTGCTAACTGTCTTCTGTCTTAGATTAATTCGTTCGCGAAAGACATCATCGGACTAAGCGATTTAGAATCGATAAATTTTGTGCTCATTACGAACGGAGTCGCCATACCCGCAAGACCCATATTCGGCTACATAGCCGACCGCTATGCCGGACCTGTGAATACCTACGGCCTGAACTGTATCGCCCTGGGGATCATGGCGTTTGGTTGGATGGGCGTCCACAAGAGAGGGGACATGTACGCCTATTCCGTGGTCATGGGCTTTGTGAACGGAGCTGCTCAGGGCCTCTTCTCGAGTGCCGTAAGCACCTTCGTTAAAGACGTGAGGAAAATGGGAACTTGGATCGGTATGGTATTCGCCCTCTGCGGATTTGCTACTCTCGCTGGACCTCCGACGATGGGCGCCATCATTGATGCCAGCAACGGGAAATACATATGGGGACAGCTCTGGGCTGGAACAACAATTGTTATAGGCGGTTGCATGATCCTCGTGACATCCGTGGTATCGACGAGAACATCGCGGAAAAAGTCTGAAGTCTAACGTGAGACCGGGCAACCTAAGCGCAGGGTTGGGTTGAATTGAATTTTGGATCACGCCTTCGAAGACGACGAAGGCATGTGGATCATGCATAATGCATTGGAGAATCGCGACTCCGACCGCTTACCAGGATTGGAGTCGTTAACCAGAATGAAAGCGTGATAGGTGGAAGCTTTCGTATAATATCTAATGATAAATAGGGCTTCAAGTTGGAATACTCCCCTGGTGCCTTCCTAGAAGACTTTACACAAACCAGAAAGGAGCTTCCAACGAGATAATCTAAATATTTTACTTATGATCCAGGCTGGCTTGGGTAACATCTGCGATGAACTTTGCGCATATAGATATCGTACCTGGAGATATCCAAGACGTGTACAGTCTGAGGTTGGGGCCAGGATATTGTTTAATTGCCGCTAACAGGGGCAGGGGCTTAGACCCGGCGCATAAATCGCGGCAGATGCATTTAACCTTAATTGGGTATGGGTAATGCATTAGACCATGGTCTATTACCTAATCCGTAAATTGACAACACTGACATCATCACTCGTCTGAGCTGTACAAATCGCAGAGCCTGGCTGCCTCCTTTTGTATCAGCACGTCACAGCCTGACTGTATGTTATTCCATCCTTTCGGTCGCAAGCTCGGTGATTCACGTTAATCCGAATTGAATGAAGTTCTGTTGGTGAGCATATTGACTGAGGTGGCTTCTAATTGGCTAACAAGTGAGTCGCTGAGCTGCCAACCGAGGCATGATCGATAACCAAGCCAAGGGGAAAACTTGAAAAGTGATACAACCATACCTGGACTTACGTATGTATGCCAATACTTATCCTTACAAGTTTTGGGGAATAAAACTTTTGCATCTTTTCTTTCTTTGTTCACATCTCGCATTCGTTAGGTGTTTTGATAATCCAGAGGCCGCCGTAACTGGAAGCGCTCATCCAATCCTCCCTCTCCGTCAGTAAACGGGCGTCAGCGCTTAAAGTTCGAAACACTCTTTGTAAAGAGTTAAACGCACGACGATCGCTTATCTGCCTACCACATACCTATTTAACAATTCACCTACTTCTCTGAGATACTATCTTCTATTGTTTTCCTCAATTAATTGACTTGCTGTCTGGCAGTCAAATCCAATTTAATATTCGGACAAGATGGCGGCAATCATCGCAAAGAAGATCCTCAAGGAGACGGCAGGGAACCAGTTCGGATTAGCAGTAGGTGACATGCCCTTCTATCCCATGCAATATAATGGGCACAGAGCCTAGCTCTATCACGAAAGAGGCTGACAATTATAGGATCCGTACTTCGAGGAAGTTCCCGCTACAAGACTAGACGGTAGACCATCGAAGACGAAGACCAAGAAGGTCCGCAAAGCCTTACCACCTGGCCTCTCGGAGCACGATGCGAAAATCTTGACCAAGGTGAAGAGACGCGCATACCGATTGGACATGAGCTTGGGTAGCTTCATGGGAATGAAGCTCGGCTGGGGCAGCCTCATTGGCATCTTCCCATTGTACGTACACAGGAAGTCTCCCTTGTTTAGGGTGATTATCAGTTGCTAATGGAGGTTAACTGTGACAGCGCTGGCGATCTCGTTGATATGCTTCTTGCCCTAATGGTCGTCCGTACCGCGAAGCAAGTCGAAGGAGGTCTCCCGGTTAATATCCTGCTCCAGATGTACGTAATTGTCTTCATCGATTTCGTCGCTGGTTTGATTCCCTTCGTCGGAGACATTGCGGATACTCTCATACTCGCCAACACGCGTAACGCGATTCTGTTGGAGGACCATCTGCGAAAGAAGGGCAAGAAGAACCTCCGCCAAAGCAATCTGCCGGTGCCGGAAGTTGATCCTAGCGACCCGACCGAGTTTGATCGGTTCAACGCTGGTCAAGTTGACACGTCGACCTATGCTCCGCAGGAAAGCGGTGTCGCACCCGTCAGGCCCCATCAGTCACAGCCGTTACAGCCCGCCCAAGCGAGAGTTCACGACGGCCGACAAGGCAGGTCAGGCAGAAGTTTCTTTGGCCTAGGCAGTCAGAGATCCCGGCCAGCCGATGTTGAGACGGGTGTGCAACGCTAAGGACCCAAGGACCCGCTAAGAGTCAAACACTCAAACATTGTGGGGTCAATTATACGATCCTTAAGAAGGACGCGTTAAGTGCTTGGAGGGGCAGTTACGCGTCTACTTGTGTCATTCATTTGACAATTCCGAATGAAATCATCCAGCATTGCGCTTTAGGTTACTTTTACCCTTGATCATTTCATACGTTTGGGAGCAGGAACTGTTTGATAGGAGAGCTCGCGGGATATTGCATATTCAGGTGTAACAGCAAGCAGAACGGCGCGTTAATAGAATGATACCAACCGGGCGGCTATTATGTCATAATGGAGAATCGTATCCGATATGAGATTAAGTGACAATCGACTGGTGTAGCACAAACGGGTACATATCTGACGGCGTGTAGAACTACGGGATATATGTACGGCTCGTACTCCGAGGACACCACCCGACAAAGACCGATATTAGGACCGGGATTGATCATCCAACACTAGCTGATGATTCGCATAACGAGTAAGCATTACTCGATCTTGAATCAGCTTAAAGCTAGGGATCCAACCTATCCCTTTTTGGATCTTTGTTTATCTGATACTGTGATCTGATAATCCTAGTTGGCGGTAGTATCCCTGTTGGTGAGACCTGAAGCCAGGGCTGGTAAGAACCGAGCTCGCCGAGCCTCCTGCATTCTTTGCGACACAGTGCAGTAGCTGGTCGTAGCTGGCTGAGCGATTTCCACTAAAGTGGGTTTGTACAGTGGGAGCTGCCCCCCCTGGCTGCCTGATAACGCGTAAAAAAGTGGCGGGGGGTTTTAGTCGCGTCTTCCGTCGCGTTAGATCCTGATGATTTAGCGCACGTGACTTGGCGCGAGAAGGCTTTTTAAAAGATTCTTGGACCCGACCAATTCCAGACACGCTTTCTTCTGCATCCCATCAACCACGACAACTTTTCCACTTAACGCGTGAATTATTCAATTTACGCCGTGATCAATTGCATTTAATCAATTGACAAGTCACTTCTCCAATCCACAATCTACAACCGCAATTCCTTTTCCATCTCCAACCACAATCCGTCGCAATGGCTACTGAACTCACTCCCTCCAAGAAGGTACATGACGCGCACCAATTCTTTGTCTGCGACATAGCAATTTTATACTAACGCGTTATTTTGCACAGGTCGCCTCCGCCATTGACTCACTCAAGATGGAGTCCCCCGTCAAGAAGCTCGACTTCTCCGGCAAGGAGAACGCACCCGTCGATGCTAGCATCGACGCCATCGCCAACGAGATCGAGTCGAACAAGCAGACTCTTGCTAAGGAACAAGAGAAGCCTGCTGTCGCCCCCACCATCAAGCCTGAGGAGGCCGATGAGCCCATCCTACAGGAGAACCCTCAGCGATTCGTCCTGTTCCCCATCAAGTACCACGAGGTAAGTAACGCGTCCCAGACGCGTAAAGTGGTTTCTGACGCGACATATGCTAACCCTATGCACTACAGATCTGGCAAATGTACAAGAAGCACGAGGCTTCCTTCTGGACCGCCGAGGAGATTGATCTCTCCAAGGATCTCCACGACTGGAACAACCGTCTAAACGACGACGAGAAGTTCTTCATCTCCCACATCCTTGCCTTCTTCGCCGCATCCGACGGCATTGTCAACGAGAACCTTGTCGAGCGATTCTCTGGTGAAGTTCAGATTCCCGAGGCGCGATGCTTCTACGGCTTCCAGATCATGATGGAGAACATCCACTCCGAGACCTACTCCCTCCTCATTGACACTTACATCAAGGAGCCCGCACAGAAGACCCACCTCTTCAATGCCATTGACACCATCCCTTGCATTCGCAAGAAGGCCGACTGGGCCCTGCACTGGATCGCTGACAAGAAGTCCACCTTCGCCCAGCGTCTGATTGCCTTTGCCGCAGTCGAGGGTATCTTCTTCAGCGGTGCCTTCGCCTCTATCTTCTGGCTCAAGAAGCGTGGTCTTATGCCCGGTCTGACCTTCTCCAACGAGCTCATCTCGCGTGACGAGGGTCTCCACACTGACTTCGCCTGTCTACTATTCTCGCACCTTAACAACCGCCCTGGCAAGGATGTTGTCCAGAAGATCATCACCGATGCCGTCGCCATCGAGCAAGAGTTCCTGACGGAGGCTCTGCCCTGCGCTCTGCTGGGCATGAACGCCAACCTGATGAAGCAGTACATCGAGTTCGTCGCGGACCGCCTACTAGTGGCCCTCGGCAACGACAAGGTGTACCGCTCCACCAACCCCTTCGACTTCATGGAGAACATCTCCCTGGGTGGCAAGACCAACTTCTTCGAGAAGCGCGTCGGTGACTACCAAAAGGCCGGTGTCATGGCCAGCACCAAGAAGAACGTCGCTAGTGACGATGTCGCCGCGTCGGCTGAGGGCCAGGGCGAGAACGGTGGCGACTTCACCTTCGATGAAGACTTTTAAGCTTCTCGTTGGTGTGGCGTTGCTGTTTCTCTTATCTCTCTTTTCGATACCCCTACCCTCGGTCTTGCTTAGACTCGCCCGTGTACTATATCCCCTTTCAGCACCCGCCTCCCCTTCACACAGGTCCTCGATGCTTCTCTGTTAGAGCTAGAGGGCTATATAATGCTATAGAACCGGCGAGCAATTGCGGTGGTGCAAGGTTTGGATCCAACAACTCCTTGGGCGCTCTCCATCTCATCCCCCCCTCCAACCTATTTTATATAGATGGATCAATAGTGGGTGGGATGGACCGTCGTTGGATTCTCAACCTTGAGTAATCTCTTTTTTCTTTGTTTGTCCAGGGACAAGGTACATCTGATGGCGTTTTAGGCGTTGAGCTTTCGCGGTCAGTCACTTTTTCGATGATGGCCTGCGCTGGGGGGGTGAAAGGAAATCCAAATCATGGTTGCAGGGAGGGAAACGAAATGACTTGATGCATGGAAACGCGGTTGCGGATGTAGCACAGATGAAGATGAGGATGAAGATGGAGATGGACAACGGAAGTTGTTGATTTTAATGCAATTGATCACGATGAAGATTGTTGAATTGCCTTTGTTAGTGATTAGGTTGTGAGTGTGACTTGGTGATATGTGCTTTGATTTATGACTCGGACTTCGGAGATTTGTGCTCATGCTCGTGATGACTACCTGTGTATGCATCTAAAAACATCAGACCTCCCTGGTTTAGACGTCATGCTCATTATGCTTTCTATAACTTTCCCCAAGACATATAGCAACGCAATGAAGAATCGTCCTTTCGAATCTTGACCAAGCTTGGTCTTATTTTCTTAGCTCTCCCTTCCTTAAACTTCATCTGTGCCTCTATTTCTTCCCCCTCTTCTTCTTCCCCTTCCCACCACCACCCCCTCCACCTCCTCCTTGCTGCCCTTGCGCCTGTCCTCCCTGTCCTCCCTTTCCACCAGCACCACCAGCACCTGCACCACTAGTCCCTCCCGCCGCCGGGGCCACTACTTCCTCCTTCCTCTCCTCGGCCGGCGTCCCCGCATCACCCATAACCTCATCCGCCGCCTCAGGCAACGGCAACGCCGCCATCCGCGCGCCCAGCGGCTGCCCCAAGCTAAGTATCAGCCGCGATACCTCGGCTGCTTTGGTGGTGCGGTATTTAAGGCATACGCCTGAGTGTGGGTCGTATGTTTTGAGGGTTAGGGAGCCGCGGGGTGCTGTTGCTGCTGGTGTGGTAGTAGTAGTGGTAGTGGTGGTAGTAGGCTGTGATTCTGAGGGGGGCGAGGAGGATTTCTTGGACCGTCGGGGTTTGGGTTTGGAGATGTGGTAGGTTGTTGTTATGCGTGTCTGTTCTTCAGTTAGTATTTGCCTTGGCGTTTGCGTTGCTTCTTCATGGAGATTGTTTGTAGGACTGGGAAGAACTGCTGCGGCGGCGCAATTCAAGAAGTACACGGAATGGTATAGTATGATAGTGTAGTAGACATACCGTACTCGGCCGCGCCTCGATCAAAAGCGAGGACTGGTGCAGCCACTCCTGGCTCGTGGCGTAGTACGGCATCGTGAAGGATTCTGCCTTTTGCTTTCGAGTATATCTGCCAATATCCACAGCTCTAATCCTCAATTAAAGAAATCTGTATCCAGATGGTCCTGCTCGAATCGGGTTTCGCGTGGCTTGTAGTTGGTGTGGTGTGGTATCGGTATGTGCTTGATCTCGTGTTGTCAAAGCGTGTAGACGTATGGAGTTGGACCTGAATTTCGCACTTTTCCCCTGTCCAGTGACGACGGGAGTTTCGATGTTTTTGGTGGGCTGCGTGGGGTCCAAATAGGTGGATAGCTCATTGTAATAATTGCGGGGTAGCTCCAGCCTCATTCTGATTGCAGATTGTGAATACGGTTAATTGCATGGGCATTCCCTGGTGAAGCCTACGACGGTCCTGACATGTAGAACCTCTTTTATCTTGTCATGGGAAGATACCAATAATCTTATGGAACGATGCTCTATTCATATAGCCAGGAACCTAGAATTGTCCTTTTAGACGCCAATAATGCAAATGGGGTATCTTCCGTATACAACCTCGACCTCACTCATCCTCTCCCCTTTCTTCCCTTTCACTATCATATCATATCCTCTGTTGTCCTAATAGACTCAATGCCCACCGCCGGCCAATCATGATACCAAGCCAATCAATGACACTCCCATAATTCAAGCCATCAAAATCGACCATCTAATCGGCAGTTACCTCTTAGGCATGTGGATCCGGCAACCAGAACACCAAGTCTTGATCGGCCGTCGCGAAGAAATTGAACCTAGGATTCATAGCCAGCACCGCAGCCGGTCTCTCGTCCTCGAGCACGTACGCCGGCTCCAGGATCTTCTCAGATGGGTTGCCTAGGGTGTCCCACACGGCGACGCCCTTCCTCACTCCGCCTAGGACGTACCGCCCGTCCTGGCTGAAGCAGCAGTCCCCGCTACTCTCGATGTTGGATCCGTGTGCTCCTCCACCGTTCATCGTGTATTCTTCCCCGGGTGCCAGTCTGTTGCTTCCGCCCTCGGATTTGTGCAGGTATGCCTTCAGACTGCCATTGAACGAATCTAGAAGGAAATGGCCTTCGCCCTTCGTGCCTAATAAGATAGATCGTCCATCATTCGCGAACTCAAGTTTAGTCCACCCTTGTAGCGTATGTCTGGCATCCACTGATGCGCACGCTTCCACGATGTCGAATTCTGCGACCGGGGCTTTATCGAATTTCCGATGGTCGTAGAGGAGGATCATACCACTACGAGGCGATCCCACGGCGAAGACTTGTCCGCTTGGATCCCAGGCTGCGAGGTGAGGCGTGTTCAGGTACAAAACACCCGTCTCATTCTTAGTTCCAGCGTTCCATAGTCGTATCGTGTTATCCTTGCTGCAAGATATGAAGTCGTCGTTGCCGGGATGCATTGCTAAGCATGTAACTGGTGCTGTGTGGCCTTCGAAATATCGGATGAAGGCGTTGTCATGGGTCGTTAGGTATCGAATTGCATCTGCGAGAGTCCGAATATTAGCATTCTTTTAATTCCTCTCATGGAATTCTGTGGACTCTAGCTATCCGTACCATTCTGCTTGGTGCTCGCGTATATTATACTCGAGCTATTATGCGTAAACTTCGCGAGCTTGACTCCGTATTTCTTGCTAAGGAGCTGCTTATCATGCCTCCCCTCTCGAACTTTGTATATCTGGATTGTCTCGTCGCTCTCAGACGTCATCAAGAGCTCACCAGGGTCGTCGTAGTCAAGACTGAGAATGTAGGGTTGTGGCCGTCCATCCTTGATGTCTTCGCGCTTGAATAGCTGTACTCGTGTCAGGAATTGTCGATAGGTCTTATAGCGAGTATAGTAGAGGAGAGTTACCTTAGTAGGCCGGTAGTTCGCAATGACTTCGGTGACAGCCGACGTGCTAAGCAGACCGCCGCCGAGAGTGCGCGTGATATGCAGCGACGTCGAGGGCGTGCCATTGGCAGGCGATGAGCCGTCGGGCACATCGAGGTCCATTGGCGTCGACGCCATGGTAATTGTGTACTCGTGAAGAATACACCACAGTAAGAATTATGTGAATTTTTGTGACTCTAAGTAGTGGCGCGAATCGTAACTCGACAAAAGACGGAAACGACAAGGCTTAATTGCAGCCGAGTTCGATGTTTCTTGGCGGTAGATTGAATAACTGTTAGGAGCATGAATGCTGTTTATGCAATAAGGGTTGAATAAAAACCTTTTTATCCGTGTTTTGTAAGAATCGTATTCTATATATAGTTGGATCTCGCAGAAGCCCTCCTCTAAGGTAAATTTCGAGCTGACCACCTTGATATTACGCGGCGGCATTTATTCAGTCTTTTACATCTGTAGGGCTACATTGGATTTTCGAGTAACTGAGGAATCCCATATTCAAACCAAGTATAAACTATTCCTCTACATCATCAGGCAAATAAACCCGAATCTTCACCAAGATATAAAAGCCATATAAGCAGCGAAGACGAGTCAAGAATTATGCATTAAATTCCCCCTTCATGTAGCGCAGGTGTCAGATATCCAAAGGTATACCATCTATCCAGCTCAGACTTAACCTCCAGCTACTAGACCGTAGGTATTCAACGCTATCTGAAGCCGGACACCCTAGTTCGAATCTAGAATTCCTCATCTCTCATATACAAGCGTAAGATAGTGGTTGTGCGCTACACTAAACCATATCCTGCCTCGCCTCTCTGCTGTGTATACATTAGGTACCTTGAACCTAAATACCGAATAGTTTCCATTCATATCCGTCCGAGCGTGCGTGTGTATGTCTGCATGTGTATGTGTACCTAGTACAAAAAGAAAACTCCGGACCATGAATGCTAGCTGTTTTATACACATGTACCTAAACACACCGTTACGCCGGCCGGCCAGTTTCCAAATCTCACATTAATGTCTCTTCCTTTTCTTCCTTCACTGCTTCTCATCAGTTGATGTTTTCCCTGTTTCCACGTCACCGGCTGGGGCGGGTGTGCCAGAGGTAGCTCCTATGGTGTATCCAATACTTTCGCGGTCGTCATCGACTACACGGCCATATCTGTATCCAAGTTAGCTCCGTGTCCTCAACAAATTCATCTCAAGGGGGTCTGCCGGGAAGACATACTCAAGTAACAGCCTAAAGAACCAAACCTCCATATCCTCATGTCGCAGGACCTTATTCGCCCACTCGCTCTGCTGATTCGCCAGTCTCTCCGCCTCCTTCTTGCCGAGGGCGCCATCACCAAAGAATCTCACAGCCTCAAGCCAATCGTCGCCCTGCAAGCTCAGCGGAATGTAATGGGCCCAGGGCTTTAGCCACTCGAGATGCCACTCGCGGAAGATGGCCCACTTATACACCAGACTCTTGCTCTTCAGGAAAGCGTAGAACCGCCCGCTGAACGCATTGCCGTCGATATCTAGCAGGTACTTGTACTTCCAGGCGTCCTGCTGCTCCGCGTGGCCTTTGATGGTGAAGTATTCCTTCTGCGCATCGCAATCTCCCGGGTCGCACTGCCCGACGCCGGAGAAGTACACGTCAATGATGTCCTTGAAATCGCCGCGGGGGACCACCTTGGACTCCCACTTCTGGTTGCTATCGTCTCCCTTATTGACAAGGATTTTAGTACTGTCGGCAGCGTTAATCTTCTGCACGAAGCGTTGGCGGTGCTGTCTCCGCCAACCGCCATTACGGCTAAAGCCACCGGTCGTGGAACCACGCCAGTACAGCCTATCCTCCTTTTCGGGCCATGGCATATCCTTTGCCTCATCGTAGCTCACCTTCTCAAACCAATACCACGGCGACGGGTACAAGATATCCGAGTATGACGAAATCTTGGACTGGGAGAAAATGGGGAATAGGTCGAGCACAACGTTATACGCGTTGGGCCGGTCGAAGAATCCGAATGTCGAGCTCAGCGACGGCGAGTAGCAGATATCGGACATGGCCGTGATATTGTAGATGAAGCCCAACTCTCCCAGGCCGTACTTCGAAACATCGTCTTTCTTCTCATCCTCCTCGAGCCCCCTAGACGGACTCTCCGGAGGACACGATAGCCTTGAGTGAGTCCAAGTCGGCTGGTGAGCAAAGACATTGAACCGGGTCAACTTGCTCTCCTCGAATCTCGTCCCATCGTTCAAGCCCCTCGGCTTCGACGTAAACTCGTTCCTTGGGTTGGCCTGTTGATTCGCCTTCGGCATATTAATATCCTTAGCCCTCTTAACCAGCCTCGCCAGATCATCATGCGGCACAACAACTCTCGACTCATCATGCAAATTGAAGCAAAGATCCATATCGGGCAGCCACTTCAAAAATTTCCCCATCATCCCCGCAGTAGCCTCGCGCTGCCACTCGCCGCCGCCCTGGATATGCGTGATCTTGCCATTCCTGATCTGAATGCCCAATAACGCATTATCGAACCCCAGCGCCTCCTTAGCACGCGCGCGTATAGTCGCCGGTTTCAATCCCCAAAACGGCGTCAACGACTCGTGGATCATGTCGAACTCGTCGACGAGCTGGATGTTCTTAGCCTTTGCGAACTCGAACCACTTGTCGAAGTTGGGCGGCGGCGGAATCCCGTACCGCCTGCGGTACTCCTCCACCGCGTCCTTCAGGTTCTTCGACTGTCTCGCCTTGGTGGCCTCGAGTTCCTGCTCCGCCTGCGTGATCAGGTACCACATAGGATGCGACCCCGCGGGCGCTGGTTTCGGCTTGGGGTCGAAGGGCACCGGGGCCGTTACCGGTTGCTGTTGTTGCGGTGTCGCGGCGCCATTTTCCCCAGCGCCAGCTTTACCGCCTGTGTGCGACAGAGGGCCGGGTTTCAGATCGGAAAGATTCGTGCCGGAGGGTGTCAATCGGAAGAGGGTGACGACGCATACACCGAGGAAGACGAGTCCGCCGGTCAGGATCAGTTGGCGCGGCCTCATTTCTCTCTCGCTCTCACGCCGTTGTTCCAGCCGATGATGTCAGGCTCGATGGCGACGGTAGAGACTCGTTGGCGACAGGCAATAACAATGTAAAGAATGACATTGGTACATGTACCTTAGGAAGTATCGTGGGTCGAAGGGAGAGGAGAGCTAAAAAGGAATTATGGAGATCTATGGCATTTGAAAGAATTGATCCGAGTGACGTTCAGGAGCCCCTTCCATTCTTGATTTTTAGCTGCTGCAAGTACGTAGCGATGTGACCCCCCGGTACTTTGTTTGTCTGGCCCAATTAAAATATTCCATTTAATCAAATCGATGCGCGGGAGACGCACTGTGACGCGTCTCTGCCAGATCTGGCCAATTTTACCCATTAATCAAGTACATGGGATACCAAAACGGGCAGACTGCAATCAAGGAACAACTTCCTAACTACACGAATATTGGGTACGAAGTTTCGGAGGATTACGATTTATCGGATGACAGAACCTTATAGGAATAAGCTCCAATTGATTAGAAGTCAATGTCGCACAGAAGGATCAGGAGCTTATTTTTGCATTTTTAGGTACATGTATTTATTGACTGCACGTGTACCTCCAGTGCGGAGTACGACCTGCAATTCACTTGGCATTCAGGGGCTTGGCAACACAAGGCGTAAATGCAGAACTGGACTGGTGTAGCATTTCGTGGTATCGTGGTGTATTCGGCTGAAAAACATCAAGCATGAATGAGCTTGGCCATTATCCATTTCCTCCCCAACGCCGAAAATGCTCGAGTCAGTTCATATCCCTTATTTCATTCTCCTTTTTGTCGTCCGCCTAGTAGAAGAAACCAATGATCTTGCCAGCGACGTGCTTTCGTCGGGCCTCCTCGTGGTCCATAATACCAGCCGAGGTAGTCAAGATGATGTAGCCGAACTGACGCGAAGGAAGCAGCTTGACAACCCACTTCTCAAGGTGGGCAAGGTGGACGTTGTATCGGGGGGAGATGCAACCGCACTTATTGATGCGGCCGTTCAGCTGGACAACGATCTTGCCGGATCGGTGGTCATCAACCTCCTCGAACTCGCCAATGTAGCCTGGAACAACAAAATGTTAGCAGAATGTAGCGAAAGACTAAACGTAAGACTTCATGTTGGATATAATCAGAGAAACGTGTAAGATTCTTCGCTAGAACGTCGATATATCGGCAACTTAAAAGACTGCGACCGTAGGATGTGTTGAGGCCGTTATCCAGTTATCATGCCGAATGGGCATAGGGACCAATCCGTGTATAGGAGAATAAGATAGCACATACCGTGTCGCTGCATGACGGTCAAGAACTTGACAATGACCTTGGAGCTAGGTCGGATGAGGACCTGTCGCTTGCCGGTCTTCTCGGCATTGTTGATCGCGTTAAGAGCGTCGTTGAGAACGGAAGTTCTGACCATTTTGGCGGTGTTGGTGTGAGATTCTCAGATCGTCCTTGGATAGATGTGAGGTATCTGTTGGTTCGAGCATATGTTAGCCTTCAAAAGCCATGAGCATGGAGAGTGCCCTCCCCCAATGTGCCACTTGGGGAGGGTTCTGCCCGCTCAGTACTGGAGAGGAGATGCGTATCAGAGACCCGATCCAGTAATCGCGATGCGAAAGCCGGCGGCAGGGTTCCTGATTGCTCTCCCCCGGCTTCTTGAAGGGCGCATTGGGGGGATTGATTCAAGTCATGGCACAGCGACTAATAAAACCTACCTCGATGGAGGTCGTTGAGCGAAGGGATATTGGTTGGCGCTCGACGTTTTGTTGCAGAAAGTTGGATGGAGTGAGCGGAGTGGAGGAAAGTGAAAAGTTCGGTTTAGAATTGCTTAGCTGCTTAGATTTCTTTTTCTTCTGCAGTGCAAAATTGTGGTGGGCGGTCTCGATCGGCAATCTCCACCCAATTGGGTAAATTCCGGCGGCTAACCCTAAGCGATACACAACCCCCCCAGTGCACCTTCGCCGGCTCAAGTCAATTGATACAATCCAATTCCATTTGCTGAAGGAACATTTCCTGATTTTCGCACGACGACTCCCACCCACCAAATTCACCCTTCACCCTTCACATCTCAACACAACCGAACAACTCTTCGAGGATCGCACCGGTATCACGCCAATCAAGATGGTATGTTTTTATTTCTGCTTTTACTTTCCGAGTATCTCGGCGCGGGGACATCGCAATTGCGACATTCTTGATGCATCTCACGCTTAGGCTTCTATTTTGTGCGCGCAACCAAATTACTAACGGTTTTCTGCGAATATAGTCGGACGTAGAAGAGAACAACGCACCCGAAGCTCCCGAGGAGGTCGAAGTCTCCGCCGATGCCTCCAAGGGTCAGATGTCCGTTCTAGACGCCCTCAAGGGTGTTCTAAAGCTTGCGCTCATGCACGATGGTCTTGCCCGTGGTCTCCGTGAAGCTTCCAAGGCCCTCGACCGACGACAAGCCCACATGTGCGTTCTCAACGAGTCCTGCGAAGAGGAAGCCTACAAGAAGCTAGTCATCGCTCTCTGCTCCGAGCATAAGATCCCCCTGATCAAGGTCCCTGACGGCAAGCAACTGGGCGAGTGGGCAGGTCTCTGTAAGTTTCAACTGACAGGTTAGATTAGCGATTTGGAACTAACCAGGATAATCACAGGCGTCTTGGACCGAGAAGGAAACGCGCGCAAGGTAGTCAACTGCTCGTGTGTGGTAGTTAAGGACTGGGGTGAGGAATCTACCGAGCGATCAATCCTTCTCAACTACTTCCAGACCGAGCAGTAAAGGAAATTCTCACGGGCGTTGCGCGGGGACTTAGACAGTGGGACGGAATGTTTCTCAGGTCACTCTACAGAACCCTTGGCATGTATTCTAATGGCGGCTTCAGCTGGCATCATGGATGATGAAAAATAAGGGGTACCATACTGCATCGGAACCAAGGAAAATTTTGCATTACGAATCTCGTTGCGAGGCCTCTTTCCCGACCGTGAACTGCTTCTGATAATTAAATCACCGCCGTAGAGACTAGGCGTCTCTCATTTACGTTCTTCTACTACAATGAGGTGATACCCAAAAGATGTCTTGGCCTCTCCGATGTTAAGATTGCTACCTTTACTCTCTGGAAGACCGAAAGCAACCTCTTCAAACTCTGGTGCCAATGCGCCTTTTCGTTGTAAGCCCAAGAGGCCGCCTAGTTTCTTCGAGTTAGCCCCCTTCTAAGAGCCATGAGCGGCAACCTGTAGTTCCATGCGCATTTCATACCTTGTTTCGCCTTATCCTCGCTATAAGTTCTAGCCACTGAGATAAAGTTGTCCAGAGTAGGATTTTCTCTAATTTTCGCCAGTGCTTCCTCCTTCTTGGAGTGCTTCTCGCACTACAGATTGTGTGTCAGTTTATACTAATTACCTACCTCAAGATGTATTAGAGCCCTAACTCACCAGTATGTGCCGGACCACTACGCCTTGTGCGCCCTTCACTTTGCCGCCTTTCTTGTCATCTTTTCCTTTCCCAGGATCCTTGTCGTTGGACTTGTTGTCGGCCTTCTTTTTCGCACCCATTGCGAATAATGTTGATTGGTGGTTGAATAACGTGCAGAATCGTGGAGATGAGAGCCCCACGTTGAAGTGATATACATGAGGTGAGATGCGGTGGGTAAGAGGGGCTATACCCATTGAGCTCTCAGCTGGCTGCCAGCTGTCAAACTGGATCCATTGTCCGTCGTCCACTCATACGTGCTACGCACCTCTTGATTTGCTCGTCAAGAGAAATAACGAAAACCAAGCCTTCATCGGAGGCCCAGATGGACATGAACAACTCGATGAGATCTCATTAGGGCTACAACTCAATAAATTATAGGCCATGAGAACAATAAAGCTCTGAATACAACAGTGACGGAATGCCTTCATTGAGGCTGTTGTATAGGTTTTGAACGACTCGAGTCGCCTAACTACGATTACTTGACCCTCCTCCCTCCTCCAACCTTAGCCCCTTAACAGCCTATTACTCAAGTCTCAGCATGAATTAACGCATACCCCTTACTGCGAGAAAGACGCTTTAAACAGCCTAGCTCTTCTCCAATCCTCTCTATCAATCTTCTCCTCCTGCAGTCTGAGCTTCCACTCCAGGTAACTCGTATCCCCCTGTACCAACTTAATCTTGTCGCCCTCAAGCTTCTCGAATAAATTCCAGTCATCCAGCTGGGACGGCCGTGGGATGCTCTGGATCTCCTCTAGGGACTTCTTCTGGTCTGGAACGCGTTCGAGTGTCAGCTCCAGGCGGTATACGCCTGTTTTGCTGTCTTGCTTGCATCCGTACTGTTTTATCGTGAAGCTTTGAATAAGTTAGCAGCTGGTCAATCATACTGTCACACTAGCTAGCATGCAGAGGTTAGATCATGTGAGACTTACAGCCCATCGTACCGAACGCCAGCTTGCGGCGCGAGGATGCTCTTCAGTCTGTAACCCCTGAGAACCCGGATCTGTCGTCCGACCTGGGATATCAGAGCGATATGCATATCCCTAGCTCTCCCTTCGCGAATATATTTATACGTATTCGGGCGCATCATCTCCTCCTGGCCAGTCAGAAGGGGTAATGTATTGATCCCATACCGCCCCTTCGTCGACTTCTCAAACGAACTAGCCACTATGCCGTCTCGCTCGGCGCACGTAATATTTAACCACCAGCTTTATGCAAGAACCATTATGTCAACAGCCCATTAACGACTCACAGGAAGAAATAATAAAGAAATTGTGAAGAGATTTACTCACTGTCCAGGATCAAACTGCAGATTCCCCTCAAGCTCAGAAATCGGATCGCTGACCTTCGTACACCACTTACCCAAGTCAAACGCAAGCGAGCTATTAAACGAAACGTCCTTCAGCCGCCCCTCCTTAACCAGCACCGCAGCACGGTGCTGGTCCATCATAAAGTACCGTTCGCGGAACCGCCGCCTCCACACGCGCAGCAGGGTCTCAGCATTCGTCACGTCGGCCCGGTACCGCGAGAGGCACGGCACCACCTCTTCCATACCCAGGCCTTCCGATCCCCCCTTTTTTGCCCCTTTCCCCGTCCCGCCGACGTGAGAGCTGTAACTTGGCGTGATCCTCACTGTCTCCGCTAGATTCAGTATCTCGGCGACTAGCTTGTCTAGGCGCGCGTACTCGATGGTATCGAAATCGAGGGTCGGCCGCCCGGGACGCAGCTCCAAGTCCCTGAGAGCGGCCTCGAGGAACGCGCTCAGCTTGTCGGCGTGCGGGTGTGCAGTCTTCGTACGCTGGAGGCTGGCCCGTATTTGATCCGAGAGTTCGAGTAGGGCGTCCCGATCCCAGTCTAGTTCGGGTTCGTATAAGGGTTGGAGGCTGGGAGAATGAGCTGGTAGAATCGCTGTCAGCTAATATAGAACTACCACTATGGGTAGATAATAAAGAGCTCCGATATACCTCTTGAACATTCAGCTCCCCTACTGAACGGCAAGCCGCTAGCTCCGTCGAGACCAAAGTGTCTTACGGTCGGGCTTAGGACCTAGGTATTATCAATACCACCAAGAGGATCATCCTACCTTCTTGGGTGATATTACCTGGTTCATAATATCCCGCTGCCTGCTAAAGAGGCACCGACCTTGTCCATCGTCTCTGATAGGCGCGGGTTTCGGTTTGATGTGGAGTCTGGGTATATCGAGTTTCGACCGAGCGCCATGGTTATATCTCGCGATTCTATCGAGCATGCTCATTGTGAAGTATAGGTACTTGACCGGCAAGTAGCTTCGATGTTTTGGGTTCTTTGTTCGCTAGGTCACTATGTAGGGAGTTGGTCTCTGACTTGCGGGAGGAAAGTCTTACATTAGTAGTTATCTCGAGGAGTCTTTAAAATATAGGTGTATGAATACATTATAAGGGAATGTTTAATGTCATACATCAATTCAACATAGGTTTACTTGATCTTGGTCTAGGTAGTCAGATCGAGATATGAGAGTTGGGCCTCGGAGGTCTAGCCCGATGGGACAAAGGGAAGCCACGATCGAGAACATTACTACCAGATCACGATAGCTACGTAGGTAACTCAACAAAGAGATGTAGTTGGAGGAAGGAATGAGCAACTATTGCTGCATTTAAGCTGACTTGGTGTGCTTCCTGCCTCTAAACCGATAGCTTCCTAACCTCGGTTCTCCAAGATGAGGTCTAGGCCGAGCAAGAGAACATAGCAAGCTAAAGATTATAATACGAATTGGCACGTAAAGCATGTACATTTAGCTCAATAGTAATGGGGTATCTGGTCTGCTATGCCATCATGATCTAAGCTACATCCTCAAGGCCCTTGAAAACCGAGTCTCTTCGTCGTGTCGAAACACAGAGCTACTTTTTTTTCATCTCCTCAATGCTCCAGAAAACAACAGGGCCACGTCCCTGCAAATATAGCATACATTCTGGCGCAGAGGTTCCTCTGTCGAGGGACCACGCCTCAAATCATCGAGTGAAGATTAGTGTGACTCCGAATATAGACCTTACCGATGAGGGCATGTATCAGTGCAAAAGGATCTCAATTACGTGCAAATCTCCATATTCAGCCAAGGTATAACGTGGTCGAGTACGAGACCGGTGAGCTGGGCGTGAAAGTAAGGCTGCAAATCTAAAGCCATAGATGGAGGGAAACGGCCGCATCAGGCCGATGTAGGTTTGAAAACAGGTTGGTATCCATGTCGATTTTTCCGTTACAAGGAGTTGGCAATTGCTTCATTACCAGAGACGGACGAAGGAGCTGGGGCCGCGACCTTATCGCTTGCGGGAACCATCCCTTCTAGTTCTCGAAGAGCAATAGTCGCGTACTGGCTGGTGTTCAACGCAAATCGTAGGATGACTGCAATCTTCTTCTCATAGGTGGTACTAGAGGGCGGCGCTTGATGTGGCTGGACAGTTGGTTTTCCATTAGTAGTAACGTTGGCTGATTGTTCAAGGTTGTTTGTTGCACGCTCGCCACCTTCGATGTTGATACCTGGTTGGGGTTCACCAGACGTTAGGACCCCCTTATCACTAACTGCCAATTCTGTTATATCCTGGCCTTTGTTGCTTCTAGTCCCCTCAACAGGGACCGTTGACGTCTCTCCTTCGGCTTGCACTTCGGGTAGGACGGTATTATTGTCGGTCTTGATACCATTGTCAGTAAACACTCTCAATGCTGCCATGAATAGTTGGATGGCATTCTTTGCAACGGCTCGCACCTGTGATGTAAGGGTAGTGACAACTGAGGGGCCAGGCTCCATTCCGTCATGGCCCGTCGATTGCGTCCCTTCGGTTATGCTTGATTGATTAGCCACGTCTTCGTCCACCTGCATCTCATCTCCTAGAGTTTGCTGTGCATTTTTCTGGCTTTCTCGTTCGATGTCATCGGTCTGTACAGCAACTTTGATGCGTTTGTTGCTTCTATCGACTGATGTCTGCACCCAGGTGTCTCTTGTTCGGCCCTCCGGTAAGGTAGAAGACTCGTCGGCTTTTCGTCTTTCAGCCGTAGCACGAGCTTCTTGAAGGTCAGTGTCCTTCACATTGTCGACAAAAGCCTGCCATGCTGACGGCGGAGCCTTTGTATCTCGCCGAGATGCTGCTTCCTCTGCTGCTTCTTTGGCTTTACGAGATCGTATCAGATCTAGATCAGTAGGCACCAACTGCTCTGTGTCGTTCGAGTAAGTTCGAACAGAGGCGCTGGCGGTGCTAATGAACTTGCCCATCAACTTGCGGTAGGATCCGGGAAGGCTAAAATCCTTCTGTCGACGAAGCATGTCATGAGGGTCTAGTCCACCATTCTCTTCCTTGGCCATGAATTCCTTGTAGAACTGTGCAAGCTCGTTGTCTGGGTATACAACGTCCCAACCAGGAGAGGGCAATACAATATCGAAGATGGAATACTTCCCGCTGGTAGCTTCTTCCTCCGTTAGTGCATGCGCTCTGAGCCCGCGCGTTTCTTCGGTAATAGATCCTTCGTCAACGAGGTGGATCGTCTCTTCGTCGCCATCCCTATTCTGACGATCTTCCTGTGAAGTAGAAGTCTCGGACCCTATGAGAACCAAATCTCCTTTGACTACCCCTGGACCGAAGAGCTCCCAGCGTTTGCTTGCTGCAAAATTCCATACCAAAGATTGATATGCATGGACATACATCGATCTCATCCCCCGATTAATTGAGAGGAGGGCCCCGAGGAAGTCTTTGGGCTGTTTACTAAGGTGACGCATTAATGTAGACTCGACATGACATCTTCTGGGTAGGTATTTGAGTGCTTCCTGGACATCGCCCGTGTCTGAAAAGATTGAAAGAGCGCGTGCGCGAGCCGTGTCCTCTTGTCGAATCGATGCAACAGAGCTCAGTTCGGAATGGTCTAGCAAGTTACGATCGAAAGATAGCAAAGCTCGCACGGCACCTTCGAAATCTTGCTTGAGAATCTTCGTGCCGACCTCCTGGGTTCCAATCTCATGCGTACCAAATCGCTGGGTGCCGTAATAATTAATGAACCCCTTCTGGTTGACCTGTTCTAGTGCGGATTCTATGGTGGCTTTCGCGAGGTCAAGCTTTTGCTCAAAGGTTAAGCCTTCGGTTCCGCTGAAGTAACAGTTCTTGACAACGATCACGAACTCATTCCCTTTATGCTGTCCTAGATGGATCTGATAGTCCTCGAACTTGAAATCTCCAATCCTTACACCGTTTATCTTGTAGTTAATAGACACTAGAGATTGTGGATTTCGTCTTCGCATACTGACTCGCTGGGCAGTTACAGCGCGGCGGTCCTTAGTACCAGCTGTGCCGAAGAAAGAAGGCTTGAGATTGAGAACACGGGCTATCTGATTGATCGCCTCTATGGTATCTCGATTCTCCTTGTAGAGCGTGAAGTGCAAGAATTTGCCGTCCTGAGTCTGGCTGGCGTTCTGTCCATTATTTCTGGACCTCTCATTTCTGGAGCGGTTGCCCCATTGCTGGCCACCTCTGCCAGCAAGCGTTGCTTTAATAGATCCATCACTGTCAGTTATAGTATCAAGTTTCCCGCCGAATACACGACGAATTTCCTAAGTGATGTTAACTCTACTCATATAAGAGGGATGCTGAGGGGCTTACTGAATGAACTCTGGATCTCTGAGCTTTGTCAGATATCGCCGCAATCTTAACGGCGGTAGAGATTTTGGGCTGTACTTTCTTATCCTTGCTGGCCTTGCCGTACAAGTCAATCAACTCTTCCGCGGTGGTTTCACTGAGAAGGTCTACTAGAATGGCTCGATCGGATGGAGATATAGTAGTAGACTCCGCCCCATCCTTTGGTTGTTCTGAATCAGCTGGGGTGAGAGGCTCTTGTGCTTTCGCAACATGGATACCAGTACTGTCAGCTGCGGTTCTGCCCTCGTTTGAATGAGATTGTTGAGCAACTTGAGGTGTCGCTGCTGGCTGGCGAGAAGTCTCCTGCAGCTAAGGTTAATTACCAACCTAACCACTGGCCATATGGCAAAATGGCTACTATACTCACAGTCTTCGGCAATTCTCTGGCGTTCGTCTGGAAGTCATGCAGATGAATCACTTCCCCATTATTACCGATCTCGTGAACTTGGAAATCAGTGAATCTAATTCCGTCAGCATTGAGCTGAACAGACTCATCTAATTTTGCGATCAGGAATAAAAATATCTATATTTCCTACCTTGTGCGAATTTGGCCATACCAGCCATGCTCCTTCTGTGAGACGTAATGGAGAATACCAACACGTTGCTCTAAGGATCGTCGCATTGAGGCATCACTGCCTTGAGCCATAGCAGTATGAGTCGCCATAGCAGCGATTTGATGTCAGAATTTGAAGGGGGTGTGTTCAAATTGATGAACGCTAATTGAGCGTTAGAAAGGTAGGTCTCTAGTATAAGCAACAACGCCCGTAGTATGCTCACTCGTAACAGAAGAATTCGAAGATCAAGACGTTTGACAAGTAAGGTAAATATTACGAGACGCGACTGAGTTGAACTTGTCAAAGTCCACGCCTAAGTGACAGTTTCTAGTGGGATGAAGCCCATTGGCGGGGAATTTACGATTTGGGAAATCTTTCTGTCGGCAGAAAATTGAAATAAGTGGACGGCCATAGGGGCGGTCTACCGAGTAACCAGGTACTTGAAACTTTATCTTATAATAGGAAGGCGGTAAGGATTATCAAGCAAGCATTAGCGCGCCTGTATGATTCCCCGACATCGTCCTCGATATCATTGTAATTGCATAAGCTCATCTCTCTAATTTAATATCGTCTCAATATTATTGCCAAAAGTGGATATGGTCTTAGGGATTGTTGCATACTGGGGATAGCTTCGCTTTCCAAAGCGATATCTTCCCGAAATAGCTTTCTAATTCGAGATAATCCTAAGATGATCCTAATCCTGAAATGATCTCGGCCGTTTGATTGATTTACTGGCCCTGGATTAATCTCCTGGCCCTAAGCTAATCTCCTGGCTTCGAGATTATCTTGGTTGGCGCCCGTTTGCAATGTTGTTTACTCCTGCAGCTTCCCGAATAACTCCTATATACTGAAACATCAGGAATAGCTTCTAGTAATTCGTAGCCGCTGTAGCGCAACCAGTAAACCAGTAAGCCAGTAAATCAGTAAACGTAGTAGCTGTAATCTTTCGTAACCTTAAGGTCCTTGATTCGAATCGTGACAAGTGTTGATTTTCAAGTAATTCGAAAAAAGGCCGTGTCGCATATGTGCATTTTATGCATTATGCGACAGCTTTTTATTGAATATCGGGTTTAATATCGTCTCAACATCATTTTAAACCTAATATGCAATTAGCCTGCAATTTAAGCTTGAATTTGATTGGATATTGAAATCTCAAGATCATTACGAACTCGAGACGCAATTGGGTTATCGATATCGATTCAGATTTGATTGGCCATTAGATTTTCAACAACATTATAAACTCAACATGCAATTATCCTAAACTGCTTTAAGTGACAATGTTTTGCCGAGACGATATCGAATATCCACAATGATATTCAAGAGGGTTTCTATTGGCCACCTCGGCGCGCTAATGAGTCTCGCAGGGTGCAGCTGCTATTCGGGTACCTCTCCAAGAGGTAGCGTGCAGTACAGTGCACGCCGAATAAAAACTAAATATGGCCCCACTTGTAGGTACTACCTAGCGCCATTGGAAATTCTCCGACTGGCCGGAACTCGATGATCCCTGTTACATAAACGTAAGGTATCTGTCTATGTAATCATCGCCTCCTTCCGCTTCTGCCTTTACAATCTTTCTCTTTACAAACCCGCTTCCCTAATTGCAGTCTTGTCGTCAAGATGCCGGTGAAGAGGAAAGCTTCAGGGAGTATGTTCGCCTCGCTTATCTTGCCTGCGAAACTAATGATGCTGAACTACTTAAGACGTTACAGGACCTGCCAAGTCGGGAAGAGCCTCTGCGACCTCGACGCCAGGCCCCTCTACGCCTCGATCCATCGATAGTGACGATGATGACCAAGGTTCTCAAGATGAGCTACCCGCCGAGAATGAAGAGCAATTACAAAAGGTCGTAGATCGATTCTCGCTCTCAACCTTTCGAAACAAGACCGCTCACGAAGAAGATTGGACTTCGAGGCAGTTTTTCAGAGAGGGCAGGCGAGATTTCTCGTACTTACCGCTGAAACCGGACTTCAAGAACCGTCCTATCTGGATCGATCCTCAGAGAGGCCGGATTATCCTCGAGAACTTCAGTCCCTTAGCGGAACAAGCCAAAGACTTTCTCATCACCGTTGCCGAGCCTTTGTCGCGGCCAACATTCATTCACGAGTATGCTCTTACCAGCCATAGTCTGTATGCTGCCGTGTCAGTTGGACTCCAGCCTCGAGATATAATCAATACCCTGGAGAGATTCTCAAAAACCCGTGTCCCAGAATCAATTACAAGCTTTATTGGAAGTTGTGCTTCTAGTTACGGGAAAGTAAAGCTGGTCATTAAAGATACGAAGTATTTCGTCGAGAGTTCCGATCCTGAAGTCTTGCAAAAGCTATTGAAGGATCCTGTTATTGGCCCATGCCGTGTTCAAGGTACTGAGACGGTCACTAGCGCTCCTTCTATGGGTGGTCTCGTGATCCCTGGAACCTCCAACGCCGCGGGAGTACAGCAAGCACAAATCAAGAAAGATGAAAAGATGCAGCAGGAGACGGCCGAGGGGGGGAAAGATCAGAATCCATACGATGCCCTGAGAGAAGATGACGATGACGACAATCAGGAAGCCGTGCATGCTTTTGAGATTAGGGACGATACTATCGAAATCGTCCAGAAGCGCGCTTTGGATATCCAGTACCCCATGTTAGAGGAGTACGATTTTCGGAACGACGACAAGAATGCGAATCTCGAGATCGACCTACGACCGGCCACGCAGATTAGGAGTTACCAGGAGAAGAGTCTCAGCAAGATGTTTGGAAATGGGCGAGCGAAAAGTGGTATTATTGTACTACCTTGCGGTGCAGGCAAGACCTTGGTCGGCATCACTGCTGCGTGCACAATCAAAAAGGGCACCATTGTTCTCTGCACTAGCACAATGTCGGCAAACCAGTGGCGCAACGAGTTCTTGAAATGGTCTAATATTAGGCCTGAAGATATTACGCTGTTTACGTCGGATCACAAATCGAAATTTCCTGGTAATACCGGTATCATTGTCACGACTTATCCCATGGTTACAGCCTCGGGCAAGAAGCGAGCTCACGATTCGGAGAAGATTATGCGATTCCTGCGGGAGAACGAATGGGGTCTAATGCTGCTAGACGAGGTACACGTCGTGCCTGCTAACATTTTCCGCAAGGTCTCGCATTCGATCAAAAGCCACGCGAAGCTTGGGTTAACCGCAACTCTTCTTAGAGAAGATGACAAGATTTCAGATTTGAACTTCCTCATCGGCCCAAAGCTATATGAGGCTAATTGGATGGAGCTATCGGAGCAAGGCCACATAGCCAAGGTTCAGTGCGCTGAGGTCTGGTGCCCGATGACAGCTGAGTTCTTCGACGAATTCAATAGGCAAAAGAAAAATAGAGGCCTTCAACAGAATCTATACGTCATGAACCCCCGCAAGATTCAAGCCTGCCAATTCCTTATCGACTACCATGAGAAAAGAGGCGACAAGATCATTGTCTTTTCGGATAACGTCTACGCTCTTAAAAAGATAGCCACAACACTAAACAAGGCGTACATTTGTGGTTCCACTAGTAATAATGAGCGGATGATCGTGCTAGAAAATTTTATGCACAACCCCCAGATCAAAACCATCTTCCTGTCGAAGATTGGTGACACATCTCTTGATCTCCCGGAAGCCACCTGCCTGATCCAGATATCGTCGCATTATGGATCTCGTCGTCAGGAAGCACAGCGACTAGGCCGTATCCTTAGAGCGAAGCGGAGGTCGGACGAAGGATTTAATGCCTTCTTCTACTCCTTAGTCTCCAGGGATACACCCGAGATGTACTACTCGACTAAGCGACAGGCTTTTCTGGTGGATCAGGGGTATTCTTTCAAGGTCATCACGCAACTGACCGGGATGGAGCAGATGGAAGGACTGGCTTACAAGACGGCACAAGAACGCCGCGAACTACTCCAGACCATTGTGATTGATACAGAGGCAAGGAGGGCTGAAGATGAAGACGACATTGCCGACGACCTCTTCTACGCTCCCGGGGCGAGGAAGAAGCCTCGGTACAAGCGTACAGCTGGTGACCTCGCAGAACTTGCTGGCGGTAGGGATATGGCCTACATTGAGCAGAGAAAGGGTGCCAATAAGGCGCTCAAGAAGAAGCCAGCTCAGAGCGCTTTCTTCAAGAAGATCAATAGGGAGAAAGACAGACTCAAGGCTCAACGCTGATTTGCGTTGTATACTATGTAAATGCGGATCGGGATATGGAAAAAGGAGGCGTCATTGGTACATGTATCCTGCAGACTGCGCGAGACGTAGATATACCCCTGAAAAAACTAAAATTTCAGCTCTGGTCTGGATCTCCTCGGCAGGCTAGGAGGATATAGGTAGGGTATCGCCGTTGGTGATGCCTGAAGGGCTTGATATACAGGTATCTGAGATACTTTACCCGGCCGTAGCTTAATGATTCCAGCACAATGGACAGATGCATCCATCCCACGGTTCCAAAGCTGCAGTGCTACGTATCAAATGTAACCTATCGCGCGCATATTGCGTGGCTACGGGATTTATTAAAATTTGCTCAAAACACTGCACGACATGGGCTGACATTCACGGGATCCGATTGGGGTCGCATTCGCTGAGATACAGGAGAGGCTTATCTCGAGTTACATGTTGCTAAATTTTGTAGGTGATATTCGATGGTAAGGTCGGTGTGGGAATTAATAGTTCTCCAACTTCACCTACTCTACCGGATGGTCCTCCATACCTAAGGTAGGTATAGGTATGTAATTTATGAGGCATCACCATCTTCTGATATGATATTATGTCATGTTACTATTCATCCATTCTTTTTGAATCACCCGTCTCTCGCGGATACCCTTAGGATGCAAGACTAAAAGTTGGTGCATACCGAGAACCTTAATCAGTTAAGTTAGGTACCTAAAGAATCTTCTTAAGCTTGGACCTGATTTGCGACATCACACCATTCAGGTGTGACATCATCATGGAGTGTTTTTATGTATGTACAGTTTTCTAAGAAGGTACTTGCGATCACATGTTGAGGGTGTACTGTCAGCCAATTAAACCCCCCTGCTCTGGCCGTATTCAGGTAGGCAAGGTACCTACCTAGGTAGGTACCACGTACACGTGTAACGGCCCTGTAAAAAGCTTCCGGATTTTTTCGACCATCTCCAAATTTCGCAGATGGCCACATAACGCGGATAGACTGGGCATGCGATTCTACAGTTGTAAAACAGATAGAAGAAGAGTCTAGGCCTTTCTGGACACAATCGGCAGACACAAGTAGTCGAATTGATTCAGATGATTCAGATGCCGGGTCCTTACAGAGTAGCAACGAGGCTTGCAGAGGTTACAGAGATTACAGTGAGCTCACTCTAGCCTTTTCAAACACATAGTACGTAGCAGCGGATTGTCGGCGGCCCCAACCTTACTACTACCTACCCCAGGCTGTGTCTCTGCTTTCTTGCATAGGTACGCTTATAGATTGCTACAGATTGCAAACTAGACAAAGTTGAGTTAGTCAGTCAGACCCGTCTTAATCCCTGTCAACCTGAAAATGAGAAAAAGAGGGAGAGCCTAAGGTGTGTGCTTGATTCAAAACACGCTGGTGGCCGGCTATCTGTGGTCCAACCCCCATGTCAAATGCATCATCAATCTCGGGCCTTCGAAAGACCAGGGTCTCCCTTCTTTTTATTTCTCAAGAGTAAAAAAACAACGTCAGATTAAATTTTCGACGGCCTCACCGTTTGTCAGTCTTGGCGTCTCTTTTCTCCATCAACCAATGTTGGCGTAAGCCCCCTTTACTTTTATCCTATCCTACATACTCCAAGTCGGGACGTGCCACAAGGGAAAAAAGAGTATGAGAGCGGCAGAGTTCAAGTGCCAATCATCGTTATCAAGATTTTCGACCGTCAACTAGATCCACTTTAGGTACGATCCTTGAGTCGTACTTGGACGGAAAGTCTCGCCTCTTTCCCTCCGTCATTTCTGTCATTTCTGTTGCCGAGCGTGCCTCCCAAAAGTCCACACACTGGCACACTGGGTCTCAGTTGGGACAGCTTCCCTCTGATGCTCCGCCGGCTCCAACTTCAACACTCCCAAACGAGACCTTCCTATCAAGGCTCTCGCGATACATCGTTTGCTCCGTCGCAATCACTTGGTATCATGACACTGATATAAAGAGGTCAGTTAACATCCATCTTCTATATATCAATTGCATCTCATTTGATCCAGCTGCGTACAATCCGTGGTTGTGTTCCCTCGTCAAACCATTTACTATCGGACCTCTCTTCAACCCCTTCTTTTGTCTCAGCCCTCTTTGTACTCTTGTCCTACGAAGTGACACTCTAGCTACTCGCCCGACCTTGGTACTTTACTTGTTAGCCCTTGACACCTCTCATCTCACCTTCTCACCTTCCACAAGGTTGTCTTGTTCCTAGTTGATGTTGCACTCAATTATTCAATATTCAGTCTAGATGTCCCATCAACACCTTCCATGAACCAAATTGATTGACTTTATACAGCTCCGGAACGAACAACTATCATCATGTTCGCCACCCGTTCTCCCATCAGCGACCTTGTGAGCCAGGTCTACGATTCGGTGGCTTTCTAACATTGGCTTTTCCCGTTGCTTTAAGCTCTGACGAATATAAACCCCCCGATTGTATAGCAGCCTAGACATCATGGCTAGACTTCGCGAACAAATGGCCAAACTTCGCGAACAAATCTTGGATCTTATCCAGGTTCTCCGCCCATCTTTCCTTTCCAGAAACCCCCATTTCAATTTTATCACAGCTCATTGTAAGTTTCATCTGCCTCAGGCTACGATGTTTTTAACCAGCTAAAACTCTCGAAAGACTTCTGGATTATAGGATGGACCATCGTAGGATCCATTCTGCTCTTCGCTTCTGCCCGAGGCCAATTGGCCTACATTGATGCCCTCTTCTTTGCTAGCGGCGCCAACACCCAGGCTGGGCTGAATACTGTTGATGTCAACTTACTCAACACCTTCCAGCAGCTGGTGATCTACTTTCTCGCCATGATGTCTAATCCCATCACCATTCACTCTTCCGTGGTCTTTCTCCGATTATACTGGTTCGAGAAACGGTTCCAGCACGTTGTAAAGGAAGCTACATCGAAACGAGTTTCTATCTCCAAGTCACGCACTAAAGCGAAAGCGACTGCAGCAGACGTGGAGAAAGGTGTCAATGGGCGGAACATCACTGTAATGCACAATACTGCCCAGGCATCCCGACTGACCAATGATGGGATCTTGTTGGACAACTATACTATTGAAGGAGCCACCAAACATGATCCACTCCCGAATGGTGATCATCCCAAAGACGAATCAGATGATGAAGATCAAGATCAGCAACCACCCCAACGGCATGCTCCACCGCAAATCAAATTTTCAGACCAAGTCAAGAGGAGCGATGCACTTGAATCAGATGACGACGAGATCTTACTCCCTCCTAAGCGGTCTGATGCCGAACATATTGCTATACTAGAAAGGCAGCGCAAGGCCGACAAGGGTGTACTCAGGATTCCTGGCCCACGAGATGCCGATAGAGGTGCGCTACCGGAGGAGCTGGATGAAGAGGGTGATGACGGTCCCGACATGTCAGGACGTAAGCGAAGGGAGTCGAGCGTGGAAGGACCCCGCCGGCCAGCTTCACTCACACGGCTTTCGAGCCGTCCCGATCGTCAGCCAACAATAACCATCGAGGAGCCCATGCGGCCACCTAGGGAAGAACACCATTTACCAGAAGGAATAGCTGAGGACGTCGAGGCAGCTGCCCACACCCTTGATGCATTGAAAGTCCGAAAACCTAGGAAGGAAGGAGAGAAATTGCATCACACCGATACTGCTGCTTCATCTTCTCGGATCAATCCTCTGCAAAAAATCAAGTCTGCGTTGACCCAGAGTAAAGACGAAGATCCCATGCCATACCTGAGTTGGCAGCCGACGTTAGGTCGAAACTCCGCATTCCTAGGACTCTCCGAAGAGCAGAGAGAAGAATTGGGCGGCATTGAATACCGGTCCCTGAAAACGCTTGCCCTGGTCCTTACAATATATTTCTGGGGGTACACCATTTTCGGCATAGTCACTCTAGTGCCATGGATCATTCACAATAACTATTATGGCAACGTTGTAGACGCCGCCGGTCAGAACAGAGTATGGTGGGGTTTCTTCACAGCAAATTCCGCGTTCATGGATCTTGGCTTTACCCTTACCCCTGATAGCATGAACTCATTCAACACGGGCATCTTTCCACTTCTCGTCATGTCGTTTTTAATCGTACTTGGGAACACCGGGTTCCCTATCATGCTCCGTTTCATGATCTGGATTTTTTCGTTTATTGCCCCTCGAGGATCTGGTCTTTGGGAGGAACTCAAGTTTCTCCTGGACCACCCACGGCGTTGTTTTACGCTTATGTTCCCGTCCAACGCTACATGGTGGCTTTTCTTTATCTTGGTCGTTCTTAACGGGATCGACTTGATATTGTTCCTGATTCTGGATGTGAGTTCATGTGACAATTTTCGTGTAGCGTCTAAAGCTAACATGTGTGATAGCTCCATGATGGAGTCGTCGATGGTCTGCCGCTCAATATCCGTTTCCTTGACGGTTGGTTTCAAGCTGTGTCTACCAGAACCGCTGGATTCTCCTGCATCAATCTTGCTCTAGTCCATCCAGCTGTCCAAACGTCATACCTCATCATGATGTATATCTCTGTATTCCCCGTCGCTATCTCGATTCGTAGGACGAACGTCTACGAGGAAAAGTCTCTCGGTGTCTACGGCGGAGCCTACGATGTTGATGAGAACCAACAGAGTAGCATGTCGTATGTGGGAACCCATCTACGCCGCCAGCTATCTTTCGATTTGTGGTACATATTTATCGGATACTTTATCCTCACCATTACCGAGGGTCCACGTCTCGTGTCAGGCGATTTCTCCATGTTCGCGGTGCTTTTCGAAGTTGTGAGTGCTTATGGCACGGTCGGGCTCAGCTTGGGATACACAGACGTCAATGCCTCGTTATCTTCTCAATTCACGGTACTTGGCAAACTCGTTATCATTGCGATGCAGATTCGTGGCCGCCACCGTGGGTTACCTTACGGACTTGACCGGGCCGTCCTCCTACCAAGTGAGAACCTTGACCGTAAGGAGGCCGAGGAAGCCGAAGTAAGGCTACAGCGCCGCAGTTCAGCCATGTCGATTGGGAACCACTCTCACCGACCTTCGAGTATTCCTCGGGGACGCAGTCGTAGCGTGGACAGGAGACATGTGCTGTCGAATCTCTTGCACCCCGGCCCCGTGTTCCCGCATCACTCTGTGGCGAAATCGGAGGCCTCGTTAGGGTTTGGTAGAATGGAGACGTTGAGAAAACACACCACAGAACCGGTCAAGGAAGAGAAGGAAGAAAATGGCGATGCACAAGAACCGATTCCCAGACCTAGAAAGAGAGCTGATACGCAACCGTCGTTGTACCATTAGTGGAGGAAAGGCCCGACAGGATGGATGAAGTCGACAGAGCCAAAAGGACCCGAGAATGATCAATCCGGACGAGCGGCCTCACAGCCGACGCCGGATCGCAATCGGGGTATTGAACAGGTTGCGCCTCCGCCGTTATTTCGGAATCCCTGGTGGCAGCGAGGTACAGGATCAACAGTACAGTGGTACCTCGGAAGTACAGGGTGACGTATACCTATATACTCGCTGCTTTTCTCACAGCCCGATAAACATGGAAGACAGAGAACTAGACTTAGAAATTGCATTCAAGACGCACAGCATTAAGAGGAGGTGGCTCAAGCTCGGAATAGAAAGTTGACTGACTATTCGAGAGAATATTTTCGTAATGAGTTGGCGTTTGCTTTCGATATGGCGTTTAGGATATAGCGACTCATGAGGGGAATTCGTGGGAGCTGGATAGTTTTAACAGTGGAAATATTCCTTGGCTCCCTTTCTTTTGGTCTGGGTATCGCGAGGGGGAAGAGCTGTCTATTTTACTCTTCGTATATATTTTTTCTAGCTTAGGTATTGGGCTTAATCTCAACCAGAGCTTACATACACTGTTACGCTTCTAGTATAAACTATCGTGGATAACATGGAAAATAGGAGCCATGTCTTGGAACGGCTACGGAATGCAACTCGCAGATAAACTTGCTTCCCGTGCCTATTAGAAATCATATTTGAAAGGATCTTTAACATAATTCACACTCGTATGGAGCTGTGAGGACTATGGTTTGTGGTAGGTGTATGTAGTATTCATATGGTACATTTCTACAGGATGTGTATCTCCTCCTATACACGAATTCACACCTCGTCTCTTCTCTGTGTGAGTTCAAGCGAGGAGCAATCTTGTTTATTCCTGTCCGTCTCACTTTTCCTCAATTCACCTCATCTCACATACGCAGCAGCTCTACCGTCGTCTCCCTTTAGCGCTCTGCGCGCCCTTGCCCTTACCCTTACTCGTGAACACGTTCCTCGTGCGCCGCCAGGCTTCCACTAAGTGATCCACATTACCCATATCGTGCTTGGGCTGGCGCATGTACGTCAACCGTGCTCGTCTTGCTCTCTTCGGTCGTCGCCACACGATTTCAATTCCTAGTACATTCGGGCTGTAGATCTTGTACCACATCTCCACCGGCACTTTCGCTACATGGTTTCGCAACAGCACCGCGGTGTCGACACCAGCTCGTCGGATTGACAGGCAGACTCCGGCGAATGGCTCCCCGCCTTTGCGCGTTGTGATTTGCAGCACGTCGCCCGGCTTCGCGGCGTCGGGGTTCGATTTGGAGAATAGCGCTGTGCGGGCTCCGGTGCGGTCTAGACGTCGGATTTGCTGCGCGTGGTAGGATTCTAGGGGCGCGGGGACGACCTTTTTGGCGGAGGGCACGCGCGGGTAGACTGCGAAGGCGGTGCGGATGGGCTTGTAGGGGTTGTTGGATTTTCTTGCGTCTGCGGGGCTTGTTAGCTGTGTCTTTCTTATGGCCGTGAAGACGGATAGGTAAGGGACGGCATAGGCATACGGAATGTAGGTTTCTGGTTCAAGATCGCAGACGGCGGAGGTGTCGAGGCTGCTGCCCTGGGAGTGGCTTCGGTGGCCAGTGATCGGAATTGTAAGGGTGTTCTCTGCTGCCGGGTGCGCCGGAGCACGGCCTTCCAGCTGCTCAGCGGCCGCCGCGTCGATTGGAGTACCATTGTGTCTGCTTCTTTGCGGCTCCCTCTTCGTTGAAGGGTCGCTATCAAATTCAAAATCTTGTAGCAGCAATTGAACAATTGAATCTTGGAAGTTTGGAGATGTTAAGGTTATCGATAAGCGGGTGGAGAAAATTTGTTCCCGCGTCAGGTTTTGGCCCCTCTATCTAATCTGGAAATTTAGATAATTCAAGATTTAAAGCTTCACTGACGATAACACTGGTAATACCGGTGAACTAGTGTGCGGAACGAACAATTGGAACCTGGTGGGACATATTAAGTGAGATCGACTAGGAATATGTCCAGGAGGTCGGCGCTGGGCGCGTTCTACGCGAGCAATGGCGCTCTCGAGTGTGCTGCGAGGAGGATAGCCCAGGTTTCGCAGAGACCGTTCTCCTTGTCTGCGCGGCTGGATAGTAAATGTATAACCTCGCACCATATACCCCTTACCCCTGGCCTCCATTTGAATATACACATACTAATATATATACCTTACAGCAAGCATGGTACACTTCACGCCAACGTCCTCCCCACAACTCGACTCGCTCCTTAGCATGATCCGACATAAGATTATTCTACCATTCTACCTGCCCACCGAGCAACGGAAAAAGATCTTCTCCCCCAAGTACGAGAAGAAGCTTCAGTCGGACCCCATCATCATCGAGATCGACGGCGAGGTCTTCAAGTTCCGCTACCTGAACCCGTTCAAAGACATGCCGAATACGCGGCGCAGCGTCTTCGCGGCCATCTCCCAGTTCTCCACGCCCGCCGACTTCGCCAACCTACGCCCGCTGTTGGAAGGGATCGCGCACGGAGGCCGCAAGCTTAAACCCGACTTCTACTGCTCGGTTGTGCGGCTCGTGGCCCAAAAGGGACATATCCACGATATCATAGAGTGCGCGCGGGGCGCAGCTCGCACCAACTTCAGGCTGGATAACAGCGAGAAGGCCAACGAGGTCCTGCATCACATCCAGATGAAGGCTGTGGAGAGCGGCTGGGATGAGGCGGAGACGACACGGACACTGCGATGGGCCGAGATGGTAATCGAGCTCATGCAGGAGGAGGAGCACCAACCAAGGCGGCTCCACGACGAGAAGATGCTCGAGGGCGAACTCCCGCTATACCGGGATCCCATGGTTCTGCTCGCACCGCTCCATCTTACCGCGGCGCTAGTCGCCAAGAAAGGACCCGAGGCGGACGCGGATCTCGTCGACAAGCTGAACAAGTACGCCAAGGACATCGTGCGGTTATGGCCCGAAGGCAAGAAATTGATGGAAGTACAGCCTAAAGAGCTGTTCGAGGACTACCACAAGATGGGCTATCTGCGCGAGGCGAACAAGCTCGCCGTTTTGACCACGCCGTTGCTATACGGCCTCGAGACTGCTATCCCGCTCATCTCATCACCCGAGCTCGCGAGCCAGCTCCAGAGCCGGAGAGATATTCTAGCTCAGGAGATTGAAGACGCGAGGAAGGCTGCTATTGTGAAGGGGGCTAAAAAGTACGAGCTTGTGTGGACCAAGGTGTATGACAATGAGTACTGGAGAAAAGGGCAGGAGGCATTGAAAGAGCAGGAAAGTAAAGAAACGGACTCGGCGTGAGGTTATTCAGGCTAGACTTCTAATGTACAGAGATCTGCTCAGATGTATTATTATCACCGGCGCATTGTAGATTTGTACATGAGGTACATATATACAGAAAAGTGTGACCGATCTATGGAGCAACACCTCCCTTTCACGCTCTCGTGCTTATGCCTCTCTAAATGCCTACCATTTCTTCGTCAAGTTTGCTATGCCAGGCTTCAGTTTTACTCTCTTTTCTTTTCTTTTCTTTTTCATTCTCTTCGCCCTAATTCTCCCCTCTCCTTAAGGCAGCACGATATACTTCTCCAACCCCTTCGGTATCGCACCCAGCAAGCCCTTACTCTCAAGCCACTTCTTGCTAAACAACCGCTCCGCATACCTATACGCGCCATCACACAGCATCGTGACAACCGTGTGTCCCGGCCCGAGTAGCTCCGCCACCTCCTTCGCAGCAACAACATTCAGCGCGCTGCTCGCTCCTAGATACAACCCCTCTTCGTCTAAGCATCGGTATACCATGGCAATGCTCTTCTCGTCCGCGATATGCAGACTACCGTCTAGCAGCGAAATATCCGGGGCTAGGTTATCCGTGATACGCCCCTGGCCTATGCCCTCCGTTATACTGCTTCCGCTGCGCTCGACTAGTTTCCCGCCGGACTCGATGTAGCTATGCAGCACGGAGCCCGGCGGATCTGCTAGATAGGACTTCACGCGGCCCCCGCTTACATCCTTGAGGTACCGCGTCACACCCGCCAGCGTCCCCGCCGTGCCTGTGGCGCACGTAAACGCGTCCACCTTCCCCTGGGTCTGGGCCCAGATCTCGGGGCCCGTGGTCTCGATGTGCGCGCGCCGATTCGCCGTGTTATCGAACTGATTCGTCCACACCGCGTTCTGCAACCTCTCCGCATGTCGGCGCGCCTGATGGTTGTAATTCTCTGGATTATCGAACGCGACGGCAGGAACCGGGTACACTTCCGCCCCTAGCAAGCGGAGTAAATCGATTTTCCCCTGGGACTGTGTGTTCGGCATGTATATCACTAGCTGGTACCCGCGCGAGCGACACACGTGTGCGAGTCCGATCCCGGTGTTTCCCGCTGTGCCCTCGACCACGGTGCCCCCGGGCTTGAGTAGACCCCGTTCTTCGGCGTCGAGGACTACGTAGAGCGCTGCGCGGTCTTTGACCGACCCGCCGGGGTTCATGAATTCGGCTTTGCCGAGGACTTCGCAGCCGGTTTGTTGGGAGAGGGTGTTCATGCGGATGAGGGGTGTGTTGCCGATTGCTGTTGTTACGGGAGTGTGTTAGCTGGATCGTTTACTACTAGGTAGGTTTGCCATTGTGCGTTGGATGGCAGGGCAACGTACCGCCGGTCAAACCCTTCGCAATGCCCTGCGCCTTGGATACAGCAATGGTATGCGGACTCGGCTCCTTCGCGGCAGCGGGAGCCACGGCCGCGGCTCTCCGCGCCGTCGTCGCTATTCGTCGCACGCTTGTTCGGAACATATTTGCGCTTCCTAACCTACTGCCGTATACTTTACACCACCAATTCCGTCACCGAAGAGGTCTCGAAACCACTACACCCGCGGTAGCAGGAGAGGAGTAGGTATGTCTAGGTTTGGCGTGAGTGGGTAGGATGATGTACGGTGGAAAGGAAACGTTCTACGGCATTAGAAATTATTAATTTTGGCGGGGCAATTGACACCGGCTCGGTTCCAGACGAGCCGGTACCTTCGAAGCACGTCATCCCGGCTTCCGCACTCGGCCGCTATTTAGGTCTTATGCAGGTAGCCTCTTAACGTCTCATTCAGGGTCATAAAATAAATGATGTATTATTAGGAACAAATGGTTGATATCTTGTAAATTCGTAGTATTCTGGTACTTATCATTAAGTCATGAATCTCAAAATTGGGTATGTAGCTCGACATCCTCAAATCTCATCTCAGCTCTCAACCATCAACAGTACTTAGGTATATAGCGTAGCTGGTAGGTAGCATATAAAGGTATCATCTTTTCGAAACTCGCCATCCACATCCACACCCCTAAACCCCAATCCACGCATGCAGCCTATATAGTTTCATAAATAAATACCAAATACTCATGCTGTCCGTATATCCCACCCACTCCTAACAACGCTTATTCAATGCTCACTCATCCTGTAACGCTCGTGACCATCATCACAGGCCCCTTACTCCCTAAATCATCACTGTTCAACAACCCTTACATACGGCGCAGGGAACAACCCCTCAGCACCCATGTAGCTCCCAAACAACCACTCGCCATTCACATCCTCGACCTCCCTGACCTCAGCCCCCTTGGGGAATAACAGCTCGTCCGTAGTCCCGGGTTGCGGGTACCAAGACCACTTAGCAACAGCCTTCGAGCCTGCGCCCCCATCAGGCGGGAACAGTTCCGTGCCCAGGGCCGGCGCAGTCGCAGCCACATCCACAGCAACGAGCCTCTCAAGCCTGGATCCATTCTGTGCTTTCCAGCTCCACTTCTGCAGCCGCGGCGCCCCTTCCTGGCGGTCCTCAGTCGATATACCATTACCCTCATATGGCTCCATGCGCAATGCTCTGCCACCCTTAACGTCGTTGAAAATGCAGCGTCTTAGGCCAAGCGAGCCCTCCGTAAAGCCGGTAATAGCCATCCTGTGACCCTCGAGACAGCGTCGCCAACCCGCGTGCCCGTTCTCGTCGGATATGCGTTTATTATGGACCATGCTAGCGTAGCAATCCACACAGATCTCGTAGTCACCCTGCTGCACATCCGGCGCATTCTGGCTGGTGCACTCGGGGCAATGGTACCTGCGATGGTGAGGCGGAATAGGGTCGTGGCAGACCTCGCAGGTCGTCGTGAAGGTAAGCGACTTGAAATGCCCAAGACTAACCGCGTTGGACGCCGAGGAAATCGTTGCGCCTCGTGGACGTCTAGGGATTCGAGGAGTTTCGGGCGGCATGATGGGGCTCGGTGCAGGTGAGACGTAGGCCAGAGGAAGAAGGGGATGCGTGCAGCACTTGCTCGTGTTGACGCAGTTATTGCAGAAGCCCCAGTCTCCTTCGTTGCAGGACTCGCACCGCCAGAAACACTCGTTGGCCCAGGCGAAGCACCGCATGCAGAACATGCCGCTTTCCAGACGGTTTGCCGGGTCGTCTGTTGTGATGGTCCTTCGTCCCTCCGCGCCACCAGGCGCATACTTGGGTTGTCTGTACCGGCCTGTAGTTAACATATGCGGCGGTTCGAGGTCCTCGTTACCAGCCGCCACGACTCTTTCCCAATTCTTAAAAGCCGCATATCCGAAACCAAACCAATGCTCGCATCCCTTACCGGCACGGTAGCAGCTTAGGCAAATATTCCATGAACCATTATCGCATTTTGAGCAGTTGTAGTGAAGCTCGTATTCGATGTGTGGCCGTTTGCATCGTGAACACGTGATTGACGGCTCGTAGTAAAATTGGGATCGAGTCCGCTGATGGTGTGTCCCGTGCGAAGGCGATTGTATAAGTCCAAGACTAGGTAAGGGAGATTGTGGAGCTACGAGACTCGATGGTCGTCGCGCTCTTTTAGGGCGTGCTTTACTAGAATCGTCAGAATGGGGCTCCGGAGAGGGAGGTGTTGGAATTTGAGCGGCGGATGCTCGTCCGCTGAAAGACAGATCTCTAGGCCGAGAATTGTCGCCCAACGGCGGCTGCCCAACTGAATTCGTAGTAGGCATGCTGGTGCTTCTCGACTCAGAAATGGAGGGGCGATGAGATGAGGGGTCAGAACTCTGCGGTCTCGAGACTAAGTCCGTTTGCGACCTTGCTGCAGGTGTAGTATCTGCTGTTCTCGGCCGTACGGGATCGGTTGCACTCCTGCCACCGCTAGAAGTCCTCCTCCTGTGCCGTCTTTCTGGATCCGCACGAACCTCCAAGTGAGTTGACGTAACAGGAGGGCGGCTACGGTCCTCTACCTGGCTTTGGCTGGTAACAGGTCTACTTTGCGCCGAACTGGATCTTGGTCGGCTGCTAGGCCGCAATGGGTCCGTCAAAGTAGGCCGCGAGGCGGATCTTGCATGCTCAGATCGATGAGATGAGATAACAGGATCGCTGCTCCTAGGTTGTTGGACAGGCCGTTGAACACGAGTTCGTTCTCTCTGCCTGCGTCGGTATGCTTCCGTGATCTTTTTGCTTAGTTCGTCGTTCTGAGCTAGATCGATGTTGTCTAAATCTAAACCGTCTAGAAGACCTTCCTCCTGTATTTGGCGTGCAAATTCTTCTATTTCCCTTTCTATGTCATGGAAATTGACCTCGGATGAGCTAATCAGCGATCTTATAGACGCCTGATGCTCGACCTGTCTCCTTCTAGTCCGGGATGAGTCACGCGATCGGTGGTGTGATTCACTACTCTGACGTCGCCGTTCATCCGAAGTCAAGTCGGGTTGTAACATCCCATTCGAATCAACCCGGCGTCTGTTCTCGTCGTCTCTCCGAATGCGATCGTGCGCATCTCGGTGTCTTCCAGTGTCCCGGCTGCTATCCCTGTCCGACCTACCCCTCCTATCTTCGGACCGGCTATAGTCACGATGCCGCCTTGTCCTAGATGACTCTCCCGTTTCGACCCCAGCTTCCTGCAAGCTCATTTGGCGCGCTTGTTCTAGCATCTGCCTTTCCATCTCCTCTAACCGCCTCTCCTCGGGTGACTTGTCGGGTAGGCGCACCTCGGGCAGGACATTATCTCCAGGCTTGTACTTCTTGCGCATCTCTTCTTTCTCATCCTCCGGCTTGTCCTTCGAAGGGTTGGCAGCCAGGAACATCTCGAGTAAAGTGTTGACGGTGGCATTGTGGCGAGTATCCCGAACGGGAGCGCGACAGGACGGACAAGTGAATCTTTGCGAGCCGGGAGCGGGAGGATTCGGAGAGTTTTCTGCTACGGTCTGTTGCCATCCAAACCAGTCTTTTAAACAAGAGCCGCAGAATGTGTGCAGGCAGTCGAGGAGGGTCAAGGGTTGGTAGAGAACGTCGGTGCAGATCTAGTAGCTGTTTAGTGACTCCTCGAACTCCCCCACCTCCAAAGTATTAAGAACTTACTGCACAAGTCAACTCCTTCTCCAAGTCGACACCAGGCCTTGAGGAAGCCATCGCGACTTGTGTTGACTTATTAAAAAGGCTATAAGAGTCCGAGTATTAACGAAAGCGGTCACGAGAAGAGAATCAATCTAGTGTGGGGGGAAACACTGAGACTTCTAGGTTAGGTATTGTATTGCCGAGTCACAGTACTTCGTATTGGGTCGCCCACCACCATTAGAATAGACTGCATGGTGCTAATGGCTGCGCATCTGACCGCAAGCCCGGGTGGCTTAATCAGGGAAACGAACAGAGGCAAATAGTGTTAGGAGTCATGTCAGAGCAATAGTCAGCTTTGTTTCTATTGAAATGCAATTGTCAGCGCTATCCAGAGTACAGCGGTGAAGATATGGAGATCGCCTTGATGTTTTGGCATCTGATGGCGACTATTAGCGAAGATGTGCCATTGAATTAAGTTATGCCCAATTTAATGTAAGGGATTTGTTTGTGGCCTTTGCACACGATTGCATACGATTGCATACGCAAAGCAACACATGCATCTAAGGCTGCAAGAAGAGCTTTAGGCAAGATGAGATGACTCTAGAAAGGAGGCAATTAGTATTTATTACTCAGATTGACTCAGACAGACTAATAGAAGGTTACGCATCCAGAAAACATCGTAGTTGCTCTCAGATTTGATTTGCATAAATTCCAACTCCGTTCCTACCTAGGTAGGTAAATATCTGTATACCGTAATAGGTAAAACCGACCGTAACTGACCGTAACCAACCATAATTTCCCCCTTTCTCTCACCGTTAGTCGGGCTGAACGAGACTTAATTAATAATATACCTGGAGCTCGCATGAATTTCAAATATTAGATACGTCGAAGATCTATAATTGGTGTTTCTCAAGCAGGTGAGTTGAGTATCAGATGAGCACACGACTATCCGGGAAACTCTTGCTTAGGACCTGTTAGGGTAGTTCTTGGCCGCCCTAGAGCAAGCTTCAAGAAGAGTAGACATCCGTCAGACTCGACGTCATAACTCTGGATTTCGGCAGTGGAAAGATAGCCTCTATGGCGATCTCTTGAGACCAAATTCTAAAGTGGAGCTATTATATTGACAACAGAAGGAACTATAGAATGTGATCGGTTACTACTTCGCCTGCTTTGCCTAATAATTTAGACTCCGTTTAAGAGCGTTCGATGGTCATTCCTGGGCTGTATATCAAATACAAGTAGGGTCAACCTGAGCTCATCTGGACGGCCAGTCGACCTCCTCTCGTTTTACACACTGCCCCTTCATCACAACTATCAAGAACCTACTTAGAGGGAGGTAGATTATTAGAATCAGTAAGGCTTGAAGGTCATAGTTCACATGCTGAAACTAGAATGATATCAGTAGTCCATCAATAGCAAGAGCTGAGCATCTATCACATGGTTACCTTTGAGTCTCTTTTATGGGGTATAGCAACGGCTACTCGCTGTCATATTGAACCAAACGCCTTCTCTAGAGCCCATTTGAGGCCAGTATTCGATTGCTTCTTGCATTCTTCGAGGTTTCACCTGCCCTGTTCGCAAGGGTCACCTTCTATATGATTGTTCTCCTGGTGCCATTGGCGCTTCCAATTGTTCTGTGTATGATTAAAGCCTTCCTCACTTCGGAAAATGAGGTTCCTTCGTGACTTACCTGTCTTTTTGATCAAAAGCAGCTATAAAACTCGTCTCTCTCCTCCATCATCTCTCCTCCATCATCTCTCCTCCATCACCTCTCCTCCATCATCTCTCCTCCATCATCTCTCCTCCATCATCTCTCCTCCATCATCTCTCCTCCATCATCTCTCCTCCATCATCTCTCCTCCATCATCTCCTACACACATACAATCCATCTTCCTTTCTGTCACGATGCTAACCTTACGCAGGGGATACTAACTATGACGTTCCTCTCGGGTCGAACCCTGACAGGTCACCTCTGACACTTGCTCAGTTCATCGTCGGACACTTGTCCTTGGTTTTCTCTGCTTTATCGACTTCAGCCAAGCATGGTTCTCCTAGCCGGCCACAGCCAGCATCGCCGGAGATCCTCTGCATATCATCATAAGTCAAAAGCTTCCCGCCGTTCAGCTGCCTTCATGATAAGAGCTCGCTCCTATCATATCAGGTGGGTCCCGCTATGATGATAACCGACAAGCCTATGATTGTTCTTATGATTATATCCTTCCGTGTTTCTCTGAGCCGCCCACAAATCTTCTTGTCTGTCAGTCTTTTGCTGACGGCGGGAAGTTCTCTTTAGGTCCAGTCTCGACAGGCGACGATTAGAGTTTCGCACCTTCTCGAGTCGCCTACAACCGCACTATCGACTTCAGTTTGGCAAAGTTCTCCTAGCCGGGCGGAGCCAGCGTCGACGGAGGCCTTTTGCGTATCATCATCAGTCAAAAGCTTCCCGCCGTTCAGCTGCCTCTATGATAAGAGCTGGCTCCTATCATAGAAGGTGGGTCCGCTATGATGATAACCGAGCGTATGATTGTTCTTATGATTATACCCTTCCGTGTTTCTCTGAGCCGCCCACAAATCTCCGCGTCCGTCAGTCTTGTGCTGACGGCGGGAAGCTCTCTCTAGGTCCAATCTCGAACATACCGACGAGCGAAGATCAGATATCCGCCCTCCTCGGTCGACTTCAGCCGCGTACGACCCCCCCAGCCAGGCAGAGCCGGCGTCGACGGAGGCCTTTTGCGTATCATCATCAGTCAGTTGTCGGGATCTCGACATATATCCCCCGGTTCCCAATGTGCAAGGTGGGTCCTGCAATGATGATAATTTTTTGGACAATATCGTTATGATCTCCTTGTATTCTCTTAGAGAGATGATTACCTGTGTACAAATCTGAGCAGCCCATAAATCTTCTTGTCCGTCAGCCTTCGTGCTGACGGCAGGAAGTCTTTTATAGGGGCGGTTGCCACGGTTCTTATCCCCGACGAGTGGCGAGTCGCACCAATTAGAGTTCTGCTTTGTTTCTGGTTTGGGCGCCACCGCGACCAAGGTTCAAGGTGTGCGCGCATGTTTCGTATGTGGCGGGAGGGGTTTAGGGGCTGGAAGTTTGTAGGAGATTAATTGATCTGGGAAAAGGGTTTGGGGTGCAGAGATTTTGAGGGAACTCTACCTGTAGTTGTAGATAGACAAATGAGAAGAGCCAATTAATGCAATGTTTATTGCGATACTATTACGAGCAATTCTTTTGTGCGTAGTAATCGAACCCTAAATCCTGGTTTGTTAGACAAACAGTTCAATCCAAGATCGTACTTGCGTTTTCAAATATTATAGGCCCATACAAACAGCCGATATTAAACTTTTGGGTTGTTGAGGTATCGACTCCTGAAGGTGCTCTTGCTTTTGGCTGATGTTACACATACCTCGAGCAAGTGCGTTCTGTGGTGTCAGAGTTAAATCTTGAGACGATTTTAAGTTCATCTCATCTTGATGTTTGCGTTTGCATGATAAGGCAAACAACCAGATTGAAATGACCTCGGAGCCATAGGCCTGTACAATTTGGGTAGTGGATGTCGAGAGTCTTTTTCGTTGAACTCCTTTTCGGTTGAAATGAAGCTCTCCTGAACCGTTACTGGTAGCAGAATTACGTGTACGTTCCGTTTCATTATTCCTCCGTTTCTTATTTGTGAATTATAATTGTATGCTCACCATTCCGTACACCCTTGCATAATGCTAGTGCCCCGTGCACCACAGAGGTACATAAATGGGTGGGCGGGAACTCCAAATCCCTCAGCCCTATCCGATACCCGCCCATCCATGCATGCTACGTGGACCCCACCATCGGAGCATAGCCCATGGTAATATATTCCTCCTCGTACCTTGAGAACAAGTAACCGGCGGTCTCGACCCGCATACACTTAATCATACATGTATCTTGGTACCCTTGTATGCACATGAGTTTACGTGATATTCAAGAATATGCGTACATGTAGTGTAGCTGGTATATCATTAGAAATCCACGATATGAGGCCTTGGATTCTATAATCCATCATAGAAATTCCCATGACGAGCTGAGCACACCATACAATCCTTTTCCCAACCCAGTCACGATAAAACGGCCGCTTATTGATGCGTCCACTCGGGCTTCTTCTTCTCCGCAAAAGCCTTCATCCCGATCTTCTGATCCTGGCTGCCGAACAGACTATGGAACACCCGTCTTTCGTACTCAACCCCATCCCTCAGGGGTAAGTCCTGGCTCTTATTCACGGCCTCCTTCGCCGCGATGATAGCGACCTTCGAGTATCCCGCAATCGTCTCCGCCGTCTTCAGCGCGCCCTCCATGAGCGCTTCGTAGCTCGGGAACGCCTTGGCCGCTAGACCCCACTGCGCGGCGTCCACGCCGGTAAACGACTTGCCAGTGAGAATCAACTCCATTGCCCGGCTCTTGCCAATTGCTCGTGTTAGACGCTGGCTCCCGCCAGCACCTGGGATGGTGCCGAGTTTGATCTCAGGTTGTCCGAAGTTGGCCATCTCCGTGCAGTACAGGATATCCGCCATCATGGCGAGCTCGCAGCCACCGCCTAGAGCGTGGCCCGAGACGGCGGCGATGATAGGCTTTTTGACTTGAGTAGTCAGCTGTGACCATGATTCGATGAAGCTCTTGGTGTAGGCCTCGGAGAAGGTGAGAGGTGCCATCTCCTTAATATCGGCGCCGGCCGCGAATGCCTTCTCAGACCCGGTCAGGATTATGACGGAGATCTTGTCCGACGAGTTGAACTCGCCGAGGGCTTGGTTCAGCTCCGTTATGAGAGGCGTGCTGAGGGCGTTCAGAGCCTTGGGGCGATTGAGGGTTACTGGTGGTGGCTGTGTTAATTGTGTGGGAGTTATTGGATGCAGTATAACGCCATCGTCTCACCTTGGCCGACGCCCGGCTTGGGCTCAGATACGAGTAAGTACTCATAGGATCTATTTGCCGTGGCAGAGAACTGGCGGACTGTTCTGGGGAGTGTGCATGGTTGCAAGCGCGAGGCCAACGGTCTTAAGGTGCGTAATGTGTTCATCCTCGGTGAGCTGGTGAATAATAATTAGAAAACACACAACTGTCCAATCGGGACTGATATAAGATCAATTGAATAAAGTGAATCAATAGTTTTATTTGTAACAATTCCAACTCATATATCAGCCAATGTCTTCGGCTTAGAAATCCCAACGTCCCTAAGGAATTGAAGTTGAAGCTGAAGCTCAATGAGGAGCTCCGAAGCTATGAGCTCATTGAAGCCGAAGCTGGCCGAGGATAAGGAACGATAGCTTAATCAGCCACACCCCACCACGGAATACTGGAATAGATAATATGCAGATAAAAGGGGACAGCGGGGAATTGAGGTGCCGATGTGGGCTTGCGTGGCCCGGGGCGCTGGACCATTCACATCAGACCCATTGTAATTCGTGGCTTAGATAAGGAAAGTGGCTCGTGGCAGTTTAATTAAGCTGGCCACATTTGTTCCCCAAAACTTGGTCGTTGGCTCCCTGGCTGGCTGCAGATCTCGAAAAGTCGCGACGTGCAAATTGGAGTCAACTCCATCTTCTTTATTCAAAAGGTTTCACATAACCTCACGAAATTCATCCCCCATCACAGTCTTACGACGGTTTCGACCTCAAGGAATAATACAGAGACTAGTCGCGATACTATTATAACACCCATTGTTATCGCGAAGACGAGCGGTCGCATCATCCACCATGGATAACGTCGAGCCGGAACAGACCCCTTTCGCGGCCGTCACGGCCCAGACTTCTAAGATCCAGAGAGTACGTCTATATTAGCGCCTCCCGTTATTCTACAATAGAAGCGCATCTAACAATTTATAGCAATACCAAGCTCTATTAGATCAATCGACACCATTCGTCCTGTACCGATGGGTTGGCACGGGCGTATTCCTAGGTGTCTTCTTCCTTCGCATCCTCCTAGCGCAAGGCTGGTATATCGGTAGGATACCTTCCTCATAGCAATTATAGGCGAAATGGAATGATGGCTAACACGGAATAGTTGCGTACGCGCTCGGTATCTACCTTCTCAACCTGTTCCTGGCCTTCCTGCAACCCAAGTTCGACCCCTCGAACGACATGCTCGACAATGAGATGGAAGATGGATCTGCCGGTGGTCTCCCGACGAAGCAGGATGAAGAGTTCCGACCGTTCATCCGACGACTGCCAGAGTTCAAGTTCTGGCACGAGGCCACTCGCGCTATCGCTATTGCTTTTACATGCAGTTGGTTCGAGGTCTTCAACGTCCCGGTCTTCTGGCCTGTGCTGGTCATGTACTGGATCATCCTCTTTGTTCTGACCAGTAAGTCCAAATGGGTCCTTACTAGCCATGAGGCCTTGCTAACATTCTCTATAGTGCGCAAACAAATCCAGCACATGATCAAGTACCGTTATGTGCCCTTCTCTTTCGGCAAGGCGAGGTACGGCAAGAGCAGCACCTCGTGAGATTCATGATTCACGCTCGGATTTAAGAGGAGAGCTCTCGGATGAGAATACCGAGAAGTCTAGACGGAAAGTGTAGACGGTTTGCGATGCATTTTGATCACGAAGATTACTTGACACGGTGGTGAACGTTAAGGCTTCGTTGTACAAATTACGATACGGCATTTTGTTATGAGGTCTAAGGGGTCAGGCGGTCCGTCTGGTGTAATATGGTGAGCTGCCAGGCAATTACTGATCGACCTCGAAGGGAGATAATCCTGAGGGAAGGAGGAAGGGCTGGCAGCATGGAAATGGACGTGGTGCAGGCTTGAATCTTGCAGGATCACCACCAATAGACCTCATACTGAAGAACAGAATAATAATGAATTTTTCAAGACCATTGCGACTTTTGTCCTTAACGGATATAATTGGGACGTGATGCTTTAGTGGTGCTAGGTTGGAATGGTGCACTGCAGCCTTGCTGATAGCGATAAAGCTTGGACGGCCTTTGCACCAGCCGACAACTTTTTTTGCGAACCAATAACCTTCGTCGAGTAACTAAGTATCTAAAGCAGCCGCGACGCGCAACGAAGAACCAATTCAACTTAATTCACGACTGCCTTTCTCAACCTACACTTTTCAACAATTCAAGTTCAGACCCAGTCTCAATATCTTCAACAACTTCAATTGAGTCGCCGACAGTCTGAACAATACCTACTTCGTCAGCAAGGTTTCCTTCGCACCGCCGATTCCCAGTCTCTAGTTCTATATCATCCCCATTATCTTACCCATCTATCTACCTCTAGGACCTCTATAAGCCATCGTCACGATGGCATCCTCGTCGCGCAACGGCGAGCATCGCTCCATCCACCAAGATTTCATCGCTAGGATCCGATACTCCAATGCGCTACCAGCTCCCCCCTTTCCTCCGAAGCTCCTCGACATCCCGAATACAGGGTTAGCTAGTGGCCGATACACAGCGATGGAGTTCGCCTCGAGACTTGCCAGAGAGCAGCCTTTGAATATCGAGGCTGATGCGGAGTTGGGCATGCCGTTGGACTTGGTGGGAATGCCTGGGATCTTTGACGGTGACGAGAGTTGTAAGTGGAGAGAGCTGCGAGGCTACGATGGACATATTATGATTTTGAGCATCTATGACTGACTCGAATTACAGCTATTCAAGCACCTGCACACCAGCCGCAGATCCATCCACACGATCGCGCTCTTCTCCGACCTCCCGGAAGTCTAGGCCAGCCTAAAATCCACGAGGCCAACGTATCATTCCTCCGGCGAACAGAATACATATCCTCTGTAAGCGCCAAGCGTCACGACGGCGCTGCTCTTCGCACCAATAGCAACCCAACGCCGAAACGACCCCTCAAGCGGCCGTCCCCCGAACCGGACGTCGACTCGCCAGCCGCCATCAAGCGGAAGATAGACCAGGGTTTTGCCGTGGCCGCTGCGAATCTGAAGGACAAGAGCAGGGTCAAGCATCCCTCGAAGCGCAACGTCCAGCTCGTTGACGCCTTCCCGCTGGTCCCGGACCTGGACGCGTTCCCAGACTCGGGCGCCTACGTGACCTTCAAGTTCACGCACAACCCGCTGCCGGCTACGCGCACCTACGACCGCCGTCTCCTTAATGGCATCCTCAAGCCTATTAGCAAGAGCGAGGCCGAGGAGGCCGCCTTCGCGCTGGCCATGCAGGCCCACGAGCGAGACCCCGCACATGTGCCCAAGCCCCAGAACCTCATGGACTACGATTTCTTCCTGAATGACAGCCTCGACGCATCAGAGCGGTTTAGGCAGAAGTTCGACGTCGAGAACCCGGATCATGATGATGAGGCGCTGTACACGCACAAGAGCAACGGCAAGCCCAACTTCATGTTCCCGCGTGTGCGCGCGTACGAGACGGACAAGGAGTTGGAGTTGAACAACCAAACCAAGTACGACGATGAGGTGGTTCTGGCGTTTAACGAGGACGAGATGCTCGAGCAGAAGGCCGCTTTCTACTACCCGGTCATGCAGCGTAGCACCATCAAGCCCCAGCGCTCCAAGACGATCGCCCGTACCATAGGATACGTACCCGCCGATATGGACCTGGAGGAGCGCAATGTGGATCAGCTGGATGTCGTTGTTGAGGACCCGAGCGATGATATCAGGGGTTGGATGAACCTCTACCGCGACCATCCCTATGGCAAGGAGGATGAGGGTGATGAGGGTGAGGGTGAGGGCGAGCAGACGCAGAATGGTAACAGAAGTGATGCATCGCAACGAGAGAACGGTCAGTCTACTCAGCCTGTGGATGAGGATGAGGAGCAGGATGCGGAGGGTGACGAGGAGGATTAATTTGCATAGGCCCTTTGGTTGTGAGGCAGCAGTTTGTCTACTAGAGGGTTTCGTATACCGAGGTATTGGAATGGATCGATCCCATTGCACTTGGCGTATGGTTTATTCGCTTCCCTTCACATGGGAGTGATGTGGTCTGCGAAGTTACAGGGGTGTTGTGCATAGGGCAGTAGAAAGAAGTCGAGAAGCTGCCGTTTACCTTGGTGCTTGGCTCCTTTGCCTAGCTCACATTTGCCAGGTGATGTGTGATACCTACTGTAGGGAGATCATTTCTTGCTTATTCATAGTTGCATTATAAACAGGCTGCATGAATTGAGTTTGTTATACGCGAAGATATCGTTTATAATATCACCCATTAGATGGTTAGACATGAAATTTCCAAACGCTTACGGAGCAGACTTTGCCCCTTATTTTGATATCATAGGACCAATTCAAGAAGCTAGCTCTTTCAGAAATGGTAACTTGTCTACACTTGTATAGTCGAAGTAAGAGTAGAGGTAAGACCTCTAGCAGGCCACTTTCCAGAATCAGCCAAAGCACCAGCCCTATGTTCGTCCACAATATTCAAAGTCTAAGTTGATAATCTGCAAGACGTTTCAGATGAGCTCGTTCGGACTTCACCTTCGAAGTCCGAATCCCGGCCCTGCAAAAGGGGCTCATATCGACACTTAAAAGAGGCTGATAAATTCTGGACTTCCTCCTACTATTAATACAACACTATAGCCCTACCTAGAATAAGAATAAAGCAACATCGTCGTTTATCTAGAATTAAAGGCGAAGAAAAGGACCTATAAATCAACAACCGAGAAAATCTACCGCCGATCCGGAGCCCACCCACCAACCGGGTTCGGAAGTCCGAGGCCAGCCTATCAACGCGCCCTGTCCGACCGGGGCCGATCTGACGTCCAGTCAGCCAAGCACACAGAGCCAATCTATTCAAAAGCCGTTGCAGCAAGATCCTCGTAACCCCTGCCTAAGCTCGTGTACATAAGCACGGGGTAGTAACCAACGTCCTCATCCTCATGCTTATACCTGTACTTGACTTCCCATCCACCAATGACCTCTCCATACCATACTCTCCAGCCAACAACTCAAACCCCCACGCCCTCTCCTCTCCTCTTCCTCTTCCCCTGTCACCTTCCCTATCCCCTGTCCCCTTCCTCTTCCTCTTCCATCCTTCCTCTTACATCCTCCCAACACCCTCATCCAACCTCCCACAACCCCCAACACCTCAAACCCCCCGGCCCTCCCTGCAACCACGATCCCACGATCCCACGACGATCCCACGACCCGAGCCCTTGGCACCCTCACGTGACCGTCTCGCCCATGCGACGCAAGTATGTCGTGCATGAATTTCAAATTCTTGTCTCAGGGATCAGCATGAGCCGCCGGTCATGTGTTACCCAGATAACCCGGGAAGGGATCGGCCGTTTGATCTATGTACAGGTTTAGGTAAAAAAAAAAATAAATAAAATAAAACAAAAAAAGGGGGGGAGAAGGGGGGGAGAAGGGGGGGAGAAGGGGGGGAGTGGTTCCGTGTGGAAGTCTCAAACCGGCGAGACTACCTGATGTAGTCAAGTTGTCGCTTAAGATGTTAATATGTAAGTACCTAATGTAGGTATGTAGGTATATAGGTAGGCTATGGTAATGCCGTGCGCGAATTAGTGCTGTTTTCCTATATCACTCGTGTATAAATAATCTTGGATACCAGGCCTGTTGATCCAAGTTAACCGCTAGGATTAAATACTGTCTCCGTGCATTTTATCAGTGAATTTGATGCCTACCTACTTGTCTATAGATTTATCTAAGTCAACCGCTCTATACTATATTCTGCAAGGCTCAATACTTATTCTCTTGTATATTGCCTTATTCAATGGAATATATCATGCAATTTACACATCTAATCCTCTATTCAGTTGGTCTCCATACCGCTCTTGCCCCCTTATCATTCCTCAATGTCTAAGAATGGTTTCCAGTGGGCTACCTAATTTTCAATTGTTAAGAGTTTGGTGCTTACGATGCGAACCTCAAGGACGGTAGAAACAACTTTATTGCGTAAGGAAATATAAACCTGTCTACTCGGGATGGCGGTATACATACAGGTGATTATCATTTGTCTTCGCTGTCTTGAACTCTATTCTCCCAACAGGCTTAGACCTCTGTCATGCGGACTCCCTCGAACGATCCCGGACCGTCCGGTTCTGGACGAGACGGAGAAGTGGATACATCGGTCCATCCTGGATCATCCAGGTCTGTCCCGATGACAGTAGTCTGGCGCGTAGGACTCGGTAAGTCTTTCCGAACTCGAGAGTGTACAAACCAATAGTCGATGTAATAGTGAACGACTTGGGGTTGGCCGAGAATAGTGTGGATTGTTGCACCCGCTGTCGCGTTCACGGAGCTGTGTAGTCAATTGTTGGCGGCGACGTTCTAATTGATCGACTTCGCCCTCGACATTAACGATGCGCTGTTGCGGTATGAGAGCTTTACTACGAAGTCGGGTGCTTTCGTGTTCGGTTTCCCTAAATTATGTGATATCTTTAGTCGCCGCATCGAGTTGTTCCTGTAGACGGTCACGTTCACGCTTCAGGCCGTCGGCTTTTTGGATCGTTAACTGGACCTCTGCATTCTGCTGGGCAATAGTCTGGTTTAGTGCCGCCGATGTGGTCTTTCTCGGCCACTCTCCTTCCTTCTCCCAGTGCTCGAGGTGCTTGATGATATTCAACTTGACCGTAGGCCGCCAAAAATGGCGATGCCTTCCCTTATCACTAAATATACAGAATAAAATAGAAACCCGTCTGTACTCCTCTTTGACGCCTAGAAGCGTCAGAGTCGATGGCGTTGACGGCTTCCCAGACCCGATCGACGCCTAATCGGGTTAAAGCTATAGCGCCAAGGCGCTAGTCTTGGCGCGATACGCTTCCTTGGTGTATTGCCTCACACCTGCCCCCTTTTTAGAGATGGTAACGTCCCGTTACCATTCTTAGAATTTAAATCCTTTAGCCACCTTCTTCTGCACAGTCTTGGCGACCTTGGTTGTCGACTTTGTTGTCGACTTTGTTGTCGACTTGGGTGTTGACGTCGGCTGCGGTGTCGACTGGTTCGGTGTGGGCTGATGTGTGGGCTGCTGGCTTGTCGTCGGTTGGGGTGTAGGTGTCGGTTGGCTCTGAATTAGGCTCGCCTGTGTCTGTTGGATTGATTCCAATTGGTCGAGAATCTTCGTCAGTTTTGCCTCAATCCCGTCCAAGGTCTTGCTCTTATGTTATTCGCAGCGCTCCTTGACGCTTAGTGTCATTCTCGTCCCTTGCGCATATTGTAATCTCTGAGGAGCTGGTCGAAACAATAGTCGTCGACGCTGGTATGAAAGGAAATGGAGGCAATCTTGCCAATGATCTCGTAGAAAGAAAGTGATGATGGAAAGTAGTGTTTCTTTCGACATAAATGTCCAGGCATAGCCAATACTTCTGAGGGACAGTCCATTGTTTCTGTCTTGAACGATGCCACGGCTGAATGCCAGGCTTCAGTCGAACTCGATGCTGATATAGGTCTGTCGCTGGTAAATTCAGAATGGAGGTAGCCTCCAACTCGCGATAAGTATAAAGGTCTCGATCAATCTGCTCCTTCAATTCCCCTTAGCAACTTTCAGCATATTGCGAAATCCTAGCCCTACATGTATCAGACATCGTGATCGACAAATAGCAATGAGCCCGCCGGTCCTGGTACCGTCCATACTCTTCCTCGCCTTCTCTTGGTAGTCCCACTATATCCGCCTTGCGTAAAACGGGCAATGGAGAAGATAGTCTGACACCAGCCCCCGTGTGGCAGGTTGTGTGAAAGTGACAACCAAGAATAGCCATCGTGACTACGTGCTATATTAGCAGCGAACTATAGGTGGCGAATCCTTGCTGTTGTTGTGATGATGACGATGGTGACGATGATGGTAATGCCGACGGATGCTGATATTCCGCATGGTGCCATCTTGTCTGTTATAATATCCATGTTGTTTACCTAAACAGTGTGATATGGATACTATTAAGTGAGTAATTCGTATACTGATGTTCTGTGAATGCCTGAAATTGGTAGGACGTATTAGAGGAGCCGTGACTCGGGTATGTTTTACTCCCACATGTCGTTCTCGCGGAGCTTTTGACCCCTGAACAAATTTCCGCCAGAGTCGGTAATGATATGATAGGCTGATTGGTCGTCTGTCGTTCTTCGCATCCCTCGTCAAAGATCTCTTTGACGGTAATCTGTCTGCTCTTGCTCTGGTTGTAGTTTCTGTGGACTCCGTCCTTTTAGTGATAGATCGAATCTCTTGCAATTCAGTCTTGCAGTAATTCGGCTACTTGCTGACGTGGTTTGCCTTCTTGGACTATGAGCACGGTTCTCGGTGAGGGGGGAGCATCTTGACAGCTTCCCGTCTCTCAGTGGCATTTAGGATTTCTTCATATTTATTGAAGCTTCTTTCTGTGATCTCAATTGAGAGCTGTTCTGAGCTTATAGGAATAGAAAAGTGAGACATTCTATGATTTGATGATATGTTATAAGGGTGACTAGTTGTAGAGGTGGTGAAGAGCGTTGGTATGTCAACGGAGTAAGGTGTGAGAGAAGTCTAGGAAAAATTAAATCAAAGTTTTCATCCCCTTTCCCTCCCTTTCCCTTCCCATTTCTTCGGACAGACTCCGGTTTCAAACAGAGAGTTTACGAAGAGGTAAGTCGTTCTTCCCGTGTATTCCAGATCTCAGCGTGGAACCCACACCTAGAAAAACTTTAAGTAGGTCATCCCCCTTTAAGTAGGGACCGTTCCAAGGTTATAAACTTTCATTGTGATGAGAAGGATCGTCTAGTGGGATCATGTTTGTTGTATCTTTACGTATATATAGGTACCTTATTAAGAGGATTAACTCCGGCTTAGGGATGCTCGCTGCTCTTCCTACTAATTCAGGGGCTGATCGCCGACCATTATGTATATAGTACTTGCCGGACGTACAAGTTCTTCAGTGAGAAGATTCACACGTATGATGCCTCCTGCAAGCTGATCGTGGTTACTCTTTATCTATCCCTTCAACAAAGTTAATGACGGGTATTCCATTGCCCCCAAGCCCTCTTTTTACGTACCTGTTTCCCTAAATTGATTTCATTTAGTCCTGTGGTAAATAAATAGATAAATCAACTTATAACCAAGGGCAGTAAGCAACATCAAAGCCACAACGGCCATTTATATATAGGCAACTTAATGTGATACTCCGAGAGTGGGTTTGGATAATAAAGAGGTGAACGCGACTCCGAAGTGAGGGAGCATATCTTTTATTAAGTTACCGAATAACATAAACCAACATTTCGGACAAGAATAACCACATTAATCAAAATGATTGCTATTCCGTATAATGTGCGATTATAAATAGAAATGAGGTAGTTATTAGAATTAGCCATAGTAGCAGGTCATTCTAAATATGTTAAAAACCCGTAAGGATGAAGTTTACGTAGGTCCCGCCCACGCCAGGGTGCATCGTTAAGAAAAGGGGTAAGGGTAAAATGTCAACGTCCACAGCCAAGCACTTCTTCTCCCTTAGCATATTTATTATAGAAAACCTCCCCTGGTTAGAAGTAATAAGCTTTCATAAAAAGAGGCTGCTTACGAAGGCTCCACAAAGCGGAATACGCCGTTGTCTTTAGCGGAAGGGAGGTAAAGTCTTCCCGAAAGACTCAGAGAGCAACTAGAAGCTATCTAGGGCAAAAATAAGAAGGACTATGAAAAGGGAAAAGGGAAAAGGAGTAGAACAAGAAAAAAAGGCTCAAAAAGACTGGCGTTAATTTCTAAACAGTAAAGGTAGGTATTTACAAGAAAGCTCAACTATCTCAACCCAGACGCGAAAAGTAGATACTCAACAAGGTAACTACACACTAGTCGAAACACCATCCGTACTTTTCAGCCCCCTCCCTTGCCATCATCATGACACATCTCACGACGTCTTATCGACAGGATACCGTCCGGTAAACTTATACGTCTTCAAGCCACTCACCAGCCCGTTCGCCAGATCATCCACATTCGCGTTGGCATACACGCCATCAGCGTTGGGATCCAAGCCAGCCGCCGTAAGCGAGCTACTCGGGTTAGAGCTCCCGAAGTAGCCAACAGGCTTGCCGAATAGATATGCGCTGTTGGCGATCTGCAAGGGTCGGAGGGGTGGGTATAGGGGACTTAGCCCACCCGCCGTCAGGGCAAAGAGGCCTGCCGAGTCGGCGCCCGAGGTCACGACCACGGCGTCGAAGTCCGTTGCGTCGGCCGCGCTGTACGTCTTATCGACGCCATTAATTAAACTCTCAGCCACGACAGTAGAGGTTAGGTTCTCGGTGGCGAGACGGTCTTTCAGGCTCTTGGCCTGGTCGAGGGCGTTGGTGCCATTGGCTCTGGTGGTAGTTGCCAAGATGCCGACCTTGAAGCTAGCGACAGTAGGGAGAGTTTCGTTGGTGATGCTAATGCCACGAGTCGTGTTAGTATGATAATACGTGTTGTTAGGTGCAGGAGCGTCCAAGCCCAGCGCAGTGGCCACGCGCACGGCGATGTCGTTGCTGATGAGGTTAAGCTGAGAGAGAACATTCTGCTTGACAGTGGTAGACTGCAGGTGACTGGACTCGAAACGGATGGCATTGATGAGGAACTGCTGCTCGATGGGGGTCAGCGAGTTGTAGAAGAGTCGCGGCTGTGACCAGTGGTCGTCGAAGGTGGACGACAGGCCACGGACGAGGTTAGGGCCGGCGGTGCGAGACGGAGTGGTGAAGAATCCCCGACCGCTGTTCTGGCTCGCTTGCCTTGGGTATCCATTGTTTAGTGTGTTAGGGGTGTCTTGATGCTATGTTAGTTGACTTTCCGTGCAGCGATATTAAACCCTCGAGGGTGAAGAGCAGACTTACAATGGTGGATGTTCTTGTGGATCAAGTTCTGGGCCGCACCATCGCGGTTGTTATTATGAATCGGAATGACTGGACGGTTGATAGGCAATTGCTCAAAGTTAGGACCACCGTGTCGATTAAGCTGAGTGTCCAAGTAAGAGAAGATGCGGCCTTGAAGCAAGGGGTCCTCGGTGAAGTCTACGCCTCGTACAATGTGTCCAGGTTGGAACTGCAGCTTGCGTCAGCATCTTGGCTGTATACAAAACTAGACCTAGCTCGGTAACGAGAACCGATGACATGAGGAAACCCACCATGATTTGCTCCGTTTCCGCGAAGTAGTTTGTGGGGTTTGTGTGTAGCTTCATCACACCCAGCTTCTGCAGAGGAGCGTATTCCTCGGGGAGGATCTTAGTAGGGTCTAGTAAATCGAATCCAAATGCGAGAGCCTGGTCCTCGTTGACTACTTGGACAGCAAGTTCCCACTCTGGACCATTGCCCGAAGCAATGGCATCGAACAAGTCTTGTCGGTGAGCATCTGCATTCTTACCAGCAAGGATCTGAGCCTCCTCCCAGTATAAACTGGCCCTTCCTTGCTTCGTCTTCCAGTGCCACTTAATAAGCTTAGATGCCCCGTCATCAGTGACAAGCCGGTAAGTGTGAACACCAAAGCCATCCTGTGGAACCAGTCAATATTGAATCGAATCGAACTGCCGGGTGTGGACTCACCATATGTCTGAAGCTTCGTGGAATACCAAAGCCGGCCATCGCCCAGAAGAGGGTGTGGAGCGCGCTCGGTTGCTGCGAGAAGAAGTCCCACGCCGAGTCATGCGCTGTAGCTGCTTGAGGTATCTCATTATCTGGACTAGGTTTCACCGAGTGAATTAGATCCGGGAACCTAATAGCATCTTGGATGAAGAACACCGGGATATTGTTTCCCACGATATCTTGAAAACGTTAGTACCAACTATGTGGAAGCGAGTGAGAGTGACAGCTATGCATACCAAAGTTGCCTTCATCAGTATAGCTATGCACGGCGTTAGTAGGCTTCCTAGAGAGTGGAGGATGAGCTTACAATCTCGTGGCAAACCCATGTACATCACGCGCCGTGTCAGCACTTCCGCGCGATCCAGCTACTGTAGAGAACCGGACGAAGACAGGAGTTTCTTTGCCGGCGGTGTTTAGGAACGAGGCAGCCGTTAGGTTGCTCCAATCACCATAACTCGTAAATGTGCCGTGAGCTCCGGCACCTCTCGCGTGGACTTGGGCAAGGTTAGTGAAATGTACCCATATGGACTCAATCATAAACCAATACCTGCTCGTTCAGGGACCTGCCAACGAATTAGTATTACATTGCAGAATTATAAATCATTGACACAGTATCGCGTCGAGTTTGTTACAACCCATAATGCTGATTGCGGAAAGAAAGGGGTCATCTGTCGTACTCTTTCATGATCGAAATGTGTGATCTTCTGGCGAAAGATGAAATCTTCCAACAGGGTGGGACCTCTAACACCAGCTCTCAGGCTGTCTTGTTCCTCGATCTGACCACCCACGTCATCGGTGAAGAACCCAGTGCTGTCATCAACCATAGCTTCGAGTACTGGGTCATCAGAAGCGACCTCCGCCCGAGAGCGAAGAGCACTCGGGTCGGCAAAGGGACACCCAGCAGAGACTAGGCCCAGAAGCCCAAGAAGAGCAGTGGAAGTAGTAATGCGTCCCATCTTGCCTTATTTAATTATTCCTGTTCCTTCAAGAAGTATGCCAGAGAGGAGAGGACTGGGGGATACAAGTCCTGATAAGTATAAGGGAGGGCTGTATTTTATAACAAAGGACATATAAACAAGGACCGGACTTACATAACCTACCTGGGCAGGAGTCAAAGGTTTGTGTGAGGCTCTAGTGCAGAGTGCCCTGAGTAATCAGAAGGCTCGCATTACAAACATGTCAGTCGACCTACACCCTCTCATTGATTCCATTACTTTGACCCTTCACCTGCAGGCTAGGGTCATCTCCACAAAATGTTGCACTACTCGAGGGCAGCTGCCAGTAAGGTTGAAGATAATGGTAAGTAAGGCTCGGATGTAGTTAATGTCGCCGAACCCCATGTCTGCCCAGGTGTGACGAGAATCCTGAATCGAAGGATACGTATGGTACGTATAGATATCAGGGATGGTACCCGTCGTCCGTCGCGGCGTAGACTCTTGGGTAGATGATTACAGTACCACAAGGGCGGACATCACCAAGCGCTTGCAACAGGACAAGAGGTAAAGTTGGTTGGCAATGGCAACTCGTGCATGACAGGGTAGGAGAGGTAAACGACCTAACCACTTAGCGGTGATGTGATAACTCACGGGATATATCTATTCCACATAACAGACTTTGGTGGCGTCATGCGTTTTTCTTGATTCGCGTGCTCAGCAAACGTTTCTTGCAATCTCGCACGGATTGCTATGGCTGGAGAGCGGTCCCGAAGATGGTATGACATTGAGCCTTGCTGGATCTTTCCATATCCGAATAAAGGCGCAGTAGATAATCTCGGGGTCTCATACCAGCCGTTTATTATCGAACAGAGATCTGCAGAATGGAAGACACAGGCCATACCTAAAGCAAATGTCAATCATATTCTTTTCTTGTCTTATGTCAGGGTATCTATCTATTCAGAGAGGCTGGAACTACCTGCCATTTCTGAAAACCCATGCTATATGAGCGGGAATATTTTCCCCATGTTAAGTTGTCAATTGTAAACTTAATCACAATCGTCAGGGACAGCGGTTCTTGCATGTAGTGATCCGAATGTGGGGGGTTCTTTGAGATGAATGCAACGCGTCTACCAACGGCCGTTGGTGAAGTAGCTAAAAAAAGAAAAGGTGAGCCCAGAAGCCAAGCCAATGTGTCTTGGCCTAGGTTGACCGAGCCCAATCAGCGAGCCCAATCGGCCTAGCAGAGTGCTGCCGAGTAGATAGCTACAGTAGCTTGAAGACCATTAGGGAGGGCAGCACTTTGGCGTTGCACCGGTATATCAGTGGAGTGTCCACACCACGCGGATAGAGAGCCGGTACATGTTTAGTAATGATATCAGGTCCAGAACTTGCACTTCCGACAGGGCTCAGCTTTGCGCGGCGCAAACCTTGCATGGTTGCATCGGCATCGTGGTGTCAACCATGTACATGAAGGGGGTTTGCATGGCACAGTCTCGTAGAATTACCATTGGATTGCCACCGAGGCATGGGTAGGAATATCACGAGAGGTCCTCCAAAGTTCGATGAAGTCCATGGAGGAGTATGTAGGTTAAGAATGCCAAGCCCTTCGTCGCCGCGATGATTGGTAGGATCCCTGCAAGCCCAATGAAAATTCGGCACTTGCATGAAATTGAATGGAGGTCTAGACGGGTATCGATGGCAGGCTGACAGACCATCCCGCATTGGAAACTCCGGACGAATTGCGTTAGCCGGGCCGCGCCTTTTGAAGAAATGATTCCCACGTGCTTCATTCAAGTACACTGTAGACGACTAGCCTTGACCAGTATGTGCTAGCGAACCCGATAGTGACGAGCGGGATCAATCTCGACGTACCGTATGTTTCGCCAAAAGGGAACTTTAAAATACGTAGATGACGCACAAAGCCCGCTCTAAGATCTTGGCTGCGCCCGGTGGGTTGATTTTGTTTGTAACGATCAAATTTAGGACCCGGCCATCTCTATCCTAAAAAAGGAGACGCGTACTATAGTAGTCGATTAATGCGGCACTCCTCAGAGCAATTGTCTTGGGTCGATGAATTCCGTAAGGGATACCAACTGCCAAGACGCCATTGCCATCACGTGTGTACGTGTGTACGTGTCGGCACCTTCATTTCGTTATTTCCGGATGGAGAACAGGGTATAGAGGTGTTCGTGGAAACATTTGTGAATAGTGTAATGTTGCGATGTTCTGGACGACGTTGAGGAAACAGTAGCGGATCATTTGGAATCATTTCTAAATTACTTCAATGGTTACCTCCCTGTTAAGGTTTCGGTTGGAGGAAAAACCGAAGGATAGCGCGCACTGACCACTCTGCCCCGCCAGAACCAACCGGGCCGTTAAGGGCTGCAGCCTGCAGCTGGGGCTGCTTTAATGTTGACCTGTGGCACAGCTTCACCTAAAACCAACAACTTCCATTGAAGCCACACTCAGGGTGCAGTTTGGATATGCTTCACTCGACTTTATGTTACGGAGATTTGTTTCTACGCTATAACAAACCCAGTATGTTGATTCCTAAGATACAGCTGGGATATTTTGTCTGGTCGGCCATTAGAAGTTCCGTTGTGACCGACAACCACTACCGTACATCTGAAGGATGAACACCCTCAAGGAATAGGACAAAAGCGCTGGCCCAAGCCTGCATCTGCATGGGAAAAACTCTCCTTCATTTCAAATCCCTTCAACATGATTGATTCTCAGTTAAGGGTAAGAATCCGTATACTAAATGTATTGGATGACAAACGGACTTGCCTGGCTCTGGCCGGCGTATTCGGGGAATCTCAGCAGCGTGTTTGTTCTATACTCTGATATTAGGAATGCAAGTACCGTCTGAGTTAGGCCGGTGCTGCTATCCGACGATTGCTCCGGACTGATGGGGTACCCGGCAGCCGGTGCTGTTGTAAAAGCCGGCAAGTTTCATCCCAAGTCTCTCGACGATGCCATTACTTGATATGTGCCTATCCCACAAGGAGTTAGCGTCGAGGTTTACATAATTTATCCTTGATCCTGGCATCAACCCCGACTTCCGGGTTACATCGTCCAGGGCTCAAAGGGGTGACTTCATGCTAGAGCTGCTACTGGAGTATCTGTGTTGTTGGTGCATTTATTAAGCTCCCATCATGAACAGACCTTTGGTAGTGTTCAGATATCTGGGTAGGTACCTGATGTACGAGGGGTTGTCTTACTTCCAGATTCCGCACTTCACCTCGGTTCAGGTAAGTAATTTACACCTAATACGACACTGACGCGTATCGCGCTTTTCTGTCTCAAGGCAGTCTTATAACACGCCTATGCGTCTTAAGCGGTCAAATGAAGTAGGTTCCTGTCATAGCGTGAGGTTCTTAAGAAGTATTGCAGCTTCATCTTTCCTGCTTGCCACAAGTCTAGTGACTTAGTCTTGGCGACCCTTTCAATAGATAACCCCTAAGCGAGACATATGAGAGCAACTATAGACATAATTAGCGTCCGGTGCTTATTTAAACCGCGACAATAACTTTATTACGTCTACGGCCAGGAGTCTCTCGCTTCGACGTTATGGACTTAGCGGAGCTTATCAGGGGCGTATTTTCCCAGTCCCACCGAGCCGGCCAACCGGGCCGGACCTATAGTCCCTGGCTCAAAGAATTCCAAATACCACGGCGTATCCAGAAGGTTAATATGAAGGCCTGATATCCATCCCGAAGACGTCAATAATTAAACGGACCGAGCCGGTTTCACTAGAATTGAACTTTGCAACGTCGTCTCGAGGTTCTTCGGCGCTGCCTGACTATGCTTAGAAACATGAGCGTTATGATGACAATTGCTCTTTATCTGAATGCTTTAGTGGATACTAGAAAGGAATTATCTGCCTGGTGGGCCGGTTTAAGTGTGGAAAGTTCGAATGTTGTCATTCCATGGATCGTCAGGTCCGGTGGGCTATCTAGGATGGGTTACCATGGTCCACGATGTGAATGCGGGATAAAGATGCGATCGAGGATTTCCTAACAAATTGTCATACTCCTGCCTAGAGGCTTCGGTCTTGAGATTGACACCGTGTTCAAACATGAACATAACTGTGCATCTCATCTCAACTCGTGAGGTTAGCCATCCACTCGCAGTATGATGGCTAGTTCCCTTCTTGGACTATGGTTATTCCTTCTGGAAGCTCTGTGGGTCATCTTGCTGTTGCTAAGTTCTGCTTACCTACCCCCTCAACCCGGAAGTGCCATCGAATATAGGACTGGGAAACCGGGGCCTACTTCTTGCACCACAAGTATGGTTTGTCTAGAACTGCGCTCTTCATTCACTGGGGATAATAGCGCGAACGGTTGGGGCCTTTGAAAGTCATTATGGACATTAGGCACTCAAACTGTCGATCGTTGATGGGATCTATACCGAGCTTCACTCTATCCAGCCTTACCATCATCTGAATGATTCCGATTCACCAAGGCTGTGGCTTTCTCAATGGGAATCTAGTGGACTCTAAAGAGTGAATGCACCATTCAAAATTCCAGGAGAGGGGATGTCATTTGACAACCAGAAGTGAGCTGGGATTTGGTATGGGTTAAGGAGATGTAGAATCTAACTACGGGCATGGACCTACCTCGAAATAGACCGTTTTACGAATAGAAAATAGTATGGCGTTCCCCTTAAAATGAAGAACTACGACGTGAACTGGATGTAAGCACTACTTGGTAGTTGAGCACACGAAGTCAAACAAGCGGCGTCTTTCCGAATTAAACATTACATTAAACCTGAGCAATAGGAGAATAGCTAACTACCACCTCATGAACCATTAAAACCTGCTGCTCGAAGCCTAGAAGTACCATCTCGAATCCCTCTTCGCCAGTCGACGACTTATTTTGATCAATGCTGGAAGTGCGTTGAAAAGAGTGCTAAACGACCTCCGGGAGCACGCATAGGAGTTCGACGCTCAAACGAGAGCAAAACATTCCAAGTTCCCGTTGGGAGAGGGTGGTAAATGATGTGGGCTAGGCATCATGAATGAAGAAGTAGCCTAAGAAACTCACTAAAGCCTTGCTCGTATATCCTCGATCGTTGCCTCTGAACTATACGGTGAGGTCGTGATGCAGAAAACGCGATATCTATGTCGAGGTCGCATATATCACGAACTACTAAGGCTGAAGGAGCGGTATATTGCAGGGAGCTCACTTCCTGCACATCGATCAGAGCTGTCCATTCGTCAAAGCCTTTAGACTTAACCATAGCATGTTTCTGCCCCTCGCCATGAAAGCAACTGGACTTCCTATATCTAGATTGGGAGGAATTAAGGACGTAGGGCAGTAGTGTGTAAAGTTTAGGGTTTGGATTTCAGTGACGCGCCTCAAGATCAGTATGTATTCGGAGTGATTATTCTGCTTAACCTATGAATCTCGCCTACTCTGGTAGAACGAATTTCGGCATCAATTGGCATGTTTGCTATCAGCAAGGAGATGGAGATTCCTCGAAGGTCCCCATTTTTGGTAATGGGGGATAATTATCGAAAGTCATTCACGCCGAAAAGATACCGCGAGCTACAGGTGACCTTAAAGCTGAACCGAAACCTGCAAAAGGAGCCCCCGGCAAGAAGTCAAGACAGTTTCTCGTAGGTATATGTTGAGAGATACGCTCAACATCCATATTGTTGGCTATGCTATTAGATTGACACAAGCCAATATTAATCGTTGGCGAAGGACTATGTCTTGCCGGCAAGATTCCAAGCTTCGGAGTCTGAATCTCAAATCAATCGCCGTTATGCTGGCGATGCCTCCCAGATGAAGGTCCATTATACAGTGCGGTAAAAAGAAGTGGAAGTTATTAGAGACAGTAGAAAAGACTTGCCAGTCCACGTGCGACTTCTTGGGGGGTCTTGGTAGAGGGAATGCAAAAGGAGTGAAAGTAGTTATAGAGATAAAATATATGCATCTTTGCCGAGGAATGATTGCTTTTCAATGCCAACACTCGAATTTCTAATTCTCGTTTCTGTTAAGCACTTCCAGCAATCTTCCGTTTGCAGGTATATGACGCCGCGGTTGACGCACAAGTTGTAGTGCTTCGGGCTGCCAATCAAGCCTGAGTAACAAACTCGCTGGAGAATCCTCCAACGAGTCCTGGATAGAACGGAGTAGCCGGGGCGCAATACCTATGCTGAACTAGATGGCATAACACTCAACTGCCTACATAGTGCTTCTCTTATGGTCAGTCTAGTTGCGCCTTTACTTCTCACTATCTCCGGCGGTATACTAACGGCTCGGTATTCTCGACTTCTCTGCTCTTTGCCTGCGATCCATCCTTGGCAATTCCTAGAACTTGATCGATCGTTGTTCTCATCCTGGTTCCTCGAGAATCGTACCTTCTCTCGACGATTGCTCGTGTCAACATAGTCGGACCTTAAGATCCATACCAGACTCTTCAACGATAAGACGTTATAAAAGAGGGCGGTAGGGTGGTCTGCTTGCATACTACACAAGTGAAATGTAATCGAACTGACGAAGTAAAGAGGGAAAAGAAACAGCCATGTTCGAGTATAGATCGATCTCGGCTTTAGTCCGACGAACTCAAGTCAGACCGTACGAAGCCAAACTGTCTGGTATATCGAAGCTCCCGACTATGACCGTCCGGTTTGCACTCGTCACTTTCGGTGCTGTGCCACCTCGTTGTCATCCAGTAATGCAGAGTACAACGCATTCTTGTCGTAATCGTAGGTAATATCCTCCTCGCCAAGGTAATTCTTGATTTGATTTCGGTAGCGCGTGGGATCGTCTCTATTGTTGCCCGGACCGAGTCGGCCGAAGGGGTTGCTGGCATTGTAGTAATTGCCATTAGAGAAGATCATATTAGTAGGGGCGGCGGGAGCTGCGGGCGTGCCACCAATAAGGCTACTCGGGTGAGAGAAGGCGAAGGAAGAGCCGCTTCTTACGGGCTCCTGTGGCCAAGGAGAATACTGCTGAGGGGGGCCTGGTGCCACGCGATTGTTCGCGAGACCCTGGCTTCTTGGGGGAAAACCGGCTTCGTTGCCAACAGGGCTTGAAACATTTTGGGAGTGGCTACGAGCATCCTGATATCCACCGTGCTGGTCAATTGTCTGGCCAAAACCTGCTGATCCAAGGGGACTCTGTAAATTGGAGGCAGCGCTACGTTGGCTAGCCGAACGCTCCATGTAGCTCGGACCAAGATGGGTACCGAGAGTGCCCAGGTATGGTGAGCTGGCCTCTGCAGAGAATGGAGCACCTGACATCCCCGGAGTTAGTTTTGACTGTCCGATAAACGGATTAGCACTCATACGACCCGTGTAGCTGTCCGAGGGTTGCGCATTGTTGGGGGTTAATCCATGTTGAGCATAGAGTGCAGAGGTCAGACTATCGAGAACTGCATTTCGCGACATTTCTAGCGAGTCGCGGGAGCCTTTGTTCTGATGATTACCAAATGCCGAGGGCCCCCGAGAAAGTCCCGCTGGATCATGCGCAATGGCTTCCCTTGCATTGCGATGAGCCTGAGCTGACGCTGACACACCGAGGGCACCCATATATGGGGATGAGTTGAAGTGGTTTAGCTGTCCATTGGCACTTCTGGGTATGTAATCGCCGTCGGAAGTCAACTGATTGTTAGTTTGACTACCGGAACGTTGCGGAGTCGGCTCGTAGAAGTATCCCCAAGGAAGGCTGGGGATAGTTTTGGACACCGGAGAACGCTGCGTTGAATTAGTAGTAAATTGACCAAAGACTTCATTGGCTGTGGCCGTATTCATGCCGTAGCTTGTCTCGCCCTGCGTCTGACTTGATTGTGGTCTACTGTCATCAGTCGGATCCAAAAGCTTGTTCACCATGTTGACCATTTCACTATCGCCACTCAGGTCTGTGTCAAGAAGTGAACTAGATTCCCGCTCCTCGACTGATTTTCCCTTGTTAAGATCGCGTTGTGGTGTTGGATCCGTTTCGTCTTCACCACAGATCTTTGCAGCAGTATTGTCTGCCACCTTCGGTGCTGAATCTTCCGCATTTGCTTTCATGTCACCAAGTCTAAGCTTGTTCAGCATACGTGCCATACTTGCCTCATCTATGGAGACTCGTTGGGATGGTTCAACCTCGACATTCCAACATTCAATGTCTCGTCCCTCAAGGTTGGTGACGGCCATTGTCAGCGGGTAACTCGAGCTCCCCGCTAGAAGGACTCCACAATACACAATGTCTCTCATCCGCCAAATGGCTTCTGTCCAAGGCTGGTACTTGCGACCGAAGACCCTTTGGCGAGGCTTACGAACCTTGTGTTTCTTTGGTGGATTCACGTCGGGTAACTCTTCCGCGTATACAAAGAGCGGAAGATTCCGATCACTTAAAGGTCTAAGCCCAAGCGCTTCCAAGTCTTCTGGTAGGAGATACTTCGATGGCGTCGTAGCGACAGCTTGGTCAATGGTTGCATTGAGCAAAGTCAATGTATCAGCAAGAAGTCTGTATACGTCACTAATATACGGCTCGAGGTATTCTCGATAATTATTAGCATCGGCCCGACAAACGTAAATCCACGAGATGTAGACGCGGAAGAGAGGGAAAAGCTTCATCAGGGTTTGACTAAAGCATATTGGGCTCTCAGCGTCCTTCTCATCCTCACCCGCTCCTTCAGGCGCTGGAGCGGTAGCAGACTCGTCCAGGAGCCCGGCTTTTAGGACTCGAAGGAGAATTAGGACTGTACGGATGTTGAAGCGTAGTAAGAATTGGGCTGATTGAGATCCTTGGTAGGTCCAAGAGGCTTTTAATTGCAGTTAGTACGCGAATATACAAAGGCAGGGTTTTATACCGTTAAGAACTTACATTTTACTTTCTCCAGAGCGACGTCATAGGCTGCGATATTAATGAAGATCATCTTGCGTAAGATAGCTTCGTCAGCATCGGACCTCATCGAGATTTCTAAGCGATGCAGCACCTCCTCTTCTAGCTCGGACTGTTGAGAGAAAGGTTCTCCCTGAAAGAAGTATGAGTGTAGTCTGAGAAACCATGTGATCATAGTCTCAGTCTTATCGCTAATAGATCCCTTCTTTGCGGCGGAAGCCTTTTCCAAAGCCTTGAACTTGCGCTCAAGATTGGTAATACCATACTCATGTGGTTTCGCGATGGAGATGGAACGGTGGAAATGATAGACAATATCGAGATGCCGGTCTTGGAGTTGATAGAGTACGGCCATTTGGTGATGAGCAGAGCCATCGTCGGGGTCAATGGTGTCCGCTAGACCATAATACTCTAAAGCTTTGTCGAAATTCGAATTCAAAAGCTTCTCCGATATTTGGCATCGGTATCTAACTAAGTCGCCGAGATGAATCAAGGTATCCCGGCATGACTTGAGGATTATCGCGCGTACATTAGACGGCGGTGTCGAATCAGGAGCAGGGATCTCTGTCGACTCGATATCCGTACCGTGAGCGACGTGGTGCAACTCCGGGATAAAGAAGCGTCCAGACAATCGTTGTATGTAGACAACATAGAAAGACTGGGACGTTTTCAGGAATGCCCGGTACTGTTTCTCTAGCTTGCGTCTAACGACGACCTGGTTCTGTTGCAAGAGGCGACTCATAACTTTTCGATACTCGCTATTGAGATAGGTATGAGCGTGCCACAGATGAAACTCAACTTTCTTACTAACTGCATATTCCAGGTCATAGTTAATGACATTCATGCAGGCTAACCGAAACCTAGAGGAGCGTTAGTATTGGAATAGGCAAACGGGAAAAGGCAGAAGAGCGAAATCTTACTCGGCAAAAGTCTGCTCAGCCTCTTCAAAACGAGAGGTTATCTTCGTTGCGTCGCGACTTGATACTTTCCCCATTATATTAGAGCGGATATTCTGGGCATCCCTACAACCCGTATTAGCTGATATGTCAGACCACGATCATGATGCTGCCAAATCTGGTGCATCTGACAACTATAGACTTACGCCCAGCTCGCCCTAGCTTTCTCCTTCGCACCCTCCATTGTGGCCGAAGGTGGTGTAAGATCGAGGCAATGGCTATATGAGTTCCGAGACTTGACGTGATTCGTAGAATTGTCGATAGCGCCCGAGGGCGCAAAGGATGATATTGGCTGGGAAGCTGTTGCGACAGCTCACAGCCAGGAAACTGGATCACACGAACTCGAACCGAGAGCGAGGATGCGGATGATATCCATAGTTCGGCAGGTGCGACGAGGTAGGATTCAGGTTAGGGCGCGCCGAAGAGAATTTGGTCGGAATAGTCGTCTCTGAGGAAGATATCGGGAACATTTGCGATTAGTTGCGGAGAGAAGGGATGGACCTCGAAGAGATCTCCGATATAGTTGGTGGTGCGAAAACAAGTAAGTGGTGCGGGCGCAGACTGCAGTGGAGATAAAGTTATGCGTCTGCAATTATTCTGCAATTAGCAATGGGTTTATCGTGTAAACAGAGGCGTTGTTTGGAAAGAGCAGTGCGCAAAGGCAAAATATGGAAAGTGTTGAAGGTGATTGAATTGTGTTGGAAGGTGAGGCGACTGGGTGAATTCATACGAAGCTGCCGATCTTAAAAGTTGGCAGGGTCCCTTCCGGCGCACGCTATTCAACCATCTCCAGGGCTGCTAAAATCTGCGAGCCTGCCCAAGGCAACCGAAGGCTACATTACCTTTGGAAGCTACAATTTACTAAGGTACCTACACGTCAGTGAGGCAGCTAGAAGCTACATATATTCACCCTTCTATGCACGTACCCAACCTTACATGCCACATGCAGGTATAGCAGCCCCTCACCACTAACCCCGGATTAGTTAGGGGTCCTTTTGGCCCTTTTGGCACCTTTACGCTTTCAACAGACTGAATTTGGGTTGACACGCCGCAAACCCTGTCCTGGGCCCATGCGGCAGATCAGTCAGATCACTCGTCACTCACTGGCTGCATTCAGTGCTAGTGAACCTTTTAAAGTTTATTTCCCTTCTTGGCCTTTTATCGACAAGTTACAGCTCACTCACTGACCGCCTCCGACGTTAACTTTAAGTCTGCAATGTCCACATGCGTCGCCAAACACTGATAGTATTTGAATAGTGGCATTATTTTATATTTCTTCGGTTTCAAATACAGTTGGCCAACTTTTTATTATTATGTTTTGTTTCTCATAGAAGTTTACAAGTGACAAGAAGTACTTTTGATTATTGTGTTCCCCTCACACGTACGACACAGATTTACAGACCCCACCAAGTAAACATCGATAAGTAATTAGACAAACTTAATCTCATAACCAAGGACGACGTCGACGATCCGAATAGCGAAGAATAGCATCTCACTACCACCACCACCCGTGAGTTGCTGGCGATAACTTGTTAATGTAAATCTACCCCAAGTTTCTACACACAATCATATCGCAAGCATGAAGCGCTCACGCGAGCCTGAAGAAGACGACGATTTCTCGTCACCGGAACCTGAGGTTAGTTCAGAGAGAACATCGGGTGGCACTAGTCCTCGAGAAATAGAAGGACTTCCGCCCACAAAAATTACAGAGCTAGACGAGTCCGCCATCGACGACGACAGCGAAACATTCACGATGAGATGTTCCTTGCCGCCACATCGCGACGTGTTGTCCTTCAAGACATACGCGGATTATGAAGCACACCACAACAGAACGCATACGAATCGATGTGTAGAATGCGGCAAGAATTTCCCGTCTGAGCACTTGCTGAATGTTCATATCGAGGAATGTCACGATGTCTTTGCCGCCGTGAAAAGAGAGAGGGGCGAGCGCACGGTAAGGAGTCTCACATGGCTAAATCTACCTGACTTACGCCGCTACTAACCATACATTGCATAGTACTCATGTTTTGTCGAGGGTTGTGATCGGAAGTGTAGAACTCCTCAGAAGAGACGAAGCCATCTGATTGATAAACACTTGTACCCAAAGAATTATTTCTTCGCGGTTACTAAGGAGGGTGTCGATGGGAGACAGTCATTGCTTCTTGAAGGTGGGCACCGTCGACGGAAGTCTTCTACGGCTAGCAATGGCAGCGGACCCAAGTCAGCAGGAAGAAGGCAAAGTCTTCGTCAGACTGAAACTGCGAAGCCGGTGGCAGAGGGGCCAAAGACGGAACCATCAGGAAAGGATTCTTCTCCGACTCAAGCCCCGGATACCGAAATGGAAGATTTGGCCGGTGCTATGTCGGCGTTGCAATTCGTGCCTATGAGCGTTCGCTTTGGGCACAGGAAAGGAAAAACAGGTTTTGCGAGACAATAATGCGACAAACGAAGTTGGATGAGGACATGAGAGAACGATATTATGAGTATGAGATTGATGAGATGAGCAACGGCATTGCATATGAAAAGCATTATAAACCATTAGAGTGTCTTCTTAATTCAACCTTTTAGTCTACTCTCTAGTAGTATTGGAGACCCCGTATCCATGATAAGTTCGTAATATCGTGTGACAGAACGGATAAAAACGCATAGCCCATAGTCCGAATAGGTATAATAATGCCGGAAACCGGTAGAATAACCCAACCGCATGCAGAGACCCGAACGCCATAATGCCTTGAAGCCCAACCAGTGCAGCAACGCGAAACCCATGATTTAATCGCTGGAAGCACAACCTCTACACCCACAGTTGACACACTGGACGTCTTGTTCATCCTTTAGCTGTGCTTTGGGTACCCGGCAGATGCACGTCGATTGGAAGTTCGTCTCCTTCGTCTGGATGCAGCGAAGACAGCATAACTATAGTGTAGGAGGTTAGCACACAGTCTTTCCTATGTCCACAGATAACCCATCTAAAACGTACCTTCTCATAGCCCTGCTTTTTCCACTTGGCAATCAGCATCGGATCCGCGTACCCGTTCTTCAGCAGCCAGTCGTACAGTGGCTTGCTGATGGCCTCCTTCTCATAGTACAGTTCGTACACGTAACGGCTACGTTGATGCGCGATCTGGAATATGGGCCATTGCGCCTGGTGCTTGGGTATGTTGTTCGTCGGCGTGTTCTGCGCGTCCTTCATCTTGATGTTGAAGATCTCGAGGTCGTCGCGGATGTCGTCGAAGCCGGCTGGCGGCTTCTTCGACCTTGAAGAGGCGGAGGATCTGATCGCAGGCATGGTATATGGGACCGTTTCGAGTTGGAGGGAGACAGGAACTCGGGTGGCGTTATAATTCGGTTGTCAACGCTTGACACCCTAGGGAAGTAGGTAGTATTTACTATCATAAATACGATAGTGGGGCAAGGCTGAGAATTGAATTATCTAAATGAAGCCTTGACGTTGGCGACGGATAAGGAACTGACGCCACGCAATTATGTAAGAAATCCTGGAGCTGAGATGACTAAGTAAATGTGGATACGGCAGCTTCCCTGTGGCTTCTGTGGCTGGGGTGCTGTCCCATCTTCCAAGGTTCCCACCCTCGCTTGAGACGTCAAGCTCAGGAATGATAACGCTACGTCAAGCAACATAAATCACCCACCATGGCCGTGACACCCACACAATTCGCGCGCATGACGCGGACGTGTCAGTACATGATTCCAGGGGTTTTGTTTGCTAGCTAACACAGCTTTATAGCGGCCAATTGGGACGAAGCAAAGCGACGAGTCCTTGCGGCATATCGAGAATGGATACGAGCAGTATGACTATCCCTGGGGGCGAATGACTTATACCGACTCATTATCCGGACGAAACGCTGGGTGGAGTCTATATAAAAGAATATTGGTTAATATTAAGTGTTCTTCAGGCGCCTGAGATCCAAACGATGTACTCGATTCCCTTCCCCGTCTCCGTCATCCGCACGCGAATGCGCCAGGAGTTCGAGCGACACAGATTCGTGAATAAGCTACCAGTAGTGGATGTGCTCCTCGTGCAGAACAACGCAGAATACCAGGTCAGTTAATCGAGGTCTTTATACACGACTACGAACATTAGGCACCATGGCGGGAAAACTAAGCAAGGACGGAATCTACTCTGGAGTATATCTAGGTACTAATATACTACCTCACAATAGGAAACCATGAACTTCTGGAAGCAAACTACGCACGTCATGTCCTATTTCAAGGAAGAGAACTTTCGCGGGGCCGACAGATTACCGAATAACTTCATGCAGGGTTTCCTAGAGGCAAGTTTCTCTATTGACGCCCTCGACGTGGAGAGCTCCAGCTAACAGCGCCTCAGGGTCGCAACTAGATTTGGGTATCTTCCCGTTGTATTGTACATAGAAAGACCGGAAGCAAAGCAAGCAAATTTTTACCACCTGAGCAATTCGTCTGTCTTACTCCGAACGCCGCAAATGCCGTGTCATCCGTGTGCCGAGATATTCTTCATGTGTCTACGCCGCCTGCGTCCTTCTCTCTGCCTCTTCTTGTCTCTTGCGAACCTGTTCTGGGGTTGCTTCGAATTCTTCTCGCTTCGTCCAGAACTCATCTGCAACGACGTCACAAAGATCTTCCAGATCTTGCAGACCCTTGGCCAAGGCGGCGGCAGCAGTCGTTGTGTCTTCGTGGGATTTAGCATCGAAAGAATGATTGAGAATATGGGGTTTCTCCTTACCGTATGTTTGAATTCTCAAGTTCATCTTGTCCTCAGAAGGATGGGGAATGGCGTATGCGCAGAACTCCACATCAGGGCTAGAACGGTGATCAGTAGCCGCCAAACACCCAGCACAATAGTCATGGAACGTACTTCTTCATAATGATATATCGCAGAGCATTCCCCAGTGTGTGACCCTCCTTCAGAAACTCGAAAGAAGCTGCCGTCTCGGACGATCCAGGAAGCTGTATACCACGCCCTATTAGTAATTTGTGTTTCCAAGCATGATTCACTGGGTTTTCAGACGCACAATCCTAACTCGTTGTGTTTCCTCTTCCTCGAAGGGGTCGCCAGCTTGGTCGGACTGATCCTCCTCCATGGCATCACCGTTCTCTTCTTCTTCGGCAGGCATCTGCGCTGAGGTGGGAGCGTCGTCCATAGAGGCATCTACCTCCTCAGGCACGACGTCTTCGCTTCTTGTTCGTCCCGGCATTGTCTCCGATAGAGGTTGCTAACTATCGTTAATTCGTGAGGGAGGAAATCGGTAGGGGTCGTGTATCGTTTCGGTGTTCACAGGCGAAACTGCGCTGCTCGCAGAATTTTGGTGGGGTCCTTCACTGGTCAAGCTCTGGATGATAAAATTTAAGGTTAGTTCCTGCATGACGACCCCTGATTGGCTGATTGAGGCTGCCGAGGGCCCGTAGATTTTTCCGTCGCTATTAGTGGGGTGAATTGGAGGTACCTAGGTACATACTGAAACTGCATGTGTTTAGTTCTTCTCTTGCACAAGAACATATTCTTCCCGGTCTCCCAGTATGTTAGGAGATCAATTGCATGCTTCCAATTACCGTTACTACCTTATTCACGATAAAGATTACTCGGAGGTTGAAAATATCCTTCGACCTTTGCTAAGGCAGGTCATTATTGAATATCCAACGCTATTACTCTATTATGCAGACTCGTTTTTGCGTCCGAAATGGGTAAGAATCAACCTTTCCATCAGAATAACGGGCCATTTGTTTCCAATACCATTACCGGTTAACCCCCCATTACGACTCATAAATCGTGTCATTAGATATTACTGCATGGCTCTACAAGAGATTCCCCGGGCAAGCAATCCAATCCTGAACCGCCAGGAGCTTGCGTCTGCTTATATCTAGAATAAAATGACCGAACACCCAGCTTCAGCCGAGGTTGTGATCAGGCACACATAGCAGAGTGCGACTAGGCAGCTATGACCTTTCGGACTCGCGGCAGTTTGCACTCTCTGAAGAAGGTCGATCGCTTTCCTTCATAACCCAGAACACTTTGGTCATAGGTAGGACACTGGGGCTCGGCAGCGATGACCCGAACGCTCCATACCAATGACCCGAATTGAGGCTGTTGGTCTTCGATGAAATTAATCGCTTCTTGAATCCGTCGTTCTAGGATTCGATTAGCGACTCTTGGCTCGACAAAAACCGCATCTGAGCTGTAGATGGGATTCTCGTCGTCGCAGACGAAGGTAATTTTCTCCATGTTAACGAAATGATGATGTGCTTGGCAGAGGATTTGTTCGGCTGTTAACCGAGAACTGCTGCTCGTCCACCCATTCTGGTTTCCATAGTTTATGAGCATTTCATTGATGGCGACATAGCGAACATGAGCCAGGTCTTCTGGTTGAACTAAAGAAACGAATGTGTTGAACAGCGTCACTGCAGCGGCGACGCCCTGCCCACAACCGAAATAGAGCGTATCTCTCAGCGGGTCGAGGAATACTCGGCCAGACTCCGGGGTAAATCCGAATAATAGTTTGTATCGCCTTAGTGCCTCACGCCGAGACTCTCTGCATACATGGAGATTGACTGGAATAGGCAGCGTCGATTTGCAACAGATGGGTTTATGGGCACTCTGCTGCAGTTGAGACGTCGAAGACTTGTCGGTATTGCATTTAACCTCTACAATACGTGGTCCCGGAAGATTATGCGTCCATATTATGAATCGAAGTTCGATGGGAAGCTCGGAAAACTTATGCTGGGACATCTGTCAGTTCGTATTCATATCTGATTTCCTCGAGACCTACAAAAACCTGGGAGCGACCTCCCATGACTACCGACGTCTTGTCCCGGATAGCTATCACTATGACGTATCGAAAGCAAAACCACGCGTGGTCCTTAACGACTATATCCCAAGGGAGGGGTTAGGTGCGCAGCCAGAACCCAGAATTCCGGTAAGTGGTTGTTGCATCGGTTGGAGTGTGCCTTGGGACAGAATAGACGGAAGAGTCGACGCCACGTACATTTGTATAGAAAATCGACTCGCTCACTCACTCGAACTGGATCCACAAGGGCGGATGGATATTGCCAAGGCTACTAGGTGCTGGTTAAGCAAGCAAGCGAGTAACCAACGATATCGGCAAGAAGAGTGACACGATCGGTTGAGTATTGTAACACTTGCTCTTCATCCTTCAAGAGGACAGGTCCGACCCACCATTGCGTGTACTTATACATGTCAAGCTTTCCATCAAGCAACCTTGGATTGACTCCCACTTCCGTATAGTGAGAAGATATCTTCTTCGGCAGGGAATGTCATAACATCAATCTCGGAACTGTTCATAAGTCACATACCGATCCATCCATCCCCCAGATATTGCAAGGAATGGACAGGGTTTAGCATAGCCCGAGGGTTCCACCAGAATCCACCCTCGACCCAGCAGCTCGGAACCTGCACCTCAGACTTAACCCAAACAGGTATTGCGAAACTTTTGTCTGGTTTGCTTCAAGCCTCCCTCGTCTTGTACGACGGACCACATACCGGTGGGAACAACGCCATAACAGGAAACATGAGGAAGCCTGCCGTGTACCCAGAGACGTTTGGATTTTCAGCAATCACAACCGACCCCTGAATTACGAGACTGTACCCTAATTAACTACAGGTAAGGTTTAATACGCACGAAGAATTCTGTTCCAAAGAAACACCTAAAGCATGTGAGAAGAACGCCTTCCCCACTATTCCACATACGCCTCAAGTTTTTGGCCCCCGAAGGGCTAGGGTTGCCAGAGAGGCGGTGTCTCTGCCATACGGAAGTCGACCCGGCTCCTTGTCGTCGTCATCGGCAATCAGTATAAACCCTGCTTAAGGTTATTCTGCTCTTGCATTATCTCCTATGAACTCCGATATATGCATCTACTTAGAAAGGCTAGCTTATGCATCCATGGAACTGGAAACCCGGAGAGCCAGCGGAATATGCGGGTCAGCCACCCGGTTCCGCCTTGGTGGTAATTCATCCTCAATGAACTGCCACACACATGGTTTGTACGTACGTATATGGCCAGAGCCTTACCCTCGTGGCTATGACATCGGCCAATATAATGCCGCACTCGGAATTAGATTAGTCGATGAGATCCTGCACTCGTCGATCGTCAGTCGATTGCCTCTTGCGTTAATAGGGCACATATTACACTTTCATATGCAAACTTGCAAGTAATTGATTATCAAGGGAAGCAAACCTACTAAGTTGACATTGTAGGTGTACATTGAAACCTACCTAGGCAGCTTTGGAAACATAACCTAGTTACATCCACCTTACAGAAGTTTGTCACAGACTTCTACCCATAATTAAAAACTTCCAATTCATCTAGACGGATCCATAGAGTGGAAGTCGACCAGCTGGTAAAGACAATGTGCAGGTCAAGTACTACACATACTAATTGGCTCATCTTCGACTATGCCTCCCTTGCATCAAGCTAAAGTCACTTGACTTAGTACGCAGAAGTGAAGAGCAAATCCCAAACTGGAAAGTCCGTATAACGGAAGTGATATGCAGTCACGTTAACCATCGATAAGATTATGAAATCATCTCCTCTTATTGCTGCAATTGTCTAACAGTTTATAGGATCAAATCAATCTAGTATTGATCAACGGATGACTTGGACTGGCTGACCTATTGGGCGTACTAGCGATCCCCTACATGGACATGAAACGGCAGATGAACCGGACCCGAGGTTGGGGGAGCTCGGATCCGAGGCGCCTCATCCGCTGCGGGTTGGCCGTTTATGATTTCCTAGAGATGCGGGCGTAGGTCAGACGATACTATATAAGCCACCGCCGGACGATTTACTTATAACACATTGCGCTATCTGTTATGTGTCGTACAGGGCTTCCACCACGGGATGATATTAGCGCTCCTCATGCAATGTCAAGAAACCGCGAATTCCGGTCTTACATCCAAATTGCTAGACTTGGAGAACATGAATTTACGAGCGTCCAACTATGACACAAGGTGGGCAAGGCAAGGAATTAAGAGCTAATATTGTTCACAGCTATCTGGTCAAATCGTTTAAGAATACCAATCTTACTCAAAGTTTTCTTCTCCATTGAGTGCAACATATGTTCTACCCTTGGTACCACTGAATAAGCGAACACCTTCAATCCTTCCGAAACCTCGACCCCCTTATCCCCCACACCACGATGTCCGAATGTCGTGCATTTCTATTCAACCGGGCGGGCTTGCCGTTACCCACGCCAGACCTCAAGCACGTAAGCGAACGCTTACCTATCTTGCCTATCATATGTGCAATCCAACATCTATCTAAGAAGCCCTTTTCTTCATTCAGCCAATACAATTCTCAATCCAATTCGCAGCGATTCGCAGGGATGCATATCGGAGTGATATCTCAGGGTAGCATCCCTTAGGCGCTCTCCCGTCTGATTGGTCACCGTCGCTTAGCCCCCTCCACTTCCCCGTGCTTCTAAGCGCCGTCAGGTCTAAATTTGGGGTCTTGCCGGGGACCCTCAAGACCAATCTTCGCGGATCTACCACGATCCGCACCCAAGTGTTAGCCCCATCACACGCGTCTAGCGTGTGCGTGGGCGCCTCGCCGGCCCATGGTTAATCTCGCCCGCAGCATATTGTAACTGTGTATGGGGGTTAAGGACGTAAGGACATGTACGAGGGTATCACCCGGCATGCTATCCTTAGCACTGAAGCGCTGCGCGGGTCCACGTAGCAAGGTCTAGACGGGATGGCCTCATAACTATAGTCAGGTTGCTGGCGGCGAGTTTCATTCATATTCGTCGCATTTTCCACATTTCACTTCGAATGGTTTGGTAGGTTGTGTCTCCTTTCGACATCTCTATAGTTGCTCATATCTGGGCTATTATCTGTTTCCTAGTTTCCTTTTCTGTGTTTCGTTTCGTTTGATTATATTCCTTCCTGTTCTACCGTCAACTTTCTGTGAGGGTTGAACCGGATTACCATATATACCTAGGTACTCTTCACATTCTCTATCTATCTGTCTTTGCCATCATGTCTTCCGACAATAAGGCTGCGGTCCCTACTACTTACACCGAGTTCGACCCTCATGATCTCGAGTACCAGAGATATATGAAGAAGATTCGTGTGGTTGATGCTGCCCGCATCGGTCTCACTGGACTTGCCCTTTTATGTGGTTTCACGATCCTCGGAACGTCGGCCGATACGTTGGCTGTATACAATGCGACTCATCTCCCGGGCGATTTCTACTTACCGCTATGGCCTGATCAATTCGATCTTCGACCAACGATAGCGCTCGTTGTTGGCAGCAGCATTGTGGTCTTTGCTCATCTCGTGTCTCTGCTATTCAGCAAGGTCCAGGTGGTGAGTACAACTTACAGGTATCCCTTCTTTAAGAAGTTCGTTATATACTAAGACCCGTAAAGCTTCGCAACAGGACTGCTGTCCACTCGTCTCTATCGCTTGTTACGCCCTTCGTCAGCTTCACGGCGGTCATGATCAGTATGATTTTCTTTTACGCCGTCAATACCTCGACCACAGATGATACGCTTCAGAGCTGGAGTTGTCAGTGGAAAATTGCGACCATGAGCACGAAGCCACATTTTGGTACCTTGTGCGACGAAAGCCGGACCGCCCTGTACCTGTCTGTCATATTGGTGCCTCTCGAGTTGATTGTCTTCACCATCGCTGGCTATCAATCGATGCTGGAGCGGAAGTCTGTTGGTGTCATGTCGTCGCGCAAGTCCGGCAGCCCCACACCATCATCGTAGGGCGCCATCAGGTCATATTGGCCTTAGTCAGGTTCCCTACCTGCGCATAGCCGTGCGCCAAAGTTTTATCTACGACAATCACCCATGTACGGTCTGTCGGAGTCCGTTGCTAGGGACAGATAAGGCGCGCAAGAAAGGGCTGCGGAACGACAAGTGTAGCCGGGTTGTGGTGGTAATCTGTATAACAGCTTGGTAGCCATTGGGCATTGAGGGGAAGATGTGGCGATGCGATACAGTTCTAGGTCACCTCGTTCTATATATCAGGCACAGACTGATTGGTGCGATATGTCGGATCTCGGTAGGCCACAATCATATTTAATTGGAATTTCACCGCGTTCATTTGTATAAGGTGATAAAGATGGTCTCGGGTATGCAAGCAAATAAATTAAGACCGCCACCAAGTGCGCGGAAAGCTGCGGCTCTGGAACCATGGTGTGCTTGTTTGCGATAGGAACCCCCAACTCTCTCCAAATATAGATGGCTGAGATGTCATTTCTAGAGATAGACATCGTCATCTTTAATATACTGGCGGGAGTCAGTTGGACCGTCAAAGTGGTTGCCCGTGGATTTTGTCAGGGGATTCGACTTGACAGCTTATACTAGTTTCCAAGTCCTTCCACCAAGGAATGCTCTTATCCCCCACTGTCGATGTTGCTTTCCAGATTGCTACTATCCGGATGTAGGTGGCCAGAAGGGGCAGCGTCGTAGCACAGACGACGTTGTGCATCCCTGGCTAATCGATTACGGACGCCCTTGTCTTACCAAGATCCAGCTTGTCGTGTGCGCCGTATCACAATTAGCTATCTCATAAAGGGCTCAAGCGGGCATAAGATAGCGAAACTTTTGAAGGTCGAGAATGAGAAGAGAAGATAGAAATTGAGACTCGGTCAATTGTGATAAATTAGGGAAGTCGCCCAGCAGTGATACTGATTATGAGAGTAGGTGCGACAGGTGCAAGTTGCCAGCTGCCGTCGATCTGATCCCCTTTCACTCCATTCGTACCTGCCTTATGCAAGTTGACGACAACGTGCTTAACCTTAACACCCCTCTGCGTTGTGCAAACACGTCCAAATAGATTATGACCTTCCCATTTCATCTTCACTCGGCCGGAATTCCCATGTGCCCACTGGACTCCCAAATTTGTCAATTCATTGGGTTGGTGAAGCTCAGCTCTCTAACGGTATAATTCGACACTCATTCGTTGGTAAAAAGAGGAGCTACGCTAGCTGGCTGCCAACCAGTCCGTTTTTATCTTATTACACCCAAGAGTCCCATACCCACGATCCAGTTACGAAGGGAAGATAGAACCTGGTAGGTTGGTATCCCCTTACCTAAAATAGTGACCCTTCTCCACGTTCTATACGCTCAACGTCGATACGAACACCACATGCACCAAACTAATGCAAGGAATTTTTTAGTGAGGGAGCTGACAAGCTATCACAGCAATCAAGAAGCCCGGAACAAGTCGTGAAGCACTACGCTTGCCGAGAAAAGAGACGGATCTATCCACGCTATTACACACCCTAATGCGTGTGCAACCATGGCTCGACCAGATTCTTTGCCAGCTAGGCTTCCCCGTATAAGCCCTCCCTCTACTGGCAGCAACAATTCTTCGGCTCTTTCCAGTACATCTTCCGCCCAACGAAAAACCCAACCGTCGCGACCATCCAAGTTACATATTGTTGAAGGTAACAAGATGATGCGCGACATTGATCGCCCACCGCCTGGTGATCCGAAGAGCTCTCGCAAGTCCCAGCAGCATCCGGAGCTCAGTAAGAAGAGAAGCGCCTATTTTGAGAGTGAGTTCGCCGCAGCCAACCGGGATCCGGACCCGGTTAAGGCTCGCATTCAGAATGAAGCCATTGTCATGGCAGATCTGAGGACGAACGTCATTGTGAGTTTCGGCGATCACCATCAATTAACCTCCCTGATGTACTGATTTGATTGTAGATAAAGGATGAGTTCTCCTTCATCACGGATCTCTCATACCACCTATCCAACAGATACCAGCGGCCAATGTCATCTATTGTGATCAACTTAACTCACGGTTGCTGTATGATGTTTGGTGGTTCCTTTGACCCGGCTTACACTTTGACTATTCACGCACTCCCAAGCCTGGTCCAGCCTACCACGAACAAGAGGAATGCGGCACTCATTCAGCGACACATCCAAGAGACGCTGGGAGTCATAGCTTCGAGAGGTTACGTGCGCTTTGTCGCCACCCCCGAGGAGAATGTCGCTGTTGGCGGCAAGACGATTGCTGCTGAGATGAATGAATCGAGCAATGCCATGGCCGAGGACAAGCCTGCCGAGACCAAAAAGAGCACCAAGTCGAATCGGAGGATTGGTGTTAAGGTAATCCATTTTCCCGTTTCCTTGGCCCCGGTATATGAACCGGATTATAGGGCCGATAGCTAATATTTGGTTTAGTCATTTGGCGGCTTCAGATCAACATCTATGACTGATCTCGCGAAGGTTCCCACGCCACCCCCGAGCACGTCAGACGAGACCACGCCCATCACCACCATTCCTGAGGTGCCTCCTACGCCGCCTGAGGATGATAAGCTAGGAGATCTGGTAGCGCAGAAGCCAGTGAAGACTGCGCCGCGTCGTAGAAGTCTTCGGTTCAGTCTTTTTAGTGGAAAGACAACGACGTGAATGGAAAGCGGGCCGAGCTCATTTGGATCTCTGCGTGAGGCTACCTTACTTACGCCTTACTCTCAGCATGGTCGAAACCGTCTGACCATTCAATGGTCATGACTAAGATAATCTTGTTGTCACAACACCCTTATGAACGGAATGATGGAACGTCGGTCGGTATACATTGCATCGCATGCCTGGAAGGCCTTGCATTGGAGTTGGGGATGAGCATACACCAGGACATGAGCATCGTCGTTTATGGTCGTGATTTGAGCCACGATTAGTACGCTGTATGAATTATTGAGAGAAGAGCTGGCATATGCAGATACCTGTATTGGAAGTCCATAGACTAATGAGGTTAAACATACCGAACGCAAATAGCTTAATTAGGAATATATTTTCAGGCTATTAGCTAATCCAACACGAGCAAGTCTTAGCTGGTATAATCTATGACTGACCATTTTCATGCTTATAAAGAGCATTGTGGAGGGTTGTCTGAGTAAACACGTAGGTCGATGATAGAGTAATCATGCGATGGGTTGGAGGTCACCATTATAGGCCAATGCCTGTTGACGGTGTTCGCCTAAGGACGCGGTCCGGCTTCCGTACCAAGGAATCACTGTAGCCGGGATGCAGTTTGTCGGCCCGGCCACGGGAGTGATGGAGATGCGGAACAGGGGCTGATCAAGTTCACTTAAGTAGATGACAGGCTCGAGGAGTGATGATATGTCCACATCGAACTCGACATGAGTCGAAAGAAATATATCCTAGAAAGCATCTAAGTCTTCGGGGATTATGACTTGAACACCTATAATAAGCACACGATGGCTGAAACTCCCTTGTCATATAATGGAAAACCAGACCTATTAAGACGGCCCGGAGAGCTCTTGGCTATGGGTGTTTGCTTCATGAAACATTGTTAGGATAACGTAGGTAGCTTACGTGTCTTGGCTCTCTAGGATATCGATCATTGCCTGAAGCAAGACAACGGGATTTAGAACGTTTCATCGAGTCGCAATGGTTCATGACTTAAGCTTATCTTCCATCCTTTCCAAGTCAATGGTTCCAGCGTCGTATTGTGGTGGATCGAGGTCGACTCATGTTATGATGTGTCGATCACGGGTAAAGTGAGATTTATTGCCGCCACAGCGGGTTTTAGATGGATTAAGTTGAATTGTGTGATACTATTAGGTGCTAGTTGAAGACGATGTTGAGTTTAGCATGAGAAGAGTTATCTGGCTATTGGGAACGAGTCGCGGTGCTCGTTGCCAATTGTCAATATACGGGATTAAATGCGGAGTCACCTGTAAAAGTGGAACTACCAGCTGAAGCCGACTTCCTGCATATCGTCGTCAAACTCCACCTTAGAACGTCTCTTAATCCTTCACCTTGCTCATTGCTACTATTACTCTCATTGAGACTAAAATAAGCCCTTCGTACCTTTGGTGATTTCCTTCTTCCGTATGGGGCGGGGCTCTTCTCATCTTCACCGAGGGGGTTTCCATGGTTTCTCTCGGGATTTGCTAATATTAATGTTGCGCGACACGGTGTTCAATTAATTCAATTGAGCTCGGGATCGCAGGTGTCACTTCAGAACCCGTCGACAGCTGAATCAGAACATCTTATTCCTTACATCCCTCTCTACCGAAAAACCCTACCGACGCTGTGTACCTCTATCTACCATTTCTTGCCCGCTATTTATTGCAACCACAAGACGACGAACACTGCATCGAGGTCATCATTGGTGCAACGGCTCAGGTGAGTCAGCCCGCGCCGGCCTGTTGGTTCTGGTCAAGCGAATCTATTCGTCGCACGTATAGAAAGCTGACTCAGAATTCTTCATCCCACAGGCCAGAGTACGACTTCAAGCGGACACAACGTTTCGCTCTCGTCAACTACGGAACTTTTTTCTTTTCGAAGTCTCTCTCCCTCTCTAGATCGTCGTCCATGTTGCGGGGGAGGGGAGGATAGGGCCACTGCGCGTTTGATTACCTTAGCGTAACGAGATAAGAGCCCGGGGTCAGGTTCTTTTTCTAGTTATACTCTTCTCATCATGGAGGTGAGACATTGACTTTTACTTTTCCTTCATTTTTTCTAGCCATTTCCTTGCTTATGAATCCAAAATGCCACTTGAACTGGTATTGCCCAGTGGCACAAAATCACCGCCGCGTATCATCGCCGACGCTATTTTCGGGAAGGTCATCATCATTTCATCTACGGCTACGTATGCCTGTGCCTGTCAGGTACTGCCGCTCGCGTTAGAATTTTTTTTCTTTGCTCATTCTGACCATAACGCGTCTGACACGCAGTCATGATGTGCAGTGGTTATTTCGGGTTTAAATACATTACCTCCATTGTTATTTTTATTATTGCCATTTGGGCAAACGCTCATCAGTCCGGGGCCGAGCTTTTCGCAAACGGAGAGATTACCATAGCCTGATTACCATCTACCCGAGTTCGCCCAGGGCGCAAAAAGGCCCCGAGCTGTTTGATTTGTGCGACGGTGAGATCAGCAATGAAATCATCTCGTTCCTTCTTACGGATTTTCAGGAGCAATATGCCCTGTTTTGATGCGAGCTGAGCGAACCCCCCGGACCCGTGGCTATTTCTTCCCGTCGCGACATTTGATATATCCCTGGTCGATTTCGCCTCCATGCAGCCACCCAGAACGTCGCAATCTTTTGAGCGCTGCGATCTTGCATTTTTTCCTACCCGCCCTTGTGGGCTCGGCAACGTCGTTTGCAGATTGGCTCGTTGGCTGCCTAGCTTATAAACCTGCCCACGAGCCACAAGCAATGAGCCTCCGGCAATTCGATGTCATATGAGATTCACTAAGAACAGTTGCTGCCCAAGTGTTTCATGTTGTTCAGCAGAGATGAGCCAAGGAAGAATTTTATATCCATACGAAGGGCGCGTCTGCCCTGGTCAGCTCAACACTTGATGTATCTAGGCTTGATGTTTCTTGTTGGCAGGCATTCCTTCATGTTACTTTATATTTTTTTTTACCCCATTCATGTTGTCGTCATGTCTTCTCGGCTTCGCGGTTTGGATGCCCTCGACCCGGAGGATTCTCGGGAACAACAATACGGGACCTCGTCTAGTCCCTCTAGTCTCGCGCAGCAGGCTCTAACACGTTTGTATGAACAGGATCAAAGACAACGAAAGAATGGCCCGAGGGTGAACGAGCAGCTTCCAGATCTGTCCGCAAAAGGGAAACCTAGGTTGCTCCTGATGGGACAGAGAAGGTATGTTTTTCTACGGCTAGTGTTGGATAATCTGGCTAACTCTACTGTAGGAGCGGCAAATCATCCATATCGAGTGTAGTCTTTCACAAGTTGCCGCCAAGCGAGACCTTATTTCTAGAGTCCACGGCGCGCATCCAGAAAGACACTATGCCGTAAGGACTTGCTACCCACCTATTATAAGTATGACTTCATTCTTTCTAACATGAGTCTCTAGGTCTTTCATGGACTTCCAAGTATGGGACTTCCCGGGCCAGATTGACATATTTGACAATCCGACGTTCGATATCGATGCGATGTTTGGTGAGATCGGTGCCCTTATTTGGGTCATTGATGCTCAGGACGATTACCTGGAGGCCGTAGCACGCCTAAACGTGACTATATTAAACCTCCAGCGAACGTACCCAAACATCAAAATCGAGGTATTTATTCACAAGGTAGACGGTTTATCAGATGACTACAAGTTGGATATCCAACGAGACATAACCATACGAATCCAGGACGAACTATCAGACCACGGTTTTGAGAACGCGCCGGTGACATTTCACTTGACTAGTATTTACAACCACAGCATTTTCGAAGCGTTCAGCAAGGTAATCCAAAAGCTCATCCCTCGACTCGGTATACTCGAGGCGATGCTCACTAACCTCTGCCGTACCTGCCGCTTCGAAAAAGCGTACCTCTTCGACGTCCTGTCCAAGATATACATTGCTACTGACAGTGAGCCGGCGGACATGGCGAGCTACGAGATCTGCTCCGATTATATCGATGTCATAATAGACGTCACGGAGGTCTACGGCAGCTGGCCCCGCTCGCAGAAGTACCGCGAGGCGCTCGAGGGCCCACCCTGGAACCAGAAGATCGAGGACCAGGTCGCGTCCGGGTGCGCAGAGAGCTGTATGGTGCTGAGCGATGGCAATAAACCGATTATATTGCGCGAGGTCGATAAGTACCTCGCCCTGGTGGCGATTATGAAGGAGGATAGCTACGATAAGATGCCCCTCGTCAATATGAATGTCGAGGTTGTGGTGCAGGGGGTTAAGGAGTTCTTTGAGATTACGAAGCCGAAATGAAAAGTGAAAGGATTAGGCTGTCGAATTGAGGTGGGATGAGGTGAGGAACGAGATGAGGAATTCATTGTGGGAGGTGTCTATGAAAAGAAGATGCTTCAGAGGGAGGTGTTTTACTCGGAAAAGTTGACGAGCCTTATTTCAGGATCAAAAGTGGTGTTCCGTGGCTGTATCAGTCAGTCAACCTGGCGTATGTGAGTGGACTCAATGTTGACATGGATGCCAACTTGGTTCTACTTCGGCTTCAGTACTTCTTGAATGTGAAGACTGTTCTTCAATGACCAGAATTGTATTCGACACGTTCAATGGAGTAAACGTTTATCTACCTAAGGTATATATATTCATTCAAAGATGATCGACGTCAAGTTACTTGGTTGTGGCTGGGAGGGCGCTGTCCAATGTACCATCCACGCGTTCCGTATTGCTCGTTTGATTGGTTGTGTCAGCTCGATGTAACATAGGGGACCTTGGTATTAGACCTTATACGGAATATTGTGAGGCGCAATTATGAACGTGAGATGGCACAATCTCAAACTCCTGCATGTAATTCTGTAAGGTCCGAACACTTCCGGTTCTTAGAAGCGAGGAAGATCGAGAAGATTGAAGGGTGTGCGCGGTTCTCATCTTCCGAGTAAGGCCGCGACAGAGAACTGTATAATTTGAGTTCGGAAAACCCTCGAGCACAAGGTTTAATCCCGGGCATTCGACTATAGTCTATACCACGGCAACCAGTGATTGGCACCACGGCCACACTTCGAGATGTATAGCCTATCTATAGTGCTCGGCTTCGCAATCGTGGCCGTCGCGGACTTAGGCCAATTCGCGCTGCAGAAAGTCCTGCAGAATGGCATCGAGGTCTTTGGTCCTCCGCCTTCGCCTTTTCCCTACTCCTCATCCTCCTCCTCCTCCCCTCCCTCCTCCCCACCTTCACCTTCATCCTTATCCTCATCCTCATCATCCTCATCATCCTCACACCCCTACGCATCATCACCCCCCAAATCCTACCCAAACTGGATGTCCACCCTCCCAGACTCCACCCCCCTCGCCCACCTAAACATCCCAGGGACCCACGACGCCGCAACATGGAACTACACCCAGTCCACCCAAACCTCCCTCTCCCCCGCCACCCGCTGCGACGGCACCACCGTCTACCCGGCAGTAGTATACCGGTGCCAGCGCCTCGGCCTCGCCGCCGCGCTGGACGCCGGCGTGCGGTTTTTCGACTTGAGGGTTGCGCTTGATCCGCTGGGTTCTAACCTAGTCTTCTGGCATAGCGCGGCGCTGCTCTCGGCACGGGCTACGGTGGGGGATGTGCTGTTTGGGTTTTATGACTGGCTTGAGGAGCATAGAGGGGAGGTCGTGTTGCTGAGTTTTCAGTACGAGGTGGGTACCCAGGCGAACGCTTCGTTTACTACCGCGGCGCAAGACGCGCTGAGAGAGGTGCTGATGGATGGTGTGGCGAGGGGGTATGTGAGGAGGGATGGGGGTGGGTATTTAGGGACACTGGGGGAGAGTCGGGGGAAGATTGTGTTGGTTAGGAGGTTTGATCTTGACGGTGAGGGAGAGGAAGGGCTACCGGGTCTACATCTCAGCCCAACGAAGTGGCCTGATAACGACCCGGATGCGTTCGCGCTGGTATATAACACAACGACCAACGCAACGGCGTATATAGAAGACTACTACGAGCCCGACGCCCTGGGGTCGAACTCCACGGTTGAAGAAAATATCGCGACAAAGATGGATGCTGTAAAAGCGCACTTGCAGAAAGCTGCTGCTGCGTACGCTGTGGAGGGGGGTCAGAGAGATGTGGATAGCTTGTTCATCACGTTTGCGTCGGCGGAACATAACATGAATAACCCGCCCGTATTCCCCGAGACGATGGCGCTGGGGAACGGGACGGAAGTTACTCCTAATGGTGGCGTGAACCACCAGCTTGTGTCGCTGTTACAGGGGATGCGTGGAAGTAGGCTGGGTATTGTGGTGGTGGATTTTTACGATGAGCCAGCGGAGTTGGTTGGGCTTATATTGCGTTCTTAGAGCTTTTATGAATGTATGAAGGTGGATGGAGTGAGACTTGGCTCTATTTACACTGCTCTGCTCTGAAGCAGAGTCGAAAGATGTGGTGGTTACATTTATACGCTCAGCTGTTGGGAATCTGACCATGACGGAACATAATGTTAGACGTCTCGTTTATGGACTAAGGCTAAGTATGCCGGATGGTAATATTAACTAATGTCTCTCGTAATATATACTCAAGTGGCAACATTGACTCTAAACACGCGGAGGAGTGCTAGTTGACTTGAGGCACTTACCTCCTTTTTAACCACGTCTGTACAGCTGGTTATAAGGCACATCGTCAACCCGTCGAAGACTAGGAACTTAGCTAGCTAGAGTCTTCTAATTAGCAGATGGTTCCGCGAATATAATAGTCATCTCACTCATCACTATTCACTTGACCTCGTTCAACTATCACCATCAACCAGAATTGCTTCATCCATTTGACAGCTTCAATTCTCTACCTGTCTAGTATTGAAGACAGAAATCTTCGTTCCGTACTATCAACACTCACGCAGTGCACAATCCTCAGGTTTCAAATCCTCAAACGCATAAAAACCCCCACCCAGTTGTTGAAACCCAGCAAAGAAGAAGGTGGTACGCAAAGCTCCCCATTTCTCTCCTTTTTTGATTCAATTCGCCTTCGCCATCGCAATCGCAAATGTTAAAATATGCCCCGCCTACCATTTACCCTTCCCAGATCTATAAACGCCGAACCTTTGCGCGAAGTTGAGTAACGACAAAGCTTGTGGATAGGTAATTTTTGGCGATGAGCCAAAATACCACATATACTCTAAGTCTTACCGTCGTTGGACGGAAAAGCTACCTCTGGTTTATGATGAGGGTTGGTAGGTCTGCTTAGGGAAGGGGTACGAAGGACCCAGTTCCTGGATACTCAACCGCGCGAGCCACTGGCCCATATCGACGGCTTCTTCAAGGGACTTGCCCTGGACGAGACCAGCCACGAAGCCACCAGCGAAAGCATCACCAGCACCGTTCGTGTCGTTGATCTTGGAAGCATCGATAGCGTGGACGGGGTACTGTTTAACCTCGTCCTGGCCCTGAATAGCCACAACAGTAGGTAGGGTACCCTGGGTAATAACAGCAACTCTGGGCTTCTTGGTGTTGGCCTTAGGGAGGTTGGCAAGGGCCTTTGCGATGCCGGGGACGTCCGTCTCGGCGACGGGCAGCGAGTGGGATTTAGCGTAAGCGGCAGCCTCGGACTCGTTGCAGATAACATAGTCCCAGTATTTGGAGGAGGCATCGAGTGGCTCCTTGAAGAATTCCGCGATGAAGGGGGCGCTGACGTTGACGATGAAGGTCTTGTCGTTGGCTGCAGCCTCTTCACCTAGGGCCTGGATGGCGGGCGGGCAGACTGGGTTACTTGTTAGTAATGGTGTCTCTCCGGAGGTCATATTAAGAATGAAAAGGGGTGAAGTTAGAGGGAGGAAACGTACCTGTGAAGTGGTAGCCACCGACATAGTAGAACTGAGCGTTCTTAACGAGCTCCCAGATCTCAGGGCTCTTAAGATGGTCGAGGTCGTAGTGGTTGGCAGCACCAAGATCAGTGCACAAGCTTCGGTTGTGGCCGGTAATAACCACACCGCACTTTCCCGTGGGCACCTTGGGGTCGACACGGTACTCGACCCTCAGACCGACCTGCTTAACGGCATCCCGCAGGATGTCGGCGTATTTATCGTTACCGACACCGCCGAGGTAGACGACGCTGTTGGGCGGGAGCACATATTGGGCGCCACGGGCTGTGTTCTGAGCGGCACCACCGGCAATCAACTTAGCGTCGTAGTTGTTGAGCAGCTCTTCGTAGAGCGGGAGGTGCTCGGGAGACGCTAGGATGGCGTCGTTGGCCTTGAGGTTGTACTTCTTGAGCAGGTCCTCGTTGCCTACTGCTTGGATATCTGTTTTTTTCGATGTGTAAGCGCCAGCTCCGTATAAGCGGTGTGTACGTATAAAACATTACACTAGGAAACTTTGTATAGAGTTAAAGCTTTCTTTTATATGTTGAAGTTATAATTAGGCCAGAGCTTCTATATTCTCACTGCGGCTGCTCCGGCTTATACACCACTTGATGAACTTGCTGCTGAGGCGGGGTTCTCTTCTTTCCTCCCTAGAAAGCCCAATTGAACCCAACTAATAGAAAATCGAGGGCCAACATACCAAGCAGAGGGTTTTCTAAGCACAGGAGTGCGTATTCCTTGTTGGCGGCCATGGTGGATAAGAAGCGTCGTCGTCTATCGGCGGCAGCTGAAGGTAAAGAGTGCGGCGGTGGTGTTAGGAGAGGACCCTTATTTTGGCGGGGTGAGATTTTATATGAGAGCGGGACAGCGGCGCAGAGATAGGTGGTGGAAGGAGCGACGTTGGTGGGGTTACAGTAGGACCGTAACGCTTTTGAGATTGTCCGAGGGATCAACCCGGAGGGAAAGGATGTGGGGAACGGCATGTCGGTATTACGTCTTATTTTCTCCTCTTCTCACTTATTATTCCAATTATTCAGTATTATTCAGTATTCTGTTTGGCATGTTGAGATGCCAAGTCTTTGAATAAGTCACGGTGGAATAGGAAGAGAGTGGCCATTATTAAATGCGATAGTTCTTACTAAGGCAGGCTCTAGAAATTATCAAGCGGAGCCGGGCTATCGTATGATATCATGCCCGATCTAGGGTGGACATAAAGTCATCTACGGCAAGTACACTACCTAATGGTCCCATAGGTGGACTCCGTCACGCGAGACATAGCCGTAATTCAACTTTCGGAAAAGTCCCACTTATTCCTTTTCTTTTGGCACATGGATGCCGAATGTCAAATCGATTCTCTCCGAATACCTAATAGGCTGACTATCACTCATCCTCCCTACTGTAGTTCTCTTTTATCTACCTTCACGAGAAGACAGTTGAAAAAGTATGTGCAGAAAGGATCTGATGCCGGGTACTTCCATTGAGCCTATGTCATAATCGTGACTCGCCAGTACCTAGAGAGATGCAAAGTGCAATCAAGTAAAACTCCAACCGCCTTGATGAACCATGACCATGGAGAACCCATTTTACTCCTTCGTCTTCTGGGTACCACGTAGCAAACCCGTCCGTCTCGCCGCAATGAGACCCGCCTTTTGACCCTGTGCCGCGTATCGAGAGATTGTGGAGGCTTTACCAATGTGTTGATGGTTACCCTAAGATTCCATGTCAGTATTTGTAATTGCTTCTCTCCAGATCCGATTTTACTTACACCACCGTGGGGATGGTCGACGGGGTTCATGGCAACACCACGAGTCTTGGGCCAGCAGTTGCGCTTGACGGCGAACTTATGCTTGGCACGCGAGGCCTTGAGGAGGGGCTTGTCGGTTCGGCCACCACCAGCAACGATACCGATCATTCCTCGCGAGCTGCTGCTGATAACCTTCTTGGCGCCTGAGGGAAGCTTGATTCGGGTCTTGCCCTCATCGGGGTTGTGGCCGACAACGGTGACGTAGTTGCCGGAAGTGCGGCCAAGAGTACCTCGGTCACCAACCTTCTCCTCCACGTTGGAGATGACGGTACCTTCGGGCATCGAGGAGAGCGGTAGGACGTTGCCGACGGTGAGAGCGGCGTTCTTGCCGGCGTAGATGAATTGACCGGTGTACATACCCTCGTTGGCGATGAAGGTCTCGGTGATCTGCTTGAATCGGTAGGGGGATCGGAAGACGACGCGGGCAAGGGGAGCACCACGACCCGGGTCGTGGATGATCTCCTTGATTACACCTCGGATGTAGCCATGGCGCTCAGCGTAGTCGAGGGAACGGAACTTGGCGGGGGCCTTGCGCAGGCGGGTGTTGGCGGCTAGAGAAAATCAAATGTGAGTCGAGATAATTCGTAGTAGATATAGAAATCGCCGTGGTAATCGATGCGAATGTTCGGAATCGTTGGTTGCGAATACTTACTGAAGATACCACCGTGACCCTTTCTCTGGTTACGAATCTATATTGTATCTTATTAGCGATGGCAATCTAAATGAATGGAATATCAATTCAAACATACCACGCGACCCATTGTGCCGGTCTACCTTGCGTAATTCGTGATGTTGAGAGAGAAATGGAGGATTGGATTGTTTGGCGGATTGAAGAATTTTGGAAGATGCGGCCGAAATTGAGAGCCGACAATTTTCCCAAGTAGAAAGTTGTGTGGGTTTGCGCCTCACCGTTTGACCCTAATCGCTTGGAGTACGTATCTTTGTGTGGCTTGCCCGTGCACTGTACCTTTTTGGTTTTAAGGCATTCAAAGTCGGTACGTACCAGGGATAGCTGAAGTCAAGAGTGGCCTGTGCACTAGAAATCACCCGCCGGCCCCATAAATTGTAATCATAGATTAAAACTGGCAGGAAGAAACGCGCCGACCCCTGCATCAAGTTCGCGCTTTTTGTTAAAAGAGAGACCTTGCAAGTTCATCCCGTCACCAACTGCGCATAATCGACGACCTGAAGCTCAGCCTTTTGCAACCTTTTACAGCTTACTTCCATTACTCTCGGACCATTTCATTTGAGATAATTACTTCATACTGTATTGCTTTGTAGCACTTCATTCCTTATTCTAATTGCATGGTCACCTTCGCGAATTGATTACAGTCCGCCGTCTTTTTCCGTTTGCTCAACGTCATTCGTCACAAGGCTCAGCCTATCACCGACAACAATGGCGAAGGAACACGCAACAGATTTCGAAAAGATTATCCATGCTGGTAAGTTAATTGAGCTTATCTACCCGAGAATGAAGGACTTCGCTTCCAGTGCCTGGAATATCCAGCCCATCTATTACGATCCTTGCCACAGCAAGAAACATCAAGCTAATACTCAACTCGATCAGGCCGAGAGCGCAAGAAGAATGAAGCTCTTGCCGCGCGAATCTTCAAGCGCGACAGCCAGCGCCGGGCCAGCGCACCCACCGGCGGATCACTAGCAAGCCGAGTGGGAGTTAAGAAGGTATATTACTATCCTCTATCACCGGCCTGGTCTTCTTAGATCTAGGTGCACAGGGACTTAATGCTAATCTTCTTTCTATGAAGCGACTGTCATCAGCGGCGCGCTTACCAGCTGGCGATATCAACCGTGAATGGACGCACGATCTTCACAATGCGCGAGGCAAGAACGCGAAAGCGCAACAAGACCCGAATTCCCTAGCAGCCCGAATTCATCCCCCAGGCACGACTTTACCTAAACCCAAGAATACGCTGCGCAACACACGATCGAACCGTGCCTCCCAGCTCGCGAACGCCTACGAGCGCACGAAGTCATTGCCCGCGACGGCGCAGCAGCAGATGAACGTACGACAGGCGCCGGCGCAACCTTCTGGACAGGGTATCACGATCAGGGGCTTAGCAGGACCGTTCGCAGTTATGGCGCATAACTTCGCTCCAGGAACGACAGCCGCCGACATAGAGAGCGCAATGACACCAGTGGGCGGCCTGATCATCAGCTGCCGCTTGGTCAAGACCCACCCTCTAGTTGTCGCCGAGATTGTTTTCGAGAGCAAGGAGGGTGCAGATCGAGTAATCCAGACTTTCCACAACGAGAGGGTGAGTTATCTTCCTTGAAGTTCCCTAACCATGACAGCAAGCTAATAAGCAAAATAGGCCGACGGCCGAACACTCCAAGTGTATCCAAAGCCCGGTGGTCCTGGCAGAGGAGTGCCTACTGGACCTCGCGCTGACCGCAATGAGTCTCGACCAGGCGGAAACAATATCGTAGTCGACGGAAGGATGGGTTTTGATGATCCGATGGAGACGGATATGCCCGACCGGGGTTACTCGAACGGGGGTCTGTACAGCGACACCATGGTCCCCAAGGACCAAGCCAATGGCGTGAACGGCAACAACAACAACAGCCGTCGGGGCAGAGGCTTCCGATCCGGGAGATAGGACCACCGGGCGGATTACAGAGGCGAGATCTATGACGATCACTGCCCAGCAAATGACTGGTCTCGCCCAAGCGTCGATTATGATCGCTCGTATGGCGGACGAGGTAGTTGGGAATAGAAAACCCCTTTAAAGCAGAAGGATCACGATCGACGGATGGAAGAAGTAACTCCAACCGCTCCCCGGAAGAAACGAAGATGATCCTGGAAGCACATTTTCGGAAAACATCGCGGAAGCCCTGATGAAGACGAATAGATATCCCCGGAAGAGGGGGTATGGCGGAATATACCTGGTAGGCATACCCTAGGCATGAAGGGGAATGTCTTGGGGATTCATAATACCCGTTACAACACAACTTGTACCAATACCAAAAAAACAATGCGTCTGCGTTTTTTGCGCCTCGATGAGAAGAAAACCCCTGGATTAAATAGAGGGATGGCATTCATTCGTCTCCATATAATATGGCCCCCTCGGTGTTAGGTAATAGGGGCTTGGAAGGCTTGGGCCAGTCGGCGGTGGACTAACTGCCCTTTAAAAGTAGTTTAGGTACTTTTGCAGATGGACGATTATGGAAATATGATTTTGCGCTGCGGTTTATTTATTTCGGTGCATTGATTTACGTGAACTACCTTAATGATATTGATGATCTGGGGGTTGGTCGCGATGTTATCCATGGATAGACCAATTTAGGTAATTCCCATGAGCAGTACTGCTACGCTTTGACGCTTGATTTTCTCGCTATATTCTTCTACTAATCACAGGCGGACCTCTGTCTAATACCTACTGGAAAGTCTTACCTGTGCTGGCGAGAATAGGAGGGAAAGATATCCATAATTATATCACTTTTACCTCCTTGCTCTAAGGGTACCAATTCATCACACTTCACTCCACTTCGTTTTAAGATGCAGGACACCACTCTAATATAGGTACCTCCTATCCATAATACAATTACAGTATCCAGGTTAAGCAGTAGAATACAATAAATCTATTGTATTATTCGACTTCATTTTACTTGTGCTCGTAATACTAATACCAAGAGCCATATATCTTCACGTCAAGCCGATCAGTCAGTCATTAAGTATATCGCTCGTTAGAACTTTCATTTCCAAATCTGTAACGCAAGCATGCAACAGTCTTCTACTATCCAATACCTAGCCTCAAGCTCAGTTTAATCACATCACTAACTCCCCCAAGTAAGCACACAATACTTCGCTACTTCAACGCTTCATTTCACATTCGTTCGTTCATCCATTTCAACATTCAATGTTCAACATTCAACATCCAAAGTTCAAAGTTCAAAGTTCAAAGTTCAATGCTCATGCTTTGCTTGCTTGCTTGCTTTGCCTGCCTGCGTGCCTCACCCCAATCCTAGGTCAGAGAAGTAAAGTAACCTAGGTAAGAAGGGTAATAGTTATGGATGATGGGATGAATAAAAAAATAACAAAACGCAACAAAAAAAAAGAGCCACCAGCACCAGCACCAGTAGTCATCAGCAACAGCAACCGCATCCTCAACCCTCCATTCCCCCCTTATTTCCTCGGGCCAATTCAAGTCAAGTTCCCTGCCGCCACGCCTTTCGTCCGGCACATAACTCGTTCAACTACAACTCTCCCGCGTGCTGGTACAAGAGTAACTGCACCGGGCCGGTTACCCCTGTCAACGGCAGAAGAACACTACTCGAATCCACCCCCCGCCTCCCTGTCCCATGTGGAAGGAGATGAGTTGTTTAGATGTGAACGAACCCGAAGTTCTCGCCCGCACTTTGAACTGCTTCGCTTGACTAGGGAAATTGGCTCAGCCGCCTCAGGATGTCGACTGCCTTCTCCTCCAGAGGAATCTCTCCGTCTCTTTCCCCCTAATACAATTGCAATAGCTATGTGCGCCCAAACTAGTCATCGTCAATCTCCCACCGTACATACCGTACCGTACTGTGCAGCGAAGGAAAAAGAGGAGAGAAAACTAAACTTTTCGGGCAATCTAGTTGCACCCTATGTTCTGTGGGTATCATACATGCCTGTCTGTTTGTTCGGCAAGGGTGGGTATGTGTGCGTGTGCGTGTGCGCGTGTCGGTAAGCTAGGTAGCTAGCGAAGAACCGTAACTCAAACCGCGGTGGCGTTCGACGGGTCTTGTGGATAATCCATTGCAGTTGAGAACCCAGACACTTTGAGCATTACCAACAAAGTTGAGACCCCCTTCCATAGTCTCAACGTCCATAGGTTTCGGGGTTTCATGGTATCATGCAAGCGCATTTGATCATGGGGGACGTTATCCCGTAGAGCGTTCTCAAGCCCACGGACTCTGGCCACCTCCCATGAATCCTTCCTCGAGAGTTCTCTCTTCCAGATTCCGAATGAAATCGCGGTTTCCCCTGGCGCCCCCCCTTTGTGCCCTGCTATCTCTCCTACCTGCTACCCTACCTGCTCCGGGATCCGTAAGACCTATGCCTTCGGCAGGCGGTGGGTAGTAGGCTGGGCTCGGTTGCAGTCTGATGGGTTGACTAGGATCCAGGTGGCTAGCCACTCTCTGGATAGCTGCAGGAATACCACTTTGTTGGTCCATTGTCGACGCGCGCTGACGACCAGCCCGAACAGTAGCTTGTTGGTATAAGTTCGGTTGCGGTACGCCGTAGTTCGCGGGTGGCATTTGCGCAGGTGGCTGCCCCATGACCATTTGGCCATGACCGTAAGGGGATTGCTGAGCGCTATACGGTGGTGGTGCGCCAGTATGACTGCCTCCAGGGGTGTACATACCATTGCTTCCATACATCGAGGGCTGTCCGTGTGGAGAAGCTGGATACTGGTTGGCTTGCATGTAAGCCCCTTGAGCAGCTGCTTGCGCTTGCGCTTGTGCCTGTTGCGCCCTTTGTTTGCTGAGCTCGGCAGCCTGCTGTTGCTGCTGGGTTCCGGGAGCGGGAGAACGGTTCAGCGAGCTGGATTTCAAATTCATCGGTGGCACAAAGGGACCTGTGAATTTCTGTTGGGTGATGAATGGATGGAGTTTCGCCTGTTGAGGCGACCATCTCTCCAATGGGTTGATGGTTAGCAAGCCTCGTACGAAATCAATGAAGGCGATTCGATTGTTCATTTCTACAACCAAAGTTAGCCGGGGTACAAGTCTGCTAAGCTGAGGACGTTGTCTTACCTCGATCAATCTCGCTCTGTTTCATGTTCTTCCGCGGCATTGGGTACGACTTGATAATCTCCGGGAGCGTGCTTGCCGTAAAGTACTTCTTACTAGGTTGTTCTTTCGTGCCACGCTCTCGAGAGTATTGTTCCATACTCTTGAGGTGGTATGTCTTCCGACCAAATTCGTCTTGTCTCTTCTCAAAGAAATCACCAGCCTGCTTGCCAACCTCGATCATCCAGTTCGGCGGGTTTCCAAGCATCTCGACGATTCTCGAGACCTGGTTATACTCGGATGAACCTGGGAATAGCGGCAAGCCTAAGAAAAGCTCGACTACAATACAGCCAAGCGACCACATGTCGATTGCCGACGAGTAGGGCAGGCCTAATAATACTTCAGGTGATCGATAGAATCGAGACTGGATGTATGTGTACACCGTCTGTCGTTCGTCACAAGCCGAACCAAAATCTATAATCTTGATGATCGGGCTTTCAAGGTTCTTTAGCAAGATATTTTCCGGCTTCAAGTCACAATGTATCAATCGCGCCTTGTTGAGGAGAGCGAGACCGTTAAGAAGCTGCTGTGCGAATACTCGTACAAGTGTCGTACTGAGACCTCGGAACTGATTCTGCTTTATAAGCTCGTAGAGGTTCACGCTGAGTAGCTCGAATACCAGGCAAAGATGTTGTCGGTGGATGAACGTGTCCTTGAGCCGGAGTAGATGGTGGTCATCGTTCTTGTCGAGCTTCGTATTTAACTACCAATAATCATTAGTCAAGGCCATGTGGCCTAATTGTATGGGTTCGAGCCTCACCAAGTCTAGAACAGACACCTCCATCATGCTTTGGTTGAAATAGGCCGTTCTGTTTTTAATGACCTTGACAGCAACGACTTCTTGGGTCTTCAAGTTCTGACACTTGACGACCTGTCCGAAGGTGCCTTGTCCAAGCACATCCAATATAAGATATCGATTCCTGTAACATATTAGCATAGTTCAGGAAAGGAGACTAGAAGCGCGACGCACTTGTGTCCGGCTTCCTCCGAGCCCAGAATATCATTGACATATAAGATATAGTCGCTATCCTCATTGTCATAACCATCATTCTTAGTCCCTTTGCTGGGTTTTGTCAACACCCGACGGGGATTCCGGGAGGACTCGTATTTGAAGTTAGGGTTGCATATGCGATAGGTTGCGGGTAGGTGGACAGTGAGAGCTTGCAGAGGCTACAAAACAAAATTAGAATCGTTACGCCCGGGGGAAATACTTGGTGGCGAGTCTTCATACACTTATGAAACCTCCTTCCGGATTCGCGCGGCGGAACGGCGGTTGAGCGTTGACTTTAGGCCGTAGATCTGTTACGGCATTGACCTTCTTGAACTGAGGCACCGGCCGCTTCTCGACAGCCATGTTATTGGTAGGCTGAAGCGCCCTCCTTGGCGATTTCGGGTCATTAGCATAGGCGCCATCCAAGGCCGTAACGGCGGAGCTGGGGTAATTTTCCTGGGAATTTGAATATGGCGTAATGGGAGGAAGCTGAGAATTCTGTCGGCTGTAGTAAGGACTCTGTGGCTGGTGAGACTGGTAATCAGTTCGGGTAGGCGACTGGCGCTGGCTGTGGGATGTTGAAAATTGAGCCTGATTTGTTGCCGATTTGGGCGCATATGGTGATGTTGGTGAAAGTACTTCCATAGGTGAATATCGCTGAGCAGCGGCCGAGGGTTCGGAGGGCGAGTGAAGATTCGAGGTTCGACCGCCGGAAAGATGCGACTGGTGATGCGGGCGCATGGGGTATTTCATGCCACCGTAAGGGTCGTGCACATCTTGCATGGGGACGTCACCGTTCCCATCGCGTAACTGCGGGGTGTTGATGGGTGAACTCGCGCTCTGCTGCGATGCATGCGAATTCATGCCGCCTTGGTATTGGTCGTACTTGAAGCCGACGGGCGGTTGAACTTGGGCAGGTTGCTGTCCATATTCCCTACCCGAAGTCATTTGATTACCGCCGTTGAATCTTCGACCGCCGGCGGCGTCGGAATAGCCCTGCCATTGATCCATGGCGTTCGGGCGGTAAAGTAGAAAGAGACGGCAGCTTCAGCGGGATGTTGACGGTGGGTGAAGTTGGACCGAGTAGAGATAATTTGGGGAGATATGGTAAGACCAATTCCGGTCAAAGGATTGTTGTCGTCGTTGGTCCTAAGTCAGACGCGCATTAGCAACGAGTGGAGTGAGCAAAAGGCTCACTAGAATGCGGGCTTAGCTAACAGCTCGACGTGGTGACTTGTTCGAGTTTTGGACCAGGAGACAAAAAAAAAAGGTTGGCCGAGAATGGGGAAGGGAACAAGGATGATGGATGGGCGAGGGCTGCGGTCGTACCCAAATGCGATACACAGTAAAGGTAGTAAGTTTGGTAACTTGGTACGACAATGCTTAGGGATTTAGTTAGGTATTCATGATGAGGAGGGCCGCCGTCGCAACTAGGGATCTCAATATTTGTTATCTGAACAACCTCAAGTGATGATGCGTAAAGGAAGAGTAAAAGTGGGAAGTACAGATTATTGCGTATGGTGCGTCGTGTCGTGAGATTTGGGGATTGACGGCGGGTACGTCAGTCAGGTCCAGGACAAGAAAGTGTGTCAGAGGGGACTGGACTGAAAAGAATGAGGGACAACCTGATAAGCCTATGGCCCATGGGCAATTGCCTGGGTGGTGACCTGCAGCTGCTGGGCCTGCTGGGTCTGCTGGGCCTGGGCGTTATTTTGTGGATTTGGGTACCTACGAAGAGGCTTGATTTGCCCTGGTTTGCCAAGTACCCCGCCGCTACAATTTGCCATTTGCGTTGGGTGGATTGGGTACTAATGTACTAATCATAAGGCACTGAACCACTGGGGTGCCCAGGCTTAAGTGAGCGCAACCATGGAAGGGCGGGGGATCAAATACGGGTGCCCGTGCCACGCCTTACTTTAATCAGGTTTTACTTACTAAGCTTCAATGTTATCACTTAAGTTATCTCAGCAAGCTCAGACCAGATTCGGACACTTGGAAAGCAAGCTTCCAGCCGACTCTTTCGGGAACATCTGTGCCAGGGCGCAACTAGCGTTGCGAGTGTCCGAAAAGTTCTAGTCTGAGGCACTGAGATAACCTATATCCGAATTTAAATATGTGCGTCTCTTCCACCCCGTGTCGCGGTTCATGAGAGCTGACGAAGCCTCCCAATACAGATCCTTCTCATCGGTGCAAACTTCTACGATGCCAATATCTTGTGTATCAAAGTCGCTATTCTGCTGGATCGGTTGCACATATTCGTCCCGGGCAAGACTCGAAACAAGTTCTTCTGGGCCTATTGGGTGGTCCTCACCATCAACACACTCTACTATATTGACAACATAGTGGCAGTTAACCTCAGTTGTATCCCATTCGAAGCATCATGGAATATCCTGGCTGCAGGCGAATACCTTGACCAGAAAGCCTTGGATACCTCGTCGGCTGTCATCAACCTTATATCCGATCTGACGATCATGGTGCTGGCGCAACAGGTCATCTGGAATCTCCACATGTCCCTAGAAACCCGCCAGCCGGGATTCAAGCAACTTTCATCGTCGCAAGATCCATCACCCAGATGAAGTGCCAGTCACGAAATTCTCATCCAACGCGTCACTGGAGTCAGAGTCGGCCGAACAGCTGACGACGTGGCCAGTCAAGGCGTTAACCTGACGCATAGTCGCCAACACCCGTGGATGACTCAGCAGCAATAGGGCGTGCTCGTCGGATTCTACGCCTCGGGTATGGTCAGGCTAGGCACTTTACGCCGACTCATGAGATATGGATTCCGAAATCAATGACATGTTAAGTGTTCAAAACACATGGGCTGAGACAGCACTTCTAGTGTCAAAGTATAGCTACTTTCGTTCCTTATGGGTAGAAGCGAACCTGATAGCTCTATTCTTCCGGAAAGCGTGAATAGGTAAGTAAGTGTAGATACGTTATGGAATTTGAAGACCACTGCTGTATTATAGTGACAGATTGCTAATAATGCCGGGCCTGGAAATGCTGTTGGTGGCGGATTGGCGTAAATCATGTAGTGTAACCACGGACCCTCGCTTATACCTGGTAGGTAATGAGGTGTTGGAGGCCGGCCTGTATCTAAAGGCCTTGATTAGCATATTTAGAAGCCTCCTTTGTCCTCTCCCTTTCGCGTTTGCATCCGACCTCAGTCACCGATGCTTGATCACACTCAGATAGCTTTACATCTAATGCTAGGTTTTGCTAGATCTCACCAACCTGCCTGAACAGAATTCAAAGTCCCTTGCCTATCCAGCTAGTCGCTAGCAAGTCTTATTCACAGAGACTGAGTCTTATACCATTCACGATGACAGTCTCTGACTTCGCTTTTACTCTTGTGAAGTATGTGGCTCTCATCCTCCTTCCCTATGTAAGTATGTGCCCCTATCATAAAAGTCTCGCGCATCATTGACAACCTCTTTCTAATCGGCAGTTTGCTCTCGTGTTTGGGTATCGGCTATTTCTTCACCCGCTGAGGGCCTACCCGGGTCCGGTCTTGGCCAGAGTCTCAGATCTTTACGCCGGCTTCTACGCGCTGGGGATGAGATTACACTTGGTCACATATCGCGATCTGAAGAAATACGGTGAGATCAGCGAGTTCTGATGTTTACATTGTCACTCTATTGTTGACAAGGCCTCGTCCAGGTCCTGTCATGAGGCATGGCCCGAATAAGCTCGTCTTTAGTTCACCAAAAGCGCTTCAAGGTAGATAAACACACCTAGTGATCTTTATGCTCAAAATGGCGAGAGCTGACTCTGTCAGATATCTATAATAATGAGAGGGTCACGAAGTCGCATGTCTACGAACTTACAGTGACATCGGGTAAACCGAGCATTTTCAACGCGATCGACCGACAGAAACACAGGGAAAAACGCAAACTCATCGGGCAAGCAATTACTGATAAGGCTATGCGCTCTTTCGAGCCAACCATGCTAGAACAGATTGAAGTTTTCATTGAGCAGATACGGCTGGCGTCGTCGTCAACATCAGGATCCAAGGGTTCACAGCCCGTCAATATGACAGATCTCACGAAGCGGCTGGGAGCAGACATCGTCGGTCATCTCGCCTTCGGCTACGCGATGAACATGCAAACAGACCCGACATATCGATTCGTCCTCCGGGGGCTTGCTGTCGGCGCGTACCAGAACAATAGCTTTATGCAGTTTCCGATGCTCAAGAAGCTAGGCTTACACAACCTCGTGGTCATCCTAGGAGGGTTCGCATCACGTATGAAGTACAAGAATATGCTGCAAAAGATGATCACCTCGCGTCTCTCTCAAGAGAAGCATGCCAAGAATGACCTCTATTCCTTCGTCGTCGACCATCTCGATCTCGATGGCAGCAAAAATGGCGTCACAGCTAGCGAACTGTGGTCCGAGGCCTTATTCTTCTTTCCAGCAGGTGAGGATACTTCTGTGTTCCAGCTGTCCGATCACACAACCTCTGTTGAAGGTATCCTGGCCCTGTGGCCGGCTATTTGCCATTCTGTCTCCCGTTCATATCAACGTCGTACTGGCGCTCAAGAGCCACCCTTCACCGCGTCTCCTAAACTTGCTTTAGCAAGTGAATCACTTCCGTCATATACTTGTATGTCAGGGCTGACGTAAAAGCACAGGTGGCGACACCACTACAACTGTCATGAGTGCGCTATTTTTCTATCTAGCACATTATCGCGATGTATACGACAAATTAGCCGCCGAGATACGTCAAACGTTCAAGGACGAAGCCAGCATCCGAGGTGGTCCGCTGTTGGCAAGCTGCCGGTATCTGCGAGCCTGCATCGACGAGGCGTTGCGGATCTCGCCCCCCGTGTCCGGAACGCTCTGGAGGGAGCTGTACTCTGACGAGTTAGATAAGGGCCCCTTCGTCGTTGATGGCCATGTGATACCCCCGGGTACGCAGGTAGGCGTTAGCATCTATGCCCTCCACCATGACGAGCAGTACTTCAACGATCCTTTTACGTTTCGTCCGGACCGCTGGCTCACGGACGATCGCGACGCTCTTAACCGTATGAATTCGGCCTTCAACCCATTCTCGCTTGGGGCGAGAGGATGCGCCGGCAAGGCAATGGCATATCTGGAGGCGAGCTTAGTGTTGGCGAAAACTATATGGTGCTTCGATTTCACACTGGCACCAGGGAAGTTGGGTCAAGTGGGCATAGCGGGTGGGAATAAAGGCGGGAGAGATTCCCCGGTTACATTCCAGACCCGTGATACCTTTGGCTCAAGGCACGACGGACCTAATCTAGTCTTCCGTGGGAGAGAGATCTGAGAATGGTACCGCTCACGAGTCACTATTCGGTACAGTCAAAGGCTGACTCATCGTTCCCAGGGCACCCGCTCTATCATGCTATGAAGTCGCACAGGAAAAACATTGACTTTCATTCCCCCCCCTTCTTCTTCGTTGGGTTCAAATCAAGGACAACCTATTGTTTGTCACATATCACGACTGTTAGTTCGGGTTTCCCGTCGGAATATTACAAGGATTAAAGCTGTCCAAGTCTCACCTACCAATCAGATCACCCAGATGTCCGGGAGAGGAAGTCTTCAAGTATCTTCTCTGAGACAAAGGGAGGTCGTTGGTCATGTTACAAAGTATCTTCTGGCGAATATTTTCTGTGCAGTCTGTAAGGGTCAAGCGGATAACAGAGAAGCAATAAGCGACGGCTAGGTATTTTAACCGAGGTGTCCGGATTCCCACTATTGACACACGCGGCTTGACTTGATGTTGGTGACCTAGCGATACCGAATGTTCATAGAGAGAACCAACACTTCGGTCCCCGAACCCCTTGCGTGGCTGTGTGGCCAATCGTGTGTTGGCTTTGCTCGGTCTCATATTCCTTGGTTTGCGCGTTGGCTGGCACGTCATGATTGTCTCTCTCACACACACTCTCTCCGAGTTTACATCTATCAAAGCTTAAGTAATGGGTGAAGCCTGTTCTGCTTCGTCCTTACCTGGTCGAATGACTATCAGCAGCAGCCTGGCTCATTTACCTGATCAATCATTCCTTTACTTCACTGGCGAACATGGTAGTGATGGCGTCCACCGCCCGTATCGAACCCCACGTCACAGTGATTCCTGCTCCGGAGCTTGGTCCTGACATATACACCAACGCTAAGTAAATCCTGCAGCAACCACTCGCGCAGCACCTCATATTCTAACATGCGGCGTTCCCAGTCCTTTAACTCTTCACGGAGGGTCCCGACCTGTCTTTGGCGGTTTCCTCGTATCGCAAGCTCTGTCAGCCGCCTGTGCTACAGTGCCAGACACTTTCCAGCCTTATTCATCGCAGTCGTCGTTCCTGGCGCCTGCCCATGGGAACGAGAAGATTACCTATCGTGTTCAGAGAACCTGGGAGGGGCGAAACTTTCTGACCCGTGTAGTTCAAGCCACCCAGGGCGTCGACTGCGTCTACGTTGCGATACTATCCTTCCAGAGTGCCGCCAGCCCCACAGGTATCAACTCCCTCGAGTACGGGACGCCCAAGCCGGAACTGGACCAGCCCCCGGAAGACATCGATCCAGACTCCATGCAAGCGCTGCAGTCGTCGCTGCTCGACCCTTCTGCGACGGTCATGCAGCAGAGCGCCGAGGACAGGCCTTTGGACTGGCGACCGCATTCCATGGAGATGTCGGAAGACCCCACGCAGTTCCGGGTCCGCGGATACGTCCGGTCACCCACGCCGCTCTCGACCAGTGACTGCAGCACGCATCTAGCCGCGTTCGCGTACGCGTCGGACGAGGGTTTCTTCGGGCCCGCGCTGGCTGCAAACCCGGTAGCTGTGGGAAAGGGGGCCAGGAACGTGACTTTGGGCGCGAGCCTCACACACAACGTCTCCTTCCATGACCGGAACGCCAAGATAGACCAGTGGGCCGTGCTCGAGCGCGAGACGACGTGGGGATCGGCGGGACGTGTCATGGTGCAGCAGAAGTTCTGGAATATGGAGGGCAAGATGATCTTGTCCAGCTCGCAGGAAGCTTTGATTCGCCTTAAGGGGGCCAAGATTTGAGGGATTAAGGAGCAAGGCTTGCTTAGGAGGCAAGGCGCTTGCAGGAAGTATTATGCTATACCAAGTATTAACTTATCTTAAGTAGCTTTTAACCATAATTCGGTTATTTAAAAGGTACTTAAAGCGTTATAACTTAATTACGATTCGTAAATCACTTTTTTTATAACTTAAATATTTTTAAAAATTATAAAAATTATATATATAAATTTTTTTACTTATCTAATTTAACTTATAAGTGTCCGAATTATGATTTAAGGCCACTTGTTTAATGAAAATGTATCAATGTGATGATACCAGAAATCATCACAAAGGCCAGTCATGCCCACTCCTTCAGGAACAACAAAACCAAACCGATAAACAAAGCATCAGCCATCCTCGAGAATTCCTTCGAGTAGAAAAGTGCCATAGTGTCGGGTTCTTGTTTATAGATCATCTTTGTACGAGGCCCACGCCATCACTTTTCAATGCCTTACCTGTCAGAAAGAGTAAGACATTGATGCTATCATATATCAAGAACACTTAGAGGCCACCGCACGGAACCGGGCGTTTCGTAGTCACCTTTCGCGACCCGCAAACCCAAAGGCTGGGGACAAGAATGATGTGATATGTCATCCAGACTCATACTTTTCTTTCTCTTCGCCTCTCTCTCGTTCTATGCCAGTTTCATCAATGACAACGTTTCCCCGGAGCTTATATACAATGCGCAAAAGTCAGCAGCAGGAAGCCAAAGTAGGCAGCGATCCACAAGCGGCCAAATCGTGCCAAATAGAAGCCATCTCATAGGTAGCATACGCATATTTAGCCCCAGACGAACCCATTCGACGGGCTCGCTGCGTGTGTACTGCATTGCACACATTTCGTCAATCTGACTGCGATACTACCTTCCTGCTTGCCGGTGCCCGCCGGTGGTGGCACGTCCCAGACTTTTTTGGAGCAACTGTCTCCTTCTACCGACATGACTACCTCCAATCCCTAACTAGTATGAATCCAGATCTCGCGATGCAAAACCTTATGTAAGACTGGCGACCCCTTTCTAAGTCAATTGGGGTGGAACAAAAGGTATATCAATATAATAGAGATAATGCAGGGATATTTACATAGCATCCTTCCTTGTCAACGCCGGTCGAAGTTAGGCATGATCGCAACGTTCCGAGCCCAAATGACGCCAGACGAGCAAGGGTCTCGCGTCGAGTTCGGCCGGGATTATCACATCTCATTTCTTCGAGCCGAGGACCAAAATGTATGTGAAATATCATATTGTATTTAAAAGCTCTGATCTCGAATTTCATTGTTACCTCTTCGCGTCGAGGGGTCTGAGAGTATTAAAAAGACCTCCCGCTGTTACACATGTCTAAGCTTTGGAGAAACATTTGAAGGCCCGAACGTCAAAAGCCTCTTTCGATCACCAAAAACATAGGTACCTCGGATCTAAGCAATGCCTTGACATTCTTGAAACTATCATATACCCCTATCGAGAGCATTGAATGACACCTCCCGATATACTCGGCTTAACTTATATAGATCATCGGCAACATTCGAATACACTCAGCAACACCCCCAAATCGTAGTAGTCTCAAGCTTGATTTAACATCATCTTTATTCAGAGCATTACAAACTGGTCGCCATATCCAACCAGCTGCTTACTCAGGGCTACATACACCTGATCCCACTAGAAGGTTTACAACCTCAGCCTCTGCTTCATCTTCATTATTTTTTTTCCCAACCGAAAGTAGAAGAAAAATTTTGTTCCTCACGGGCCATTAAGAAGCCTGCTCCCACAGCCTTGAAGAGGTAAAGTGAGAAGTAGTAGTAGTAATAGCAGCACCGTAAATTCGTTAAAGCCAGACTTTGGAGGAAAAAAACATAGTCATGGCAGTATCAAAAAAATGCTCAGAGAGGTATCAAAAAAGCGTTTAAGGAAAATGCCAGAAACTTTTTCTTTTCAGAACGGAACCAAATAACAAGCAGACATCGAGGGTTCCGAAGAATCTGAGCTAAAAAATCACAAAAAGAACCACGAAAACCAGTAACAATAGAAGGGTCAAAATAAGGGGATGTAGAAAGACGAAACTGGAATGCATCGATCTAATAAGAAAATCCCAGTTGCACATGGCTTACTTCCATGCCCTTATGTCTGCCCTTCTACTAAGCACCCAAACCAGGTCAGAAAGAAGGCACCTAGCGCGCGGATTTTCCATTCAACCAATTTCCGGGCCAAAAAAAAACTCTAACTCCCATCGGTCAACTAACCCTGGTAACCAGGATATCCGCTCTGGAAGCTCTGTGTCGGCGGGGGCTGCGTCCACGGTTGGCTGGGCGGTTGCTGTCCGCGGCCGTAGCCTCCAGCACTGGGCGGTCCACCGTATCCCATGGGCTGGGCGCCATAGCCAGCAGGCGACTGAGCTGGTGGGCCACCATAAGCCTGTTGCTGGCCACCGTACTGACCTAGATAGATTTGAGCACGACAGTTCAGACAAAAAGTACGGGGGGTATGGGATAACTAACCTCCGTACTGAGGGAAAAAGGTCGAAGGTGTACCCGGGTACGCAGACGCCTGGGCGCTCTGAGGACTGAACGCTTGCTGCGAAGGATCAAAAGCTCCCTGAGGAGTAGGGGTCTTGTCTTTGCCCCACTAGTATATCATCAACATTGCGTTCTTTCCCAGTCCGTATTAATGGTTTAACTTACGCTGCATTTCAAGGGTCGTCCATTAACGTTGTACCCGTTCAGTTGGCAAATAGCCATTGCCGCATTCTCGTGGGTATCCATCTTAATGAAAGCAAAGCCACGATCAGCCTGGAAGCGCGATTCGGTTACGTACCCGAAGTTCTGGAACAAGGGAACGACATCATTCTGAGTTGTGTAAGGAGTCAAGTTGCCAACATAGCAAGTGGTCTGCCAAGCCGGCGTCTGGTTGACGATCATATCATAGCTCTGAATACCGTGTGTGGGAAAGTGGTGATGACCGTAAGGAGTAGTGGGCGTCATGCCCATAGCCTGCATGGCCTGCTGTTGGGCCATTGAAGGTTGGCCTTTCTGATTTGCCCAATTACATCGGATCGCACGTGAGCCTAACCACTCGCCGTCCATTGAGCTCAGAGCTTTCTCAGCGTCTGCGCGCTCCCGGAATGCGACAAAGCCGTAACCACGAGAACGACCAGTCTTCATATCCCACATGACGCGGGCTTCTGAGATGCTTCCAAAGGCAGAGAAGGCCTGCAACAGAACTTCGTCATTGACTTCATTGGATAGATCACCAACAAAAATATGAAAATGGCTTGACGTGTCCTCCTTGTTAGAAGTATTGGATTGATAAGCCCAGTTGACACGGATCTCCTAAAAGCACATATCAGTTATACTCTCTTCGATAGCGAGAGAGTAGCCCGCCCTTACCGCCTGGTGAACACGTCGGCCGTTAAGTGTCTGCATCGCACGTTCAGCTGCGCCCGGGTCGTCGTATTCGACGAAGCCGTAGTTGTAACCCTTCTGCTACAGGGAGTTAGCGCATCAACAATAAATTCTTCATGTTGCTAGCTCGTGGCCACAGTGTCCTAACGACTTCTAGAAATCCACTTACGTTCTTATCCGGAATGATTTTTACGTTCTGAACGTGTCCTGTAGTCTCGAAGATCTGACGTAGAACGTCCTCCGTGACCCGGGGGTCAAGGCCACCGACATACAGAGCGCGCTTGTTAGGCTCAGGGGCAGCACGGCGTGGGAAAGGTCCACCGCTGCTGGGAGACATGACTCCTCCCTTATCAACAGCCGACATGGGAGATGTGATGGCCGTTGGGATAGGGTTGGTGTTCGGCGGGATGTGTAGAGGTGGGGGCGGCATGTGAGCCGGATTGGCCTGGCCATTCTGGTTGTCGAAGCCGGGCGCGCCAGCATTAGGCTGCGGCGGAGGAGGTAGCTGAGAAGCAGCAGGTGCGTCAGCCATCTTGAATAAGTATTTGACAGAGATGTTGTCGTTAAAAGCCAAATGCGATCGTCGCGCAAGAAAAAATTAAATTGTTGCCGAGGATGCGAAAAAAAGAAGCAGGTAAAGAAGGTCGATACACCAGAAGAGGGGTGTAACAGTGCGGCGTTCTGAAGAAATCGGAAGGTTCCTAAATCTTGATGCTGACTTGGGGAGCTATCGTAGCTTTCGTTCAGGTCGAGTTGCGAACAAGAGGTGAGCGGGAGGCGGGGTATCAATGACTTGATGATGTCGTTCCAAGCTATTTCTCAATTCAAGATGGCGCGCTCGTAATCGGTGAATCTACTGGTATTGTGCAAATAACTGACGGAAATGCGCAACGATGATTAGGAGACTCAAGGACGCAAAATCTGTAGAATAGAGAATTCTCGAAAGGGAACTCGATCGAGAATATGACGCCAGTGCAATGCGATTGATTCCAGACGAAGATGCGCAAAGGCGAAGCTCTCTTCGCAACCTAAAGGATGAGAATGGCGACCGACCGAGAGAGACCCAAGAGTGACGTTCACTTTTTTTTCGTCGGCGGGATGTGGGTAGCGGCGGAGCGCGAACAGTACGCAGATGCAACTCCTCAAGCAACCAACGGCTGTAAGGAAAAAGGAAAAGTGAACCTTGACCGAGGAAAAAAGACGAGGACAGTGACGAGATGAGAACAAAGATGAGAGGGAAGAGAAAAAGGAAACTGCCTTGAAAGGAGGAGTCCCCCGATTTTCAACACGCGGCACCGACGAGACGTGAGATTTCTGCACACGATACGAAAGATGGAGGAGGAAGGAAAGCAAACGGGGTCCAGCAGTTGCGGCGTGGGATTGGGTTTTTTTCAGACGAGTTTGATGGATAGGTGGAGAAGCCTTGAACAGAAAATTTGTGGAGTCTGCCGGCCGTCTTTCTCTCGTAGGTACCTACAACAGGTATCTTTATCCTCTGCGGAAGTAGGTACCAGCACTTGTACAATTCTCTATTGTAGTGGCCTTGATGTTGAAGGCGGTGGTGGGGCAGGTAGCTGCCTACCTAGGTACATTACCTAATACACCACAAGAGCTGCTAAGCCACACGAACATTGAAGCATCCATGGTACATATACATGTATCCCAGAGCGGGACAGGTACCTAAAACACAGTTAAAATCACAGGGTACTGCCAAATGTACAAACGTGGGGTGATCCATTGTTCGAAATCGCATGTAACGCCTCACGTCTTTCACCCATTTCGTTCCGCCCTCCTTGCTTGGTTATGTAATCACCTATCAAGAGGACGGCCTTCACGTTTCTATCCATTGTTGCCTACAAGTTTCTGCCTGCGTATTCGTGAATTCTGTATTATAGCCGGAACTTCACCAAGCCTCTCTTACAAGGAGTGCCTAGCTAAAATATCTTGTGACATGACAACTTTGTTGCTTTGTGCAGGTGTTAGCTTCTTGCAGGTAGTAATAGTTAGGGATATTGCAGGGCTACATATAATGCATGCAACAAGAATATATATTTCATTCTAGTATAATTACCACGATGACTATAGCATAAGTTAGGTGTTCACAGCTCACTCCTTATTTATACTCTAGTTCTAATACTAATTCGAGTTAGAGAGCTATTAATAATAACCAAGCTATCTTAGGCTAGATGCGAACATAGAGATTAACCAATATCAAAAGTACCTATGCTTAGGCAAGTCTCATGAGTTCTTTGTGGTTGTGCCACACGTTATATAGAAAGCTCTACAAGCTACCCTATGTCAAAAAGAATGTACCTACATAGGTAGGCAGCCACAAGCTGACTAAAATATGCAGGTTTGTTGGGTACATACAGTACCAGCACTGTGACAACCTTGGTTAACCTTCCGGCGAATACCTGGGCATTGGCACAGTGTTCGGGAACAGCAACCTTAATCGATGTGGATACGAAATAAAGTTCGGCTGTACATTAAGTACCAAAACTCGAGCTCCAATCTCAATGAATGGCCTCCTCGCTCTCAACTTTACATGGCCAACATCTTCTACAATAATTGCCACAACCCTCTTTGTGATTAGTCCATGGCTACTTTCGGGTCCACTACTATACCTCTACCTTTTACATATTGAGAGTGTGAGAGTGAACACAGTCGCGGATAGTGGCGAGCGCAATGGCAGCCTCAAAACCACCACATCCCTTAGACATCCTAGACCAGATGTTCAATGAAGTCGTAAGTTGTTTTTCTCTAGGTCTATCCTGTACCAAACGACATGGTTAACAGTAACTTGTATAGCTCGTCCAAACTGGAAAGCATCTTAAGGCAAATGCTAAAGATGGACCGAGGAATACAGTTGGTGCAAGCAGCGCGGTTCGCGCAAAGACGTCAGATTCGTTAGCAGCATATCACTATGCTTTGGATGATCTTGAGAGCGAAATAGTACACCTTTAATCCACGTACACCTCCCTGGAATTTTACGACTGACTTGAACTCTAGACGAGGGCAAAGGCCGTTGTACTGCGAGATCTAGAAAAGCTCCGCGCAGCCCGTGCTCCTCCAGCTCCAGCTCCACAGCCTGTCGCTCCACCTGCACCTATGATGGAACTACCATCGTCAGCAGCGCACACCATGAGCACCCCGGCTTTTGCTCATAAGCAGGAGCCCAAGACGGCTGCTCCCTTTCCAGATATGGGCATGGGTATGTCGCCTGACGTGGTTGACTTGACCTCCGGCGAGAAGAAACCATCGCCACGAGTTCCGCCAGGTGCTATCAGACCTCCAGCCAGGGCATCTCCTCAAATAAAGAACGCCTCGCCAAAGCAAACATTCAAGCAAACTCCGAAGCCAGCTCCACCTCCTAAAGTAACGCCGGTACCTGTGCCGCAGATCCCGCGGCCCCAAGGACAGCAACCCCCTCGGCCAGCCTCTATAGGACCAGGGGCTATGGCCCAATCTCAACATGCAGGACCTAATTCTCATGCAAACAGACATGCTCAGACTACGCCAGCGGCGCAAGCAGCTCAGGATGCCTCTCTCAACGCCACGCTAATGACTGCCAATGCTTCAGGAGGCGAGGCCAATGCGGCGGGTGGTAGCAACGGGCTGAACTTCACAGATATGCAATTCGCACCCTCGAACACTGAAGTGTCAGGTGCGCCCCCAGCTCCAATGCCCGAGTTTGATCTAGCAACGTTCGCTCCGCAAGACAGTGGGAACAACATGACGTCTCTTCAGGCCAAGCCCAACAATGCAACAAGCACTCAGAACAATACTACCGCGCCCCAGCAGCCATCGAAGGAGGAAGAGAAGACTGACACAAATCTTGACGACTTGTTTAGTCTCGATGATAGCAACATTGGGACTGACAACATGTTCGATCTTGGAGGCAGCATGAATGATAATTCCTTCGAGGACATGATGTACTTCGACAACAACGACAATGATATGGCGCAGTTTGACGAGAACTACTTTATCAACTAGTATATCGTTGATAGGGTGGCTTTGATTTTTGCGAAGAAGGAGTACGGTCTATAGGCTGATTTTCGGGGAAAGGACACAAAAAGGGTATAGGTATTTAAGTTTACTACAATTTGATATTTACGTCCATTCGTATATGGCTTTCTCCTGTTACGTCGGTACACTACATGTATTTCTGACCTGAATTAGGTACTTATATGGTGGTGCATGGAAGGAAATAGTGGGCTGGCGGAATAGAGAATGATATAAATTATAATAAATTCTTAATTCGACGAAGCGGAACCTGACCCTTCCCAGTATTCACGTTGATCTCACCTTGATAAATATCCTCCCAGGACTAGTTCGAGATCGAGTATTCACAGTCAAGATGCTGATGCTAGGTTAAGACTGGATTTCAAACCGCTATGCTCGACCACTAAAACCTAGGACATGTAATGCCGGTCACCCTTTATATTTGCACTCATGTTGTTGCACCTGAATCTGTTCCTAACACACCTATACAGAGAACCACCCACAGCTGGTAGAGATCTGGCTACCTGATAGACACCCATTTTAGCACGGCACTTTCATATTACATTGTCTAACAACCACCGTCCCTAGAGTAGCAATAATGGCACCTTATAAGGACTCTCTCCTCTTTGCGAAGTTAGGGTGAACTTCTGATATGCGAACCCCCGTCGATTATCGCGAGAAGTCTTTATGGATAGATCTTCGCCTATCTTGCTACCTGGTACTCAATCCGGGTAGATGTGGTTGGGCACTCCCAATTCCAGGAACAGCTGGTACTAATGTGCATAATATTGATTTCATTACAACGAAGGGGGTAAATATCAGTTCAACAGCAATTTACACAACATACTATTGTAAAATAATTATCACCCAAGGCTGTGGTTATAAATAAACCGGACCGCATTCAAGAATATGAGAACGATTGCCTATGTGAGAGACGGAGGAGGTCCATACACGTATCCAGCATGTGGCGTGTTCTGCAAGAGAGGCCATTCTCAAAGTATCGGCATTAAGTTCGCTATAGGAAATAAGGGGTATCTAAAGCAAGCCAAGCACTGAGCCAACCCGTCACCCCAAGCACATATTAACGAATAACACTATCCTCACCATCCTCGCCCCACCTACTTCCACTATATTTACAAAAATAGACAACCAAGATACCTTCTCGACCTTACCTCCTCACGGTCCCTGAGTAACCTTAAACATAGGCGCCAACAAACCCGGGACGTCAGGATTCCTCAAGCCGCTCCAATCATTATCCAGCAATCCCCAAGTCTCATCCGCGCCCACCGTGCCCTGGCGCACATAATACGAGCCCTGCACCGCCCAAAGCGCCCACTCGCCATCATTCCCCGTGACGTAATCACGGAGGCACTGGAAGTAGGTATTATCATCATCGGACAAGCCATCGTTCGGACCGCCCGTCATCCCGAACCCGAACTCGGACAGAATCAACGGCGCGGTGAAGTCCTTGTCCTGCTCTAGCACGAACCCGTCGAATAGCCCGTACGTATCTTTCAGGAGATCGCAGTTCCCCTTCGCGAGCGCGAAGGTGACGGTGAAGGAGTACGCGTGCCATTCCCAGACATGTTTCCCCTGCCAGCCGCTCCAGTCGATGTTGTGGTTGAGGCGGATATGGGTCAAATCGGTAGCGCTCTGCGTTCCGCCCATGATGATGAGCAAGTCCGGGTTCGCCTGGTGCACGCGCGTGGCACCCTGGGTCATGAAGTTGTACCAGTCGGCACGGCCGTTGGTGCCCTGCAGCAGCCACTCGCGTATCTCGTTGCGCAGGCTCATGCCGATGACGCCCGGCTGCGACGTCGACCACGTCGCGATGGCTTGTATCCCGTCTAGCCACTCCTGCGTCTTGAAGTACCGGCTGTTCATGGCGTTGTACCCGAAGCCCTCGTCCCACCAGCCGTTGCCGTCGTCGATGCTGCCTGAGAGATCATTAGTTTGAATTAATTTACTTTATTTTCCCCAGGCGCCGCAGTTTCGCGGCTGGAGAAATAGGAGAAGGATAGAGGATAGGGGCTCGCTTACAGCACCAGCTGGCCTTGCTAACATGGTTATCCAAGATCGTCATAACGTTCCTCTTCCAGAGCGCCGCGATAACGGCCTCATAGACCGCACGCCTAGTCGCGCCGCTTATAGACGGGTTCTTCTCGGCGACTTGGGAGTACATATTATTCATATCTGTCACGCTGACATTCGCAGCACCGGCTGCGGCGGTGAACGAGTCTGAGACCAAGACATCTGGGTTCAGGGCGTGGTCAATAGAATATGTTAGACGCACGCAGTTGAAGCCTTGTTGCTGGATGAAGTCGGCGATGTAGTCGATCGACTGCTTGTTCAGACCCTCAGGCAGGTTCACCTCTTGGTGGCCTGCCCAATTGATGCAACGAAGCTTGACGCGCTGCCCGTCCGCGTCTAAAATCCAGCGCGACGACGTTGAGAGAGGCAGCTTCTGAGCGGATACGAGCGCCGCTGGAAGCACAGCGGTGCCCAGAACCGTGAGGAGCGAGAACAGCTTCATACTGATAGTGTAACGAACGAGGAGGCACTCGGCCAGAGAGCTTCAAGTGTGAGTATGTCGTGACACCTTCTTGGCTCTATAAAGCTAGGTAGTTAGGCGCTTCAAACTCGCACACCAACGCTTTTTAAGTGAGTGTCGATTATTACCCCAGTCGGACGGCAGCAGAGCAACGAGTGGCACAAGCCAACATACGGCCTCTTGCTGGCCCAATAATTATTATCATTAACAGCGGCGCTGACGAGTCTGGCGACACACAGCAGCGCACCAAAGATCACGAACCGAAAATGCGATCTCGTGTGCGGGCCACCCGTTGAATTATAACAACCAGCTGGGACGGCTAGAAGAGGGCAAGACGAGAAGCAGCTTGGTCCCGTGGAGTTCGGAAATATCACGTATAAGTCAACGGAGCGCCGCGACGTGCGCCTTTCAACCGAGGGCCCTCGATGTTGGGACCTGACCTACCTGCATACCGACCTACTGACCTTCCTGATATAATGGATGGGTACCCAATGTACCCCGAACCAGGAACGCACATGTCGCCACGAGATCGGGGTGAGGCCGAGACCTTTGAAAGCCGTTTATCCTGGAAACCGTGCCTGACCCAATGGGACTCGCATACTCGCATCCTCCAATTCTTAGATCAGGGACCGGCCCCATCTCAGTGCAATATCGGCTCGGCGCAAATAGATAGCGCATTGCGGGGAGGGTCTACCGAGGGCCTATACATACCTTGTCCAGTAAGGGAATGAGGAAGGACAACCAGACATGATCAGGGGTATCCATTCATGTCAATTAACAGGTTTGCGCCAAACAAAAAACAAGATCTAGGTAGTGTAGACAGCAATAGCAGGTGCGCCATCCACAACAGAACAAGGGTCTCATATGGAGATCGCATGACTAAGGCGTATGATTGGATGGTTTACTATTGACGTGAACGAGTAAATGTGTAGTGCTGGTTGAGGAGAAATCGGGGAAAAGCCAAGACGGGCAGCTCTCGAGGGGTTTGGAGATCTGACGTTCCATAGGAGGTACATTCCATGGTAGTTGGGTAGTAGCGTCTGCGGCATTATAATCGGACAATTTAGGCCTAGTGTCACTGCTGCTTTTAAATATTACATCACATTTCATGGACTTGGATAATTGTGGCATATGGTGCATAAAAACGCCACTTGGTTAAGCTTATATCCCCCCAATTTCAGAAGCATCTGCCTTGGACCACTACCATAACCCCTATTTATTAGGCACATCAGAATCAACCCTTTCTTAACAGCGCCGTTGTAGGAGATTCAGTATATGCTCTGTTACCCCATATCACCTACTGCCAACCTTGTTGCCAAAGCTCAATGGCCGCTTTCAACTCCAGTTGAGCCTCTAGGAGTTAACCCTCGCCTTAACATCTCGAGTAAGTAAATGCGTTGCTCAACATCTTGTGGGAAGATCATAGCTGACATTTAGTCATAGAGAGGACGACGGAAAACAAATTGGCTACCAGCCAATATATAAAAGGGATGACCTTCCGACCCTCATATCCAAGCCTTCGTAAAGTGAATTTGAATAAAACAGGATTACGTTAGAATCCAGTAGTGCATAAACTGCATAAGTCAGCAGGACAACCCCAATTAAAGCAGCGACTCCCATCTCCGCATCTGGCAAGTCGGTGGCTTCGAACCTTCTGACCGGGTGGCTGAGAATCACCCTCTTCCAACCAAGCCGTTGCCAGTGTGGCGTTCTCCCCACACCATACCAGCATGCGTACTCGTGTATGTACCTGCGATGAATCGTTGCATCGGCACTCCCCACCACCCACCCATCCATCTACCCATCCACCTACAGACCTACATACAAAGTGACATCCAAAGAAGGCGAAAACCGCATCACCTGCAGTCCAGTGTCCTCGGCCACATCTAATACGCCCCGTCCAGCTGACCTGAGCACCCTGAGCGCCCCCTCCCCCCCGAGTAGTAGTAATAACCTAATTCTGACCGTCGAATGCAAGCCAAGAGATCTCAATCTCTCCCTCCCTCCCTTTTCTTACTTCATTTTACCGTCTTCGTGTGTTCCAACTCGGTACTTTACCTTTAATATCATGGTATTTGGGTATGATACGCCAGCCAGTGAAATTACACGGTAGCATCTATGGATAGCAGTACCGCAAAGGGGCATTGCAACCGTAACCTTGAAAAGAATTCAAGATCATCTATTCAGCTTGTCGTCATTTCATACGCCTACCTACGTAGCCTATGAGAGCTCTTAACAGCCACCTACATAGCATCTCCCATCTACCATCTCCCACCTCTAATGCTAGCTCAGGGGTCCTTCGAACCCACACAGCCCATACTGCGCGCTGCGGTCCCGCGTAGCGTGGAGCTACCTAGGTCCGCCGCGAGCTAGAAGTAGGTAACTTACAGTACCTCCAAGATCGGCAGCTAGTTTAGGTAGGTCGGTACAACACCTAGTTTCCGTGACGTTTGTTGGTCCAGCTTAAATATCGTAATATCGTAATATCATCATTGAGCTCTCCATGGGTTCATGAACACGATGTCTGCATATTAGATGTCACTTTTTCACTTATGATATTACGCTAACAGTGCGCACTTTCGGGCCGTTGGAACAATAGTATAATAGTTCTAAGTAGGGTGATAAGCACTCTCCCAGAAACTACACCGAACTCTATGTATAGTGACCTACCTAACCAGCCACGAGTTGATCAACCGAGCTGAGCTCAGCACATCATGACATGTGAAAAGGCAAACCCGCGTACGATGTAGAAACTGCACAGATCATATCAGCCATCACAACACCAAACTAAACCAAATCCTTAACAGAACTTTTTGTCATATTAAATAATATAGTAACAGTCCACAGCATCGGGACAGCGGGTGTCTAAAAGTCGATGGGTGATGGTGATGGGTATGGGGATGGGGTACTAGTATTAGGCTATACAACTCTGCTCATTATCATACCGCAAAACACGTGTATGCGTATGCCTGAATGCTTCTCTTTTTTTCTCTCTCTTCTGTATCGTAACCGGTCGTAAAGGGGGTTAGCCATCCTTGCTCTCTGTGCGAGCCTTCGCAACTCCTGACAGCTCGTAGTACCGAGACAGTCTTACGCCTATCGCCTGTGTGCCTGACCGTTTCCACGTTCCAAATGCGGTCCCACCGTATAGCTCCAAGGGGTATCACGAAAAAACAATGGCTTGGGTGGGCTAGGATCATGCTGATTATGCTGCTGCTGGTTGGGTTGCCACGTTGCCCGATGCAGCTGCGCGGGCCTCCAACTCTCTGCGCTTCGAAAGAAGACTCTTGAACGCGCCTAGGCAATGCACGAGCGATTCCTCGTCGTGGGCGCAGAAGCGATAGGTCTTCTCATCCGTGATGACCTGGAAGCAGTGTTGCTTGGTTTTGCTGATCGGGTCGATGTCCACGGCGTTAACGATAACCGACAGAGATAAGATAAAAGAAGCCTTGTACTCGGACGCGTCCTTGTAGAGGATTAGATTCCGTGGTCGCAAAACAGCCCAACGATTCTTCCACTGTTTGACACCTCGTTTGCTGTTGAGAAACCAGAGCCAGCCTTGCCAGACGATGCGATCTGGATCATTCTCGAGATTGAGGCCGCTCAGTTGGCTTGCGTTTCTGTTTCCCAATATTGGGCGATTGTTCGAGCCGGAATCTATTTGCGTTCCCGATGTAGCAGGCGATCGAGCCGACAGACTCTCAATAGAAGCACCATGGGCTCGCTGTCCCTCGTTGTCGGACATATCCGAATGCGAAGCCATTTCGTTACCGGAAAGGCCGGAGTAATCATGGTGCGAAAGTCGTCTGCCGGTCGACGGTGCAGATCTTGACGATCTTGGATCGGCGGGCTCGGGCGAGCTGCACAATGGTATTTCGTTATCCAACAGATTCCGCGTCGCTCCCGATCCATTCTGCGACGTTCCAACAGGGGCAAATGTCTGTCGGCGCGCAATAGTGCTTGCTAAGAACATCTCTTCTTCCTCTTCTTCAATCCTAGCATCCTTCCTAATTAGATCCACCCATTCTTGCGCATCCTTTGAGCTCGGCGCTTCGAAGTGGTAGTTCCGTGCTGGAGAGAAGAGACCAAAAAGGTTATGGCGCTTGTTCTTCGGGTCCTTGAGGAGAGTGACGGCAGAAAGTTCGGAAGTGTAAAGCTTATGGCGGAGCTTGTGCTCCTTGTCTGTTTTGTAGAAGGAGAGAGAGCTGGGTCTAAGCACCAGGTAAACGGATTTCCATGCCTGTGTAGAGCCACTGTTTAGCGCGCTGATCGCAACAATAATGTTAGGAAGATAGGCTATTATGACCGCTCACCTTGGTCTTCTGGGTGCGCTTCTGCACATATCCGGACTTCAAGACGCGGTCGAACTCGAAACTTCCATTCTGGTTGACTGGACTAGAGACTGACAAGCCGAGTTGGTTTCGAATACGATTAACTGCGCTACTCGCCGGCGCTGCCATAGCAGACGGAGAAGGAATAGTGATGGTCGTCCAGCGATTCGGGGTGTTAGCGGCCGTGGTTTCGGGCAGGCACTGAGTTGCCGTCTCGGCCATCGCGAATTGTGAACGCGTCAAGAGAAAACGATTGTGTATCCAAGGTAGGGATGTCGTGAGTTGTTCGGTATGAAATTAAAGAGGTCGATCTCTGGTGAATTGTGAATTATCAATAAGTGTTATCGTGTTGTTGACAGTAGGAAATCGGGAGCTAGGCGGTAGCTAGGCGGTAGCGTCAGGGGATATTAATTAAAGTTTGAACAGCTCAAGCCGAGCATGATTCATTGATGAACCAGCGACGTAACAGCCACGAAAATATGAATCCGATGAAGCGCCAAAAGTCAAACAAAGAGGGTACCTGATAGGTGTACAATTAATGTTGAGAATGGTCTCGCAATCGAAGGCCCAGAAGTAACGCGAAAGGCAAGAAATCAAGAGAAGTGGCCGTAACCAGCAACCAATAAGACTGGGGCCGCGGAATGCCCCTCAACCGATCAACAAGATTCAGGATTATTGCTCAATGCGAGCTCAATGCTAGCTCAGGAATGGGGGTTGCAGCAATAGCTTCGAGAATTAGCAAATCAGCACGTGTATGTGGATTGCAGAGTCGCAGGAGTGTTGCCATTAATCAAATCAAATCATATGCAAAGCTGCATGCATGTACAAGAAAAGCCCAAGTCGGGACATTAATAAAGAAGGTATGTAATATCCCCGATGGATACAGTTGGAGTAGGTTTTGTGTAATAAAAAGAAAGTTTTCCAACGATGGAGATTTTCCTTGCGCAGTTTCCCATATGGTAACACGAGAAGCCTCTTTTTGGGAACCCCTAGCAACAATATCGAAGCTAAATAAGCTCATCTAGGCAGGTGTTTCAGGAACTGCCGGGCGCTAGTCCCCAGCTCAAAGCCACTAGAATCAACCCATGACAAGAGGCTAGTGACCGTCTTGTGGCTTTAATCTCCAATCATATGCTACTAGCCTCATGCATTATTACGTAGATCTTATACGACACGGACTCCGTATATCCCGATCCCTCTTCAAAGCTACCAAATCGAGTGCAAAAAATAGTTATAATCCCAGGTAATCCCAGGGTTTGTTATAAATGATAATGACTACCCCGTATGTTGTCCCGCGCCAGCACCCTTCTCTCTATGCACCGCGGGCTCCGATCCTTCCCCGGATTTCGATTCGGGGCCCTCGGATCTCACACCCGTGGGCTTACTGGGGCTCGGCTGCGGATCGGGTTGCTTTGCGGGATGTTCACGGCCCTCGCCTGAGGTGGTCTTCGTAGCTTGTTTGTGATGTCCTTCTTTCTGCTTCTCTGAAGGATCGTTTGACTTCCTCGTTTGATCCGTCAATACAGCGGCACGGGCTGCGGATGTTGTGAACGGAGCGCGGGTGGAGGGTCGAGCGAATGTGTAAGTCTGTTGTCGACCTGCTTGGCCGAGGCTTAACTTGGGCTGCTTGGGTAGTCTGGGTAGCATTTTCCTAGGTAGTTTCCACTTCGGATAAGAATAGATAGGTAGCTATTAATAAGCGTGTTGTACAACGAATTTGCCTAGGGTTTTTCACTTGATTACCGTAGAGACTAGGGTGTATCTAGAGGATTAGGAGGGATACAGCCATGGAGATTGATAACATTCGGATCTAGTACTAAATATCATTTTTGTTTACAATTGCACGTCATGATTTTGAAATCATCTGGTGTATGTCCCTCATTTCGTCATCCTTGGCAGATCCAGAGACAGGTTTACCGACGTCATGTTTGGGAAATTTTACATTTTGTCACACCTGAACAACTAAGAGGATATACTAATAGTATTAATAGAAATGGAAGCTGGCTATCCGAACAGTGTATGGGCTGATGAAAAAATAGAAACATAAATGAATGACTTTTATAGCCAATATGCAGAAGCGCTTGATACGTCTTCTTGTTGTCCTCGAATATATGCCCAAGTAAGATATTTCACCAAGAGACGATGCAAACTCCAATGCCTCCAACTCCAGAAACATATATTCCATCTAGAAATACTACTATAAGCCTAGAAGGGGGGTATCATTAGGTACTATTAGCCAAGCCATAGCCATACACGGTGCTCTTGCACACAGGATTCCTTCCATCCCTCCATCCGTTCATTCAATGCTACAACCCCTCAGTCCCCTCATCCCCCTAGTCTCATTTCCTACTTCTTCCTCCCCCTAACCCCATCAACCCTAACATCCCTCGCACTGCCCCAGACACTCTCAGTAACTTTCCTGGGAATCTTCCTTCCGCGGAGCCTCTGATCAATAAGCCACATACCAACTACAAACTCCGTGCGGTCCAAAAACCCGAGCCCGCGCCTATCCACTAGATCCCATACCTCCGCCAGCTCGTCGAAGGGGAGACGACTGCGTGCCCATATATCGCGTACTATGACGTTGGCCACACCTTGCTCTTTCTCTTTTTCTAGTGGAGTTTGAGGGTGGGATTGAGGTGGTGCTTGGCCGTTCGCGGGGGTGGAAGAGCTGGAGGCGTTAGGGGACACAAGGAGTAGGCCTCGGTTACTCGCCCAGAGACCTTCATATCTCTTCCGTTCCCTTGCCGTGATCTCCTCGCGCCAACGCTTGCGCGCCCCTTCGTGGTGCGAATGCTTGTTGCCTCCAGTGAGTTTGCCAAGAGGTTTCCGGTGACGCGAACGTGCTCTAGAGCGCTCTTCGTCGTCCGATTTACTAGGCGACAGGCGTAGCGTCTGGCGCATGTGGGGTGTCTGTCTGCGCGATGGTAGTTTAGGTGGAGGGGTTTTTGACGGGGTAATGCGAGATGAGGCTAGAGAGCCAGCCATGATGGCGTCGGTGAGTGATTCTAGGGGTAGGTTTGAAGTAGCTTGTTGTGTTTGGCGTCGAGGGAGAGGGGGCGGACGAGTAGAGGAGACGGTAGTAGATATAGTCTGGGCCGAGGGAGGCCGCTTTGGCTGTATAGTATCAGGGCTTGATGGCCGCGGTCTGCCTCGTTCTGGTGAGCCAGGGTGGGGTGTTGGCACTGATGAAGCGGACACGAAGGTGTCATCTGACGAAGTCGAAATCCGATGCGAATCGTCTTCTGGAGCGTCATTCTCAGGATATCGCTTAGGTTTTCCAGGCGGAGATGTTTGGCCTTCAGACACGGAGTCTTGTACCGTTATATCATTTAATAGGATCTTTTGCGGGGTAGGACGCCTCGGTTTAGGTGAGAGGATCACAGTGTCCGCACGGCTGATAGACTTCGGTGGTGGTGTAGAAGCGCGAGGCTTTCCCTTGACTTCTAGGGACGCAGGCTGTATAGGCGCCTGGGCCTTATTCTTAGCTCTTGCCGGTGGAGGAGCAGGCGGCCGCGCTTTTGTTTCGACAGACGCATCCTTGCTTTGCTGATGCTTCTCCTGCGTCAAATCGGCCACTGTAGGAGAAGGAGACGTAGCTCTTTCCTGTGCTGTAGAACTAGCCAGTCTTGACGGGGATAGCTCGTTCTTAACGATAGGGCTCATAGTCCTTGGAGGAGTTGGGGCTCGAAGATTAGGTTTCGGTCCAAGCGGCTTCCGGCTATCTTCTGTAGTAATGCCTTTCTTCACGGGGTCTGTATCATCTTTCCTCTTCTCAAACATCGATATTAAAGCGTTTGTAGATGGAATCGAGGTCGTATCCGTTGCCAAGTCGAGGCTTGTTATTGAACTAGCAGCACTGTCTCTGCCACTCATGCTGTGTTTGTGTTGTCTCACAGCTGGCTGTGGAGTATGCGAATGCGATTGAGACATCTGGTTTCGGGTTGGACTCGCGGATCTACTAGCAGCGAGGGTCGCAGCTATAAAGGACGGAGATCGAGGGTCTGGCATTGTTGGTCTACTCGCAGGTCTTAGATGAGAGGAAGCATCATGATTCCGCTGTGATGGAAGTTGTAAATGTTGTGCAGAAGACTGAGTCATCCCCCCCTGGTTGGTTTCGAGGCCGCTGTTTCCACCCTGCACGCTGCCGCCCGTCGTTTGTCGGCTAACCGCTCGGGAATGATCTCGAGAGGCCGAGGCGGCAGAAGTAGCTGCGATTAAAGCTCTATTGTCGATGTTTCGGGGAGTTAGAGTATTCGGAGGCAGTTGCTTCGGGTTCGATTTCTGGAAGGCAAGTGAAGCGCCTCTTAGGGCGGCGTTGTATGAAGAATCATCATCGTGAGCTCCGGGTGGATTCGGTGACAGTCGGCTCCGATTAAGGGTTCCTGATCCGTTCATGAGGCCCGTTGGTACGATGGACCGCCTGAATTGGGAGGTTGAGGACAAAGACGGTTCATTTATACTCGTGATATATCAATTCTGACAGGTCATGCACAATGATTAACATTTGGAACGTTGAGACAGTCCAACGTTGTGGTAGTTGGGAAGTTGAGTTTCAAGGTAAGACCTTAATCGATTACGAAGGGAGACCGGGAGTAGGGCTGAAACAACCAATCCGACAAGCCTTCGCTTCCAAAAATGGGAACGCGCTAAGTAAGGTAACCGTGGTACCGTGGACCCAAATTTTATGCCCCGCTTCAGGGGTAGAACCAACGATCTCTACTAGGTATAGCGGCAAAAGGTGGAAATGAGAAACGTTTGTATCTTTATACAACGATTGATTCTGCATATAATGATTATTCCTATGACAATCGTTTCTCTTTGGACAACTGTTTCTTGCTACGTTAATGCTATTGTTGTTATTGCTAATGTCATTGTTATTGTCCTTGCTATACGCGTTACGCGTATTTATGTAACCACTTGCCTTATATAAGGGTATCCTTCCTTCCCTTGACCTCTCCAGGTCTTCCAGATATATCATTGATAGGTAATAGCCCTTACGGCCCTTGTAGCACTTATAATCTTGTGGTCTTATAACCTTCTAACCTTGTAATCCCGTAGTCTTATAGTCGTAGAAATAAAAGAAATAAAAATAAAAGGAAGCTATTCCCAATTCGTATATAAAATATCATTAACGTATGAGAAATGATTGCCCCTTAACTAAATATAAGCGTCAGAAAAACGTTTCTATATGAATAACCGTTGTTGGTAACCCGCCGCGGTACTTAACGGGGCATTGGGAGTTCAACTTTAGGAACGAATTCACTTGCATCGAGTAGCATTACAATAGCTTAACTTAATATTCAGAACGAATTACCGACTTCAAGCCGGGCATTTATTTCAGCGATGACGAACGGTAAAATTCGCAATCACCTAGCTAGAAACCAGAATATGAACTTCAGTCAAGCATGCACTTCCATCTTGAACGCCTTATGTACCGACGCCTGTTCCGAAATCCCCTCACGTCCTGCTGACTGACCTTTCGCCCTCAACCCCTTTCCGATTATGTTCCAATAGAGAATATGTAATTCCACAGACAGGTAATTGAAGCAGCCGTGAGCATCGAAATGTCTCGTGTGCCACTTGCTATCGGCCAGCTAAGACTTGAGGTCGAGCTCGCCGAAACCGGATTCCTCCTTAACGCCTTGCGGCAATCGAAATCCTAATGCAATTAAGAACAAGTACAAGAAACCGAATGAGAAGAAGAAGCAGTGGTGCGTGAGAGCTCGTGTGCAAATCGGAAACGCGTCGAGATATGACCAAGGATTATAAGGCAAAGGATTTTTCCGAAAGGGCGCCATCGCTGACAGATAGATCCATGAATCGTAACAGTGAGTTGCGTTACGTAACTTCTCGGAAGCTCATTATCATGCAGCAAGAAGAACAGTCAAAATGCTTAGTAGGCATCCTCATCCGTCCACTCACTACCTGAAACAACGCGGTTGCCATCACCGTCTAACATGACATGCCCAGCATGCATCGCCGGAGGGATCCCTCGATGGCGCTTAGCCCCTTGACTGGTCCCCGGACGAGGAGGATACCCATCATCAGGTGTGAACCGCTTATTCCTCGCTGCTCGTACCTTGGCGTAGTAGGCATCAGATGCGTCCGGTTCAGGCTCTGAATTGTCATCGTACGTCTCCCAATTCTCTGACCCGCTCACGACTGTAGATGTGTTCGAGATCTGTCTTGGGGGAGGTGCTTGAGGGTAAGCTGATTGTGCAAGTCGGTCGTTGTGAATCTGCATGTCTTGATGCTGGTGGGATCTAGTATAAGTCTGATAGGAGTTACGCTCGTACGGGCGATCGTCATAGACATCCTCTGGCGCCACAGCTCGGACAAAACTACTTGAGCCAAGTCCAGCGTTCTTGTAAGGATTGGTTGGAGTTTCTAGCTCGGGAGGTGGTACCAGGTCGCGCATCTTAGGGGGAGGTGCACGTGTAAGCGGATGACCAGGGCGCAAAACACCTTGAGCTCGCGACTCTGGTCGGGGTCTTTCGGGTGAATTGCTACCATGCTTTAGATTCGACAACGGAACACGTGCTGGTATTCTAGAAGGACTTCCTTTTGGATCTTTGGATGTTTGACTAGGAGGGGGTGCTCTCTTGATCGTCCCGTTACCATTCGCGGTAGGCGTTTTCGATCTTGTGATAGTAGCTGCTTTGCTTGCGGTGCTGTTGGTACGTGCCGGTGCTGCTGCTTTCTGCCCTCTATTTGCCGACGGCGGAGGACCTGCTGGGGTCTTGGATCTTGGGCCTGGGGCTTGTTTCGGAGCTTCAGGTTCAAGAAGGTCCAGATACCGCTCACCGTGGACGAGAAACGGGCGGCCGTACTCATCTTCCCATTTCTCCAGCAACTTGGCAAGTTCCGCAGCGACTTTAGGAAGTTCCTTAGCTATTCTCTTTCGCATCTTCTCCTCCCGTAGCAGCTTTCCTGGGTCACGTCTTTCTCCCTTTTGACCGCGCATCATGAGCCGAGAAGCGTCTTGACTGGATGCAGCAAGTTCATCTCGGTCGTGAACAAGAGTGCGATGCTTCTCGACTAGTGCTAAAGCAGGTGCTCGTTGGTCCCTCAAGGCTTCTAATCGTGCGATTTCACGTTCGTGGGCTTCTAGCAGGGCGTCACTGTAGACGTCGGAGAATGCAGGCGTAAACTCCAGCATCTCGTCCTCTGAGAAGTACAGCGCGTCCCACAGTTCTTGAAGCTTGCATCGCGCATCCTCTACAAACAGGTGTAGGTTCTGTCGTTTGAGTTCGTTCAACCGTGCTAATTCGTCCTCAAATTCGTTGATCTGTCGAACGCCGCAACCACGATTGCCGTTCAAGAACGCCTTACGTTCTGATTCTTCGACACCTAATTTGTCCCAGAGCGCTTCGACAGACGTCTTGAGATCCTTCAGGCGCTTCTCGCGGTTCTTCTTCTCATCCGCCAACTTGTCTCTCTTGCTGCGGAGTCTAGCTAGGTCTTCTTCGTGCAAGCCGAGCTGTTCAGGCGCATCGCGATAATACTTCACAATCACGCCATCGGTCTGTGCTTGGGGTGTACCTAATTCTGCCCATAGTTGAATGATATGTTCTGACAAAGACTTGACTGTTGAAACACGTCGAGTATACTCTTCATAGACTCGAGTAAATTCATCGTCGAGCTTGTTGACATAGGAAGGGGAAAGGTCAAAGGTAGGAGGTATGGACTGGTTCGGGCCTGTAGGCGGTAAAGCAATCTTTACGAAGGTTGGTTCGAGGTGGGAAGAATAGGATTCGAGTGCTAGCACGAGTTCTAAAAGTAGATTAGTATCCATTCCTCTCCATTACCATTCTAGGATCTCCTGCGAAAGAGTGATGTGACTTACTCTTGACTTGCTCAAATCGCTCGCGGTGAAGCTTGCTTATTTGCATATGCTTCTCCCTTAGAACCGTTAGGCATCTTATGAGTGGGTAAGTGACGCGAAGATCGTCGTCTTCTCCAGAACGGCCATGTTGCGATCTAGTACCGTCAAGGGAAGTTTCCATTTGACGGATAGTTGTGATAATTTGTTGCGCTTCCTCCACCAAGTCCTTCTTCTCAGCAGTCACCCGTTTGACCTGATTGTTCAGGGTGTCGGAGAGCGCTGCGAAGAGCTATGGGGTTCCCTATTAGTTTCTATGGACGTGAATTCGTACTGTGTTGCTTACCTCGGCTTCTCTACTTTCGCGATCATGGCTAGCGACGCCAATCTCGTCGAAGAGGCCATGTAGCTGGCCGATTATCGTGTTAACTTGTTGGGAAAGGTAGCTCGCGTCCATCTTGAATGCGATGTTGACGGGAGGTAGATTGTATTCATGAAGTGTATGCAGTCTTGAGTAATTTGAGCGATCGTCAAGTAGCTCGTATTCTGCAACGCACTGACCTAGTGGTCTGTTGAATCGATATTAGAAAATTTGGGTGCAAATGAGTGCGATCATCCAGTCAAGGAAGCCAGAAGCTCGATTAGCTCAGTTGACGCATCCCAGGCGATCACGATAGAGGGTATCGATTTCGTGCGTTCTGCATGCGCTGCGCCTACGGGAAATAAGGTGCAGACTGCAGAGTGCAGAGGGTCGAATGCAAGTGATTTTACAGTAGGATTGATGATGTGTCTCTGCTTTAGAGGCCCGGTTGAGACGTTGTCTAAGAGCTAATATGGAGGGGAAAGGGTTGAGGCGCAGTGAGGTAAACCTGTTCAGGCAGATCAACAACAATTGTCGAATATTATTTGCCAGTCTCGGGTTCAACAAAGCCCACTAAGGTTACACCCCAAATCACCATAGCAACTGCCAGATTTAGCACGGGCCCGTTTCAGGTTTGCCCCACCATCAGATCTCCATCAATCAAGACGCCAGGGACGCCTGAACATCTCGTGCCGTCCTATCGATAAAGCTTAGCCGCCACCAATCAGCACAAGCTTTGATTTCCAAAAGGAGAATATTCATTCGACGTCACCGCTCTTTGGTTCATGCATGAAGACTTATACCCGCATCAACACGCTGAGCAAAACATACAGGATGCTGCACATCTCTCGAGCCTAGCACGTATTGTAGGCATATAATTGAGCCGCATCCGTTCTTGGATCCGCTCAACACAATCCCATTGTGGGTGACGGGTCACTGATGACTACCGGTGTAGAGTTCAACTGGAATAAATAGAGGTTCTCTTCGACTACTAGTATACCTTTTATTCTCATCACTACCTTACTCATTCATTTCATTCACCATGTTGAAATCCCCATTATACATCATTGCCTGTATCATGGCGTCTAGCAATGCAATTTTGGTCTATTCGGCTTCAGTTTCAGAATAATACCAATGTTCCCGACTATTGAACCCTTGAAAAGGTATCATTGAAGTATTCTGCCCACAAGCAAATCGGACATTGAGACGAGAAGTCAGCAAGCAATAGGGGGCATAGCTATAGCAGACTGCTCAATTAACCCATATGTCAAAGACTTAAAGTCATTGTTTGCTTACTTCAAAATTTCGAGGATTTCGGACTTCCCCATTCGAGAGAGATACCTATATGTATGTGTACGTGATCCGGGTCTGACTGGGTGTTGTTGTGGCTGCCGTGAGTTCTTTTCGGACCAGGCTACGCATTAGTAATATGAATACACAAGACTACCATCTTCTTAACTCCTGAGCTAATAACAAACCTTGAAGAATGAAGGCGCATCGGATGGACTCGAAGGGGAAAATGGCGACGCCACATTTTAGACTGAAGTTAGCCTCTATGAATGAGAGAGAATGATCGCATCTCACTTCGACTTCCTGGCTAACCCGTCGAAACCCTTTATAATCGATCGCTCAATCGCTGGGCTCAAGTCAGAGACACTTGAACTTAAGATATTAAGGGAGATGGCATTGATTTTGGTGTTCAAAATCTGAAAAGGGGTCGGCTTTCAGGGCAGAGAAGTAAAATCATCAGGAGTATGTAGGAGCAAGGCGCAGACGTATATAGGAAACATCACGCCACCGAAGCACGCGTTAGCCTTAAGTTGAGTTTCGAATATAGGCAATGCAAAAGGATCGTATATTAAGAATACTTCATTTCCTTTGTAACAGATAATCCCTTGAAGTAAGGCAGACTATGAATGAGGAGCCTTATTCAAATATTTGCTCGTTGCGTTGCGCCTCACGCTTCACATAAATTTCACGAGTGGGTAGGTAGGGAAGATGGCCAAGAGATGTTGGTTAGTTGGATACACAGTCAGGGGATGTCTCAGCCCCTTACGTCACTTCACGTTGACAGAAAAACTCTAGAAATGCCTGGTAGTCGCAGATAGAGTTGCACTACTTTCGATTCTGCTTGGCTGGCCAATCGGTTCGCTGACTTTGCGCATGCAATTAGATGAGCTGCCTAAGGGCCAGATCAACCGACTGGGTGGTTCTGACTGGGTGGTTCTCCCCAGATGCCTGGAACGATCTTAAAGTCGTGGCATGGTATAGCTGGGAGTGATGGAGCAATCAGCTAACCAACGAGCCAGCCACTCTCGTGGGAGCGTTACTTCTCCCCACGTCACCCCCTGTATCCTTGCCCATCATCTATTGTCCTAACAAGCTCAGGGCTGAACGTCTGATTTCGAACACCGAGGATCCTTGATCGAGCGGCAGTCAGAAGTCAGCAGTGACCCAGGAGCAGTAAATCATTATAAAAACCACGTGGACGCAGAGATGGGTTCGATTCACCTCCACAGAACCACGCGGGCATTTTATCTTAAACGGCATTTTTGACCGTAGCCATTCTTTTCCAATTTCTGTTTTCTCGTCTTCGTCCAACTACACCACGGTCATTATCATGAAGGCACACAATCTTTTGAGTGGCTTGGCTACGGCCGGGCTCGCTATTGCGGGAACTGAGAATCTCGCCCCTTTACGAAATGTCATCTATTTTGACCAGTACGGCTTACCACCCCGTCTCATACCATGAGAGCTAACACAAGTACCAGGTATCACAAGACCATCCTACCAGGCAAGAATGTAACAGCGGGTATCACCCACGTCATCATGGCCTTCGCAAACTCGTCTCTCTTTGCGCCCCAGACAGCAGGCGAATACGTGCCGTTCATGCCCGTAAGCGACGTCCGCGCCATGTTCGACAACGGGACACAAGTCGGCATCGCGCTCGGCGGCTGGGGGGACACAGACGGGTTCACAAAAGGCGCCATCTCCAACGAGACACGCAAGGCCTACGCGCAGAACGTGGCCAAGATGGCCGACGACCTCGGCTTCGACTTCGTGGACATCGACTGGGAGTACCCGGGCGGCAACGGCGCCGACTACAAGCAGATGCCGAACGCGAACAAGACGACTGAGATAACGTCCTTTCCCTTGCTCCTGCGCGCCATCAAGGACGCCATCGCCCCCAAGCAGCTCTCCATCGCCGTCCCCGCCCTGCAGCGCGATATGATCGCCTACACCGGCTACCAGGCCCCACAGATCTTCGCTGCTGTCGATATGGTCAATCTCATGTCCTACGACATGATGAACCGCCGCGACTCGCAGACCTCGCATCACTCGTCTGTGAAGGGGTCCCTCGAAGCTGTCGAGCGGTACTTGGCTCTGGGCCTGGAACCTTGCAAGCTTAACCTCGGCCTCGCGTACTATGCCAAGTACTTCCAGACTCCTGATAATACGACGTGCACCCAGCCTGTCGGCTGTCCTATTGTAAAGGCGGAGAATGATGATGGCAGCGACGCTGGGACTTCGGGTGCTATGACCTTCGAGAAGGGTAACGTGTACCCGTCCACACCCCCGAAGTATTTGAAAGCCACGAGCGATGGCACCTGTGGCGCGGGCACAGCATTCATGTGCGCTCAGGGCACGTGCTGCTCGCAGTACGGTAACTGCGGCACGACGCCCGCGCACTGCGGGATAGGGTGCCAGGGCGCATACGGCAACTGTTCAGTCCCAGACATATCCACCTCGTTCACGAAGGCGCTCGCGAACGGTGTGCTCGACGAGGAGGAGCTGGGTATGTGGTACTGGGACTCGGAGGCGAAGCTATTCTGGACCTGGGACACGACGGAGCTCATGGGCCTCAAGTTCTTCGAAATCATCAGGCCGCTGGGACTCGGCGGCGTCATGGCCTGGAGCTTGGGTGAGGATAGTGCTGAGTGGAGACACATCCGCCTTGTCTCGCGCTTGGCGAAGGAAGTGAGAGTGCCGCAAAGTGTTCACCGTCGACTACCGCCTCCGCCTCCGCCTCATGTGAGGAGGCTCCGTGAAGGGATTGGGCACAAGTGGGTGCATTAGGAGTTTAGACATTGAAGCTATGCTTGGGTCGGGACGTCCAAGTTATAGCTAGAGGGACTTCTGGCTAGGTTTATGATGGGTTTATGTGTTTGATGTCTGGGATATTAGGGCCGCGCTGGCCCCTATTCGCTTCGTGGTGTATATAATTCTATTATTTAGTCAATGATCACACTGTATGGTCGTATCTATGAGACGACAATCGATGTCGATGTGACATACTCTTATGTTTCCCATTTGATACGTAGACGGGAAGCTGGCGTTGATAAGATGGGATTTCTATCTATACAAGTCTATGTAATTAAATGTATTCATGGATTATACATACACACTCATCCACGCATCCTTCATATTCTTCGCAAGGCCTTCCCACATCACAGCCCGCTTCTCCACGTCAGATCCGACATCTCCGCCAAGCGGAAGCCGAAGGCCTATTTCCTTCCCGGCGAATACCCCGGTACCATCAACGGCTTCCACAATCCGTTGCGCAACCTTGGCCGGGCTCATAGCCATTTTTAGGGTTTCCGGCGAGGAGAGAATAGTCTGTGTCAGCTCGACTGCCGTGCCTCGGTATGCGTCGCTCAGGGGTATCTGGACACCGGTGCCCGAGGGGTCGACGAACTCGGTGGCTATCATCCCTGGTTCGATGATCAGTGTGCGGATGTTAAACGATGCTACCTCTGCTTGGAGGGCCTCGGTGGCTCCTTCAATAGCCCATTTGGTGGCCGCGTAGATGCCGAGACCTGGTGTTGGGCTGACGGCTAGTGAACTGCTGAGATTGACAATGGTCCCTGACCGACGCGATCGCATGGATGGCAGGGCGGCTTGGATCGTGCGTAGAGAACCGATGAAGTTAGTTTTAAAGATCGCTTCGATCTGGTCAACACTACAATGGTATTAAGTGTATTGTCCCGAAATTATCTCTCATAAGGGAGACCTACCTCGTTCCTTCAATACTTCCAAGCATGCCGTATCCGGCATTGTTGACTAATACGTCAATCCGCCCATGTTGAGCAATGGCCGACTGGACTTGAGACTCCACGTCCTGACCGGCTACATCCAGTTGCAGCCAGGTTCCGCCAAGTGCCTCGATTTCTGCAATTGTGTTGGCGATCTTGGCCTTGTTGCGATAGCAGGCAATGACTTTATGTCCAGCTTTTAGAGCAGCCTTTGCTATCTCGAGTCCCAGGCCACGGGATGCTCCTGTGACGAGCCAAACTTGAGTTTCAGCCATAGTCTTTGAGATAGTGATATACTATTGGGGTTCAAATGTGAGATGATGTGTGAATCTCTAAAACAGATTGTGCAGCTACCTCCTAAATTATATATATTTCAACCATGAGCTCCCAAGCTTGATTTAGATCGTCTATTGGATCATGGCTATGCGATGACTTGCACAGTTCCTGATCCTCCATCGATGAAAGATGGGATAGCTATCCATCCGAGCATAGATAGAAGTCATCACCTTCCCATAGTAACGGCTCACCTATACGCCCGACAATCCGAGAAGACGCGGAGATAGTAGAGAATAGGAACTTATAGTCTTACGCGTGTAAAACGTGAAGCCTAAAGCACTATATACTATACGATAGCGGCACAATGGTAGGTAGGGATTCCATTATCCCGTATTAACGCGACAGGAACATGCTGGATATTTGTCAGCTTATCGTGCCTCCGACTAAGGCCGGTGCGTTCAGTCTAGCCGAACATCCTACGCTCAAGCCTTGGCGTAACCTCTAATAGGATAATGAAGTGCTCCATACAGGCGTGAGAGCTTTGGAATTGCTAGCTGTCCAGTAACGATTCTGATTTCAAAACGGGTTAACAGAAGATGATCTAAGAAACTTATGACCTTGCCTTCGGGCTAAGAACCTCCCACAAAGGTCACAAGGCTAACTTTGAACCCGTAAAGAGCCGTATTAAATTTAATAGATTAAGAGACTTCAATCACCGAATTTGTACAATCTTGTTTATTATTATTCATTAGTGAATATGTAGAGAGGCTGATCAAAATGGTGTGTTCGGCTAAATATCGGTTGACGATATGCAGTACGAAGGTACTTCGGCGCGAGTTGTCTTTAAGCTTTGAGCTACTGGGAACATTTGAAGTTCGTCAGGCGCCAAATTGTTTCCATGTTCGTCTTGGATATGCAACGCCAAGTTGTAACATTGTGATGCTATCATACCTAGTCACCAACTCTACCGACATAATTCTTTGAATACCTGTTATTTTCCACAAGTCATCTAATGCTCGTTCGGTAGCACTGCTCTCTACCTAGCTTGCCATCCGCTGGCTAGCTGGGGTATGCGTCCACGACGATGCGCGAGTTCATGGACTACATCCAGTCGGCCTTCTACTCTGCCACAGGATGGAACCGAGACAATAGCTACTCCTCGCTTAATGCTACATCCGACGCTCTTCTAAATTTCCCAACGCCGCGTGGCCTCCGCCTTACCCTCTCCTCCCTTGCGACGCCCAAGTTCGCGACTTCGTATCAGCTGGGCACTGTGGGCGTTGTCGACGGCTCTATATCATACCTTTACTCGACAGTGCCCCTCAACGATGCTATTGCACAGAGCGACAAGATACCTTTACCAGATCTCTTGAGGAGTTATCGGCCGCTTGCCGAGTTACCTAGCCGAGATGTAGAAGAATTAGGAGTGCTGAGAAAGGATAGTCTGGCATATGGGAGGCTTTACCTTCCTGCATCGATGCTGGAGGCCCTCCTGATTAGGAGAATTTCCCCAGCCCTGCAATTCCAGCTGAGCGCTGTCTCGGATCAAACATTACGAAATGGAGGTACCATGTTGGGTATGGTACAATACGATGAAGGTCGCTATGCTGTTGAGGGTCTCGCGTCTACTGATGGGGGTTTGCTCGGAGTACGTGGGCTATACAACTTCGGCGGTGATGTTGGACAGTTGAGTGCGCCGGCGCAAGCAACGCCTAGCAATGGTAACGGGGGCAATGGTGAGCGAGAACGCATTTACGGTCGGTTCAGCACCGGTGCGGAACTTTACTATGGCACTTTAAACAAATCGGGTGGCATGAGTTTCGGAGCGCGGTTCGCGACGCTGCCTTCGCACAAAGGCACTCCTCTCGACGCGACAATGACGATTAATCCATTGATGGGGACTATTAGTTGGACCTATGCAGTTATGGCTGGCAACAATTGCTCGCTTGCGACCAAGATGGATTTCAATGTCTACAGCTACGAAAGCGACTGGGCTGTAGGTATGGAGCTGTGGAGGAAAAAGAGCGCTTGGACCATCAACAGAGAATTGGAAGAGGCAGAAGCGCTGGTACCGGGAAAACCTGCATTCGAAAGGAGTTTCGAAGCGAAAATGGAATGGAGGTTAGATGATCCTCTCCCAACAGCGGACCTAATGGCAGAAGCAACTCCAGATGCAACCGCAGACCTCGCTGAAATTGTACCACCGCCGACAGCGGTGCTTCAGCCAAAGAAGAAGGAAAGGAGTTTCCAAGCCAAGATGGAGTGGAGGCTGGATGATCCAGATGTGGATCCAACAGCAATATCGAGCGCCAATGAAGATGGAAGCGATGATGAGTACTCGGGCGTTCTGAAGGCGCGCCTGGACCAGCATTTACGAGTTGGCCTCCTGTGGGAGGGCCGCGTCAAGTCTTTGCTTTTCAGCCTTGGCAGCAGCATCGACCTACGGCGGCTGGACTCCCCTTTCCGCACTCTTGGGTTGGAAGTACAATTCTCGTCATGAAGATGCGATAGGACAACATGGGCGCTGACTCCTCTATGGCTGTTGTGCCGAGATATTGCATTTTGTCCAACCTGACCTCGCCCTATGATTGGATGGCTGGAAATTGGTGGCACAGTCACAATTACCGCCGTAACTGTGGCACAGACCGGTGGCAATTGGATAGCGCAGCTGATGCGTACCAACGGCGTCCTTCCTGAAGCGTTGTGCTGGTGTCAATTAATTTGAGCGAGGAGAAAGGCTCAGCTATAAGTGGCTTTCAGGGCCAATTATCTTACTGCCATTCGGTGGCATCGATCCGCGACACCTTGATGTGTACCTAATCTTGGGTACGTAGGTCGGTGTGTTTCTGGCCCCCAAATGCGGCCCCAACACGGCCTTTGACTAGCGGACGCGCTCGGCGTACTTCCGACTCTGGTAAGGCTCTGAGATACCAGCCGATCTAAGTTGGACCTTTCGACGGATATTTCACTACATGCGGCGGTTGCTCCAGAATATTGCCATTCACCATCATGCTGCCCTGTCGCAAGCGTGACTACCTATCAACTGTGGACGCGGCATTGAGCTCCTTTGTGCCACGGTCGATGAAGTATTGCAAGTATAGTCTTGCAATGAGCGCCGAGAAAGGAGCCATCTTGGAATCTTGTGTCTCGAACAACTGCTTCTTGAATCCATGTCCCCCCAGTTGCTCCACATATCTCGGTGCGTTATCACGAGTATCGGGGCATTCTATGCGTCGGCCGCCATTAGGACCTATTGAAGGAGCCTATCAAATAATGTAACCCATAATCATATGTAGGGCTAGTGGGACGATTATCGGAGACAAAAGTGGTCGACTTCATACATACGTACATACAAAAATGAATCACTATATACCTAGGTATTAGGCCGTACATTTCATCCCCCTCTTCAGTCAAATTGGATGGAGTCCGGCCTATGGAAAGTTCTGACGAACGACTTCTAGACGTACATATGAGATGAGAGGCTGTAGACTTGGCTGCTGGCTGCTTGGATGCAAATGTAAGATGACAGGAGGTTCAGCTTCCAAAGAGGGGTACGTACTAGAGGCTGAGAACCTTGATGGTCAAGCTGAACTAGGCCTCCCAACTGAGAACCCGGATGGGCAGGCTAATGCGGGAGCATCCTAGTTGCGGCACCAACCGACGTATCATAGGCCACGCAATTGAATGTGGATTAGTCATGTCAGCACGTACCAGTACTTAATCTGTATGTATGTGTGTAATAAATAAGGGTCCTGATTTTATTCCACACATGCGACGAAATGCCACCGAAGAGAAATGAATATTCTAGGAGGGAATAGAGCGGAACTGGTGATCTCGCGGTGATAATCCAGGGCATTCTTTATGTTCTATAGGTTCACGCAGTGTAACTTGATTTTATCATCGGCCTTTTATACATAAGGCGCGTTGCAGTGACATTACGTCTTCTGCTCGGCAGACGTTGTTTTTACCTTCTCGCATGACAACCGAGCCATGTGCGCAAGACTCCCGGTGTCATTCTGGTGTGACGTTACCCACGTAAGGCATATGAGGGACGCTTGCTTGCGACGTTGATGGAGCTGTCATAGAAGACATAATCATTGAAAGGATATCCCATGCAACAAAAATGAGGTTGGAAGTAATAAAATTGTTTGTCCTTACATACTCTGATACTACAGCCCTCCCAACCTATGATGATGCTTCTCTTAACAGATGTAACTTGAATAGGTTAGTCAAGGTACATTCGGTCGCTGTATTATTTCCTAATATGAGAAAGTCTAAAACATGTGTACCCACCAAGGTCCGTAAGCATCAGCCAATACAATGAATCCGAATCCACATCCCACTTCCGAAAACAGCTTGGACCGCCAGAGATACGTAACTTTCCAGGTCCAGCTAGCCAGTCTAAGGTAGGAACCCAACCGAGACTGTGGACCGAACCGTACAAGCCTTTACCGTCTCTGCTGACCATCATATCAACTTTGTGCGGTCCATCGCCGGCCATCAAGGTCCTCATTTTTGCATGATCATGACATTCTACTTGTCTTTCTCTCTCTCTTGCGGAAATCCCTCGTCTCGTGTGCCCTTGCTTGCCCACATCCTCTGTTATCTACCCGACTAAGCGGCCGATGTACCTAGACTTTGCAACAGCTGAACTCATCAATGTACATAATGAGTTTAAAGAATGTTATGTCATTCTGCCTTGTTAGCGTTTCAATATACAAAGTGTGTGATTTATCGGTAACCATCCACTTGGGTTTTGACTCTCTTACTCCTTGTCCGAATCACTTCGTCTGATCTGAAGTCCTTGTACCTCGCGTTCATACACCCCCACGCTACCAACTGTCACTTGTCACTAGGTAGTGTCTCATCAGTACATCAGCAAGAGACTCATTCTCTCCGTAGCCGCCTTCATTCGTGACTTGGCGGTACCTGCCTCACACAGAACCAGGAGCTGAGGAAATTCCAACAAGAGTACCTACTTTCTTGGGTCGCATCCCGAGAGATCGCACATCATCCAGGAACAAGCATCGATAAGACGTTCTAGAAAACGTTGAGGATCGAATCCATACCTATAGGAACTCTCTCTTCGTGTGTCACTAAAGCGCGCATCTTGTGGGTGCTCGCTTGATCAACATCGCCATTCTCACCGTCGTTGTGGAAACTTTGTACTAAACGTACCCATTACGTGGCCCTTCATTTGCGTTTAGAGAACGTGGAATCAGAAGGAAGAATAGCTCGGTTTACGGAACTGGTGTCTGTATTCTTCGAGTCCCGGGGTCTTCTACCTTGAAGCGAGAGAACAGGAAGCATCATTCCTACTAGGTATGTAAGGTCCATTTCTTTCTCGTCCATTTTGCAAGGTCGTATTTGTTAGCTGCTCTCGCTTTTGTCATATATGATCTGGAAATCATCCCAGGATAGGAGTTGGGGTTACCTAACAAGTTCTTTCTGTGCCAGTCGTTTTGGTGTCTCTTAGTGCATGGGATGCCATCAAGGTCCCCTCTGACACAAGGAGTATGAACCTAGGTAAAGGCCCTAATTCCTTGGAAAAAATTCTTTGCTCCATCTCCGACAAGACAAGGGCATTATGTTCCTTTATTCTGATTGTTATACTCGGTATACCTTGATGGATCACACTGTCTTCAATATATCTTGACCCCCTCTTCCCTCGTCGCTGTAGCCGCATTTTCATCTGCGCCTTCCCGCTAATTTATATTTAGACCTCAGAGGAACTTGCGGCACAACAGCTGGTATATCGTCCTTACCTTCCCAGTTCCCCCCTGGAAAAAATCACTTGTAGCGCGTTTCTAACAGCTGATAACAGAAAAGGTCGCATGCAGAGGATCGAATAGGCCAGAACATCTTCGGTCCCTGAATTATCTGTAATATTCTTGAAAAAAATTATTACATTCATTCCCACCGAGATAGTCTCATTATATCAACCCATTCGACAAACAAATCATCAAAATGTCCATGTTATCTTCGGCCTTAGGGCCCATCCTTCGAGCGCGACAGGATGACTCCTCCGCAGCCCCTGATTCCGGCTTCAGCGTCACCGTTGACTGCGACAGCGGCAACGGGTACGATGGACGCATGGGGGTCCGAATTTCCTCCATTTTCGTCATCTTGGTGGGCGCCCTGATCGGCGCCGTCTTGCCCGTGGTCTTGGCTCGCGGTACGAAGGTGCGAGTACCTGGAAAGGCGTTCTTCGTCGCCAAGTACTTCGGCTCCGGTGTCATCATAGGAACGGCGTTTATGCATCTTCTCTCTCCAGCATTCGACGCATTAAAATCACCTTGTCTGCCCGATGGCCCTATCAACAACTACGACTGGGCGGCCGGCATCTGTCTGATGACCGTGTTTGTCATGTTCACAATCGAACTTCTAGCCAGCCGCTTCGACTTCTTCGGCCACAATCATGACGCACATGCAATTGATCCGTCTGTGAGTATCCTTAAGAAGGGTAACCAGACGACCTCATCCTCACCGGCTCGCGACGTCGAAGCTGGTTCAGCCAACAAGGAGCACCATGGCCAGGAACTACCCACAGATGTCAGCTACCCTCCAGGAGGTGAAGACCACCTCGGACACCAACGCGAGCACCGCGACAACGACAGTCACACCGCCTTCGCCGCGCAGATGACCGCTCTCTTCATCCTCGAATTCGGTGTCGTATTCCACAGCATTTTCATCGGTTTGACACTCGCAGTCTCCGGCGACGAGTTCACTGTCTTGTACATCGTGCTCGTCTTCCATCAGACATTCGAAGGTCTTGGTCTCGGTTCGCGACTGGCTACTGCCCAGTGGCCCGCTTCCAAGTGGTGGATGCCGTACGTATTGGCACTAGGCTATGCTGTCAGCACTCCGATCGCCATCGCTATTGGCCTTGGCGTCCGAGCCACGCTCGAGCCTGGGAGCCCGAAGAACTTGGTCATCAACGGCATCTTCGACTCTATCAGTGCCGGTATTCTGATCTACACCGGTCTGGTCGAGTTGCTCGCTCACGAATTCATGTTCAACTCTTACATGCGCAACGCCGGTCTCAAGGTCCAGCTCTTCGCGCTAGCATGCGTTGCCCTGGGTTGCGGATTGATGGCCGTGCTCGCCGAGTGGGCTTAAGCTTAATCCCGAAAACACGGCACAGGGGCTACGGCGGCTACTGGAGGAAGGATAATGAAATGGAATGGGATGGATGGTTACGACAATACCGGCATGACACGGACTCATTTGCATATATCACCTGTCGCTTCTGCCTAGCTCTCGTCATGGATTTCTCGGCTGGACTAGACTAGGCTCGGATGACCTATCAGGTCTACAATGTACATAAGGAAACTTCTACTACAATAGTGCACGACTTGCTGTACCTACTGGGATAGGGGAGGGATTCAAGTGCGTGAATAGAACTTCACGGAAGCTAAAATAAGATTGATGAGAGTTACGACTCATTTGCATTTTCTCTGATCCTGAGTTCCTCGATTGTGATATGTGAAATACCACCTATTAGGTGGTATTCCATTGAATGTTGCCTCGTACTGCGAGTCTCGAAACCAAGTCCCTAAGCTTCCCGTCCCGGAGCGCAGTGAAATGTGATAACAACACTTAACCGCTTCCCAGTTTTTGCTTTTTGCTTTTTGCTGACACTCGGTTATAGTTCCCCGCACGCCACATAAGACCACCCGAGTTATAGGTGTGCTTATCTTTTGCTAGGCAAGCAGGCAGGTATTGGAAAACAGGAGGCTGGATGTCCTTCGATTCGTCGTACTAGAACCTGACCTGGTCCTATTGGTCATTCCCGTACGTTGTGAATTTTGTGTTAGCGGTTTAGCTGTGGTATCTTCACCGAGGAAGGTGGTGGTATGGATAGAATAGGTGCTGAGTTCTTGAGGTACTTGTCGAGTACGGTGTGTGGACTGCTTCGACGAGGTATAGCGTAAGGTGAGGCGTGCCGTGTTACAATGACGGAGGTAGTATCGTGTATTCTGGTTTGGTCATGAACGTGATGTTCACCTTTCCTCCCGTCTATCCAGCCCCTCTTTCTCTTTTCTATATTTAGTAGGTCATATCTGTAGGATCTTGTGTGCTTACTTATGTAGACTGCTTCACTTCGCCTCATCTAGCTGTTGTCGACTCTCCTCCTGTCTTGTTCTATAACTCGGTGTTAGTCTCTCACCACTTCCCCCTGTGAGCAACAACTACTATACTCGTACGTACCGTACGGGCCTATCTTCATATGCCCACCGTGTAGGCACATTAAAAATATCTATTCCCGGTGCTTGGAAATTCTAGAATGTCACTGGAGCTCGATTTACTGTCCTCAGATATACTACTCTGCTAAATTTCTATCTCTGTGCTCTGTTCGCCTCTTGACCCAAGTCCCCTCCCACTTTAGAAAAATGGACGAAAACAACTATCTTGCTGCCGCGGAGCTGGGCTTGAAGCCAATCCATCTAGCCTGTCTCGAAGGTGACTTCGAGGCAGTTCTCAAACGAGTTTGTCAACCTGGCAGCATCGATGCTCTGACAGAGCCACAGACTGGTGCGGAATGGCGTCTCCGTGAGACTCCGATGTGAGTGAATTTCTATCATGCCCCTTTTACTTCTCTAGGGCAAGCTTACCTATATATCGATACCATTGAAACCCACCTGCCGTCCCTACCCCTTAACGAAGAAATGCTTAATCTGTTAAAGCAAGCTCGCGGCCCTAATGGGTCATCTCGATATAGTAGAATTCCTCATCGAGCGGGGCGCTACTCTAGCTCACGATGGTCTCCACGCTTCGTCGTACGTGGGAGACGAGGGTCTTGCGGCTCGCCGAAGAGAGTTCTTTTTGAGAACGGTTAGAATAGGCCGAGAACATCCTGATGCTGTTAATACTCGCAAGACCATCTATGGTCTACTGTCATCTCCTGGCCGCAGAAGCGTCGCTAGTGCAAGTAAGCAACACCAAGAATTCCTTCCGCTTTGGATTCTTACCTGAGGGTTATTACTCTAAGTGAGAATTGACTTTCCGTTTTACAGTGAGAGGCCCCAGAGCCGACATAGGCTTCCCAGACTACAAGCTCGCGAAGCAAGGCCGCGACATCGTAGTCTACGCCCCCGTCCTCCGCGTCAGGACCGACATCACGCTCGACCGGAGCAAGACCATCGGCGTCATCACAGCCAAAGGCAACGGCGACGTGTTAATGGCTGCCCACAGCGGATACCGACTCGGCGGTGATCGAGGGGAGAAGTGTCTCGATACGAATAAATGGAACTACATTGCCCTACATCACATCGCTACACTCCTTAAATTCTACTTCCCGGGCAACCGCCATGATAATGGGAGAAATCCCGTAGAAGACGACGAGCATCGGGGCCGTGCGCACGCGGGCCATGTTGAGGTGCTGCTTGCGGCGTGGTATGCGTTGGAGTTGACGAAGAAGAGTACCGGGAATTATGATGCTGATTTGGAGTGGCTGCTCACGCAACTACACACGCTGAAGCGCGCTACTTTGGGGCATGCACGTTCGGCTGTTATCATGATTGATTCTCAACCTTGCGCTACTTGTCTGAAATTCATTAACCGCCTATTCCAGTACACGGGCCTGCACTTCTCCGTCAAGGGCGGAGTCGGCATCGGGCCAACGCTGGCGACAAAGGACAAGCGGAACAATGTGCGCTTTGACACATTCGGTGACGTCTTTGAGATCTCCGATGGGGAAGACTCATCCGATTCCGTTGGACCTGGCCTGCAGAGTCCGCCTACTATAATTCGGGCTCAGGATGCCACGGACGGTATCCGAAATACAATCGAGGAAGAGGGGCCGAGTGACGACGCTATTATACAAGCACAAGCAGCGAGTGAGGCGTTCGCAAGGGTGTCGAATTCGCGATTTTCACCCATACTCGACATTGAGACTAATAGTAACAATGGCGACGTCTCTCCCATCACTCCCCTCGAAGTCGTCTCTCCGTCAAGAGTTGCGCCCATCACCCCTCTCCGTCCACGAATGCAATGGCCAATCCTCGAACCCGGCTCCCGGTCCCGTATGATCAGGATGGAAGACCCCTTCCGCGACATCCCATCTCGTAGACCAGAAAACCATCATGAGCTGTTAGCCGAGTACAAGAAAAAGACGCCGGTGTGGAATTTCCCCGGCTACGAGAGCGAAGTACCGGAATACCGTCCCCAGCCTCCTACACCGCGTGCGGCGGCTGCTGGTCCGTTTACGAATAGTATATTCGCTGCACATATGTCCGGGGACGTAACTCCAGAGCCGATGGAAGATACTCTCCTTGTCGACATGACCGAGGGAAATGAGGATCGCGGATATCCAAGTCCGGGCAGTAGTAGTGGCACTGCGACCCTTCACAACTCCATGGTTGAAGTGAACGCCCGCATAAACAACAGCCAGAACAACCATAACAACGGCGCAGACACCCCCTCGCCGCCAAGTAGAGCTCCAGCCGTCTTCTCATACAGTTGTTTCGCGCCGATCCCTTCTCAGTCCCAGTCCCAGTCTCAGCGCGATTCTGGCCATGGCACCAACGTAGACAGACACCAATCGCCCCATCCACACCGGTTCCTCTCCGAGTACCAAGCCCAGTTCCCGCCCCTATCTCAACCCTTATCTCAGTCTCAACCTCAGCACCGGCCTCAACCTCAAACCCAAGTAGACACAGTCCACTCCGACATCCACATGCAAAACCCGTCCTCCCCTTCCCCCTCCTCCGACAACGACTGCGAATACTACTACGTCCCCAAACCCCCATCCCAACTCCAACCACACCCACACCCACAACCCCAACGCCTACGCCTCCGTCTCAAACGGCCCCTAGCAGCCGAAGTCCTCAGTCTAAACTCCAACTCCGACTCCGACTCCGACTTCGACCCAGAGCAACACCGAGGCCGCGACCCGACCCCATGTCCGGTCCCAGTCCCAGGTGTAACAAGACTCCAGCAGTGGCGGTACCAACCCCAACCCCCACCCCAACCACAGCCGCGAGGACGCGCGGGGATGAGAAATGGAGGCTCTGAAAGGTTTACCACGGGGACTTCGGGTGTAGGTTTGACTAGACCGGTGCCGAAAGCGCCGCCTGTGACGCCGGGGCCGTTTTTGGAGGGGCCGGAGGGGTGGAAGTGAGCTTCTTTGGGACGGGTTTGAAGATTTGGTGGTATCGGATAGGAAAGGAAAGGAAAGGGATGGCTGAATGAATGGCTTGTAGCTCATAAAATTGTGGTGAGGTGATGGGTATGCTTATTGATACTTCCAAAGTTTAGGAAAATCCTTTTCAAAGACGTTATAGGGCAAAAACAGGAAAAGCGTGGAGAGAGGAGCGTGTAAAGAAAAGGGATTCAGGGGACAACAAGGCTAGGAACGATCGCACTCGCTTTACAATACCGGAACTCGGCTCCTGGAATTATTTATTCATTTCTGCAGCTCAAGGCCTAACTGGTTAATTCCAGCTAGTGAAGATCACTATAGTCTAGTCACCAAGTCAAAGTTCTGATTGTCATCGGGAAATGCGAATGTAAAATTCGCCCATCAATTCATTCAGCCCTTTTCAGACGCCGTGCCCAGAGACCTATGCTACCTAGACCGTAGTAGTAGTAGTAGAATCATTCCCGCATGGTGTCACGTTTACTCGCTCTCCTCCTCCTCGTCAGCCTCAGCAGTGGTCTGGGCAATTCCTATTTCAAGTCAGTCAGTAACTCTTCCTAGACGTATAAAAGGAAGATATAACGTACGGTCCAGATCCCGCTGGCCGGACTGGGTGATACGTCGGCCACCGGCCTCCTCATCCTGCTCGAGGACACCGATCTTCTCGAGAGCCTGGAGGATCTTGCGGTCGACAGAGCCGGAGCCGTCGACGTGCTTGGAGGGGCGGGTACCACGGTTCTTGGCGTTGCCGTGGACCTTGCGCAGACGGCCGACACCGACGGTCTTGCGCAGGTAGACGTGACGGGCGACGCTGGCGGCGCGGACGTAGAACCAGTCGATGTTCTGGGGGGGAAGCTCGCGCGAGGGGCCAGTCTTGACGGTGTCGACCCAACCTGATTAACCGTATTAGCATCGCTGCATATCGATGGTTCTATGAGTAGACAGGGGACATACCGGGAATGGGCAGCTTGCCCTGTCGCTTCAAGAAGCCGGCATATGCGTTGATGAACTTTTGCGCCTACATGTCCGAAGAAAACCCATCAGCAAATATTCCGTCATCAGAAGTCTTGCGACTCCCTCGCGCCTGCTCTCAAGAATGTCCCATTTGCTGCTAGCATCGTTTTTGATTCGTGCTGCTGCCTGTTCCGGGGATATTTCTCGATTGGAAATCTTGTGCTCGGTTGCGCGAGAATGAATGACGATTTCGAAGGTTCGCCTATTCATTCACGGCGACACGGCTGAGTATTTGTGAAATTTGAGGAAACCTACATCGACATCGCGAACAGAGACTCCGCCAGTCATCTTTGCGGTATTGAAATTTGGTATTGTCGGGGAGAATTGAAAAGGTCCGGTCGTTGGAATTGAGGTCGTCGCGCAAGAAGTTGGCTGTGTGCGGAGGAGAGGTGTGGTGTGAACTTTTTTGGCCTTGTGAATTTGGCTTGGTGGTATTACTGAGATGGTAGGATGTGGGGCACTGATTCCCGGCAAAGATTAGGGCAAGCCCTCCTGTGCATTGGGACGCTTCTGCATGTGGTACTTATGTATATATTACATAAGCGTTCCCTAAAAAGATGTGGATTGGTCGTGTCCACTTTTATGTAGCCTCAAATTGTTCCACCAGACTTCGACGCCCCACTTCTATTTGGTGAAACTGTTGGTGTCTTGGGATAGAGTTCATAGTTCATACTTGGTATTACCCGTGTCAATAGACGCGCCAATATCGTCTATCATGGCATAGCTGAGCTTCTAACTTGTGGCTACGTACGTAGTTACCTAATGAATGTCTATAGATGCTTCCTAGCAAGGCGGATCATGGTACACCAACTCCTATGCCCGGCGCCAGATGGCTGAAGACGTGGGCTGGAGACGGCCGGGTGGTAAATCGTGGTCGAGAAGGTGATGTGAATGATCTCTATTTCCGCTATATATGAATGCCCAGGCGATGTTTATCTACCTGCCTCCCCTCCCTTGCCTGTCTGCTTTCACTCATAATGATTCTGCTTCATTCGTTCGGTATGAGGCCCGAACCGCAGCGTTCTCGGCCTTCATACGATCAGACAAGCCATGCTTGGTCTAGAGTTTAAGCTGCATATTAAGGTTACCGTGATTCCCTGGCTCGTCAGAAAGCCAATCTTGTTTCTACGACGCACCTTTCCATCGTAGGGGCGTCTGTGGAATTCGGTTCTGTTGCGAAACAAGCGTTTAGGACCGACACCTAGGAAACTCTATCTTGTTTCCTAGTTATGATCGGCCCGTAGCGGCTGCAAAAAGGGAGAATTAACTCTTGGTCGTTTGGTATTTTCTTTCTATTGCGTTCAACAGCTTGTTCTTATTACTCTTGAGACTCCCTGATCACTCAGCACCCTTGCCACAACTAAAATACCCTTGGAAGGTCTTGTGATCACTAGTCATGGATAATACTCGATCGAATCTCACCCAATCGAACTCCAATGCCAATATTCCGCATATTGGCAGACTACCGTGCTTCGGTAGAATCCACACGAAGTCTTTCCCAAGTACACGCACGCTAGACTCGAAGTTTCTAGCCGAGTATCACGGGGAGCTTGATACTCTCCGCCGCCAGTGGGAAGCACGGGTACTCGACTACTGGGAGGCATATTGGGATAGATTTTACTCTGCTCAGGGGGAGGAGCTGACTCGAGAAAGAGCTCCCACCGAGCAAGCTGGGCAGCAACAGCCGTCCAAATCTTTCAAAGACCACCTTCAAGTGTTCTCGATACTGGAGAAAAATGTCCAGCAACTGTTCAAAAACCTGGAGCTGAAGAGACACCAAGTCAAGGCCATCAGCTCAAAGCGGAAGATCGATGCTAAATATCGAAAAAATCTTGGAATGCGCTCCCGCAAGACGAGCGCTGAAGACTTCCCAATCCAGCTCGATGAATTCGCATGCTACTGGGACCCATGGCACGTCACGGAACCTCAACCGACGCCGTACATGAGGTCGAGGATTGGGATAAACTACATTATTAACGAGTATTACGCATCCGACCATGAACTCCGGTTAAGAAAGGTCCGCCAGAAGGACGTGACAACGACGGTGACGGCGTGCTTGAAGCCGGAGGACTGCGACAAGCTCGATGTTACGACCTTGTACATTTACGACCCGAAACGCTAATTCCAAAGCTTATAGCCCATGGAAAGACAGACGAGATGATGAGGGCGCTGTTCATTATGGATCGTGGTTGATTATAATAGAGAGCCGAAGAAGATAGAGGATAGAGGATACAGGATAGAATTATTGTCATATCTATGATTTATTCCCATGCGGAGCAACTGTTCGCTCTTCATTTCACTAGTTGCTTAATTGCGCATGTTCAGGAAACCTTTGGGCTTTTCCGTTGACCACCGTTAAAGGGCAGGCTGATGGCAGGTGAATTATCCTTGATTATGCCTACCGGTAATCTTCTGAAAGTGGGATTTTCGACATAAGGAGAGGGTGGGCTAAATTGCTTGACCTCCCTAAACCTTTACCCTTCACATGGAATATTATGCGCCACCCCGATTTTGAGTATGTCGCGGACATTGTTTTTCACGACACGAAGAGAACGACTGCGGGAACGTCGCAAAGACTCGCACGAGTACTCCTGCAATACCTGTCACAAGTTTCACGAGATGGTATTGCTAAATTTTTCATATTTCATATTTATATTACGTTTATATCCATACTTTGTCGTCGGCTCGATTCCTCTCGAGATAGTCGTATATTTCATCATAATTTTTGCACACATGCTTCGCATCCCATCCATCGCTTCCGTCGAAGCCGTGGGGGAAAGTCGTCTGCTCGCCCTCGAGCGCGACATCACCGCAGCACATGATGCCTTGCCGTAGGTAGTCGAAACAATGGCCAAGATGCCAAGGTGTTTCCTTGGGCACTCGGCTCACGTCTGATGTGAGTGCTGAGTAGGCTTCCGCGATTGCGTACTGGTTGTACACGTTAGCAAATCGAGATGGGGTTTACGTGGATGGATAGGAGCGAAGTGGAGGTAATTACCAGGCAATGCAGCTGATGTGTCATCGATGATGTGACGACGAACTTGCCCGGGAACGCATCGAGGCGTGTCGGCAGGTTATCGTAGTCTCCGGGGTTCTTGATCTCAAGGTACCCGAGACCCTCTGATGTTGCATACACATTAGTCTACTGTTATTATGACCCGTGTTGTTGGCCGTATGGCGACTTACTCGGCACCAGACTCAACCACTTCTTTCGAGTCTCGTCCAAGAAGAACTCGGACGTGTTCTCCGGCACGAAGGCCGGATCTGGGGAAAACGTCGTAACCTTCTGCGAGAATTGCGGCGCGAATCCCGTTAAATCGCCCGCGCCTTCGAAAAAGTGGTCTTTTCCGCGTCGGCCCCAGCTGTTCCCCAAGACCAGGACTATGATGATTACGAGGAGGAAGGTATCGACTAGCCACCAGTACTCCTTGAGGGTGGCGAATAATCCGCCGTCTTCCTCCTTTCCCGTTCGCGATGTCGCACCATGCATGTAGTCCTTCTCGTTTAAGTCGAGCGCCTCGAGGTCGACGTCCGTGCTGCTTGAGTCGTCGTGGTCTTCCTCGGGGATGACATTGAGTGTTCGGTATTCGTCTTTCGGTCTCCGGTTGTCCTTCATTCTTAATTTTTTGGTATTTAAAGATGGCTCCGCTGCTCGACCTAGAGAATGTGCTTATTGAAATTATAATGAGAGTAAAAAGTTGGGAACCCGGCCCAGGAGAAAGAGGACGATTCGAAGGCGAAACGACGTGGAAAGTGAAAAACGATTGAAGACGGATTGGAATTATCTTGGATTGAGATAAGAAAATGAAATTCTGTAAAATCAGGGGACTAAAGATCAGATGAGTGAAATGCTGTTTCCGCTTTGGGTGCTTTGCGACCTCGGCCGTCAAGACTTGCGACGTTTCATGACGCGGCATTGCGCGTCTCCTGATCGTGCGTTTCCGCAGTTTCTCGCCAGATACCCACCCCTCACTTTACAATGCTCGACGCCGTTAAAACTCCTTCAAAGACTTTATGCAATTTTCCGCCCTCAAGTTCTTGAAAACTCCTCGTGACAACAGGCCAGCCTTTTCTATTGCTAGATCTCTCCTGCCACCCATCCTCACTTACAATGACTTCGTAAAGCTCTATAGTGACTTCGCGGCTGTGTCGTGGTAGATAATAGAGGTCGGCTAGGCGCCAATCAAGTTTTTTCATCTGCCATGTAACGCCTTCAAGCCCAAGCTGGTCCCTGAATAGCCGCTCCATATTGGCCATGTTGTTCTGACTTTCGTCCCAGACTGCGAGAGGAAATCTGCATGTGGAGTACTCGACCTTATCGCCTTTCACCTCCAGACGTCCGTCGATGTGTCCTTTCCATTCTTTGAGTGGAGTGCTGAATTGCTGCGGACCGACAGAAGAGGGCGGCATGATGACAGAAACGTGAGTCTTGTCTTCATTCAATATCACGGCACCGAACAGGAGCACCGGGTCGTCTTGTCCTACATCTGGTAGGAAAGTGTTAGATAGCCCCCGGCAAATTCATCTCTTAATCTTGTGACTATTTGATGAATGATCACGAGCTTTACTTACCAAGTTGATCGAGTTCTTCCATGTCTAATTCTAGAGGCTGTATCCAGGTATCGGGGTAGCGTCTAAGACGCATGTACATAATATCAAGAATCTCTTGCAATGTGTGTCTATCCCATGCTTTTACCAGAAATGCTTCGAACAGAACTGGCTGCCTGTATAGGATTAGGCTGTGGACCTCATTCCTAATAACCGCCAAATCAGCGTCACTATAATTGCCGAGGAGTTTGCGATAGCTTCCGGAGAGATCTGGGTCTTTCCCCAGGATAAAATGGTCCCAGACGGCGTATAATATAGTCTCCCGCCCATTCCACCCTGAAGGATATGATTTATCTAATAGAGCAAGCCTCAATTCTTTGCTGATGGCGTCGTGGCACTGCATTGGGCTGCCTCGGCGGAATGCAGTCCTAACCCATGACGCTGGCTCGGGAGAATCGTCGAGCGAGATTTCTTCAACGATTCTGATAACATGTTGAAATCTTACGCCTCTCGATAACCAGGCCTCTCGTCGGGTGTCAAGAGAGTGATAATTGACCCAGCGTGAGTTTGGCTGGCGGCGTGGACCATTGGAAACGCTTTGGTGTCGGTCTTTGAAGGAATACATTTTCCGATCCCATGCTTTGACATCCTTCCAGAGCCGTATTGGCAGCCTTTTTGGACCCAAGTTGGACTGCATGAACTCGATTTTAATCCGATGTTGTAGTTGTTCATTGGACTTGATGAGGTCGGCTAGTTCATATTGGTCGTCATTAGACAGCGAGAGGCGGTTTGGAAGGCCGACGGGATGGCCAAAGCGGTCTCCAATATCATTGAAGACCTGGTAAGCTGGGAGAATATACGCTTCTAGCAAGTCCGGGCAGCCTGCTACTAGGATCCCGAGAAGATTGCCGCTGACCGCATCGAATACCCAGGAACCGCTGTCTCCCGATTGGATAAGCCAGGGCGCCTCCATTCGGAGCGCCCAGACCGTGTACGGAGTATCGGAAGCCGGGATATTGACCACCGCTTCTGAGCCAACAAAAACCCCGCGGAGACCATAAGTAGATCTGGGAGTGGCCAGGACTACCGGCTTGCCAAAAGAAGGCTCATTTAAAGCAACAAGTACGGGACTAAAGTCGCCGCTGACCGTTTGAACAAGGTTTATGTTATCCCAGGTGTCGACGCCGAGGTCCTGAAGCGCTGGCAGATCCACTAGGGCCCAGTCAAGACTCATATCATAATATCCCTTTTGCTGCCATGTTGCTAGAATACTCGAAATAGAGGCGAGGTCCGTTTGCGTGTTCCCAGTTGCGGCCGTGACATGTGTAGTGTTACCTTCCGTGTGGATATCGTTAGTGTAGGGCGAGAAGATATGGCCGACAGTCAAGCCGTACGGTTTGCCACGGATAATGATGACACCGCCGACGGTCCCGTGTTTCGGGGGTTCCGAGCCTCTTGCAACCATCAGTCTGATGCCACATCGGTGACGTCGTTGTGTCCAAGACGAGAGGGATCCATTAACCATAGTGGGATAGGTCCCATTAAGATTGACAATGATCACCGCGGACTCGTCATCTTCGGACTCCTCGCCAGCAGATTCTCCAGCGTCAGAGCCGTACTCTAACACCTTGACATCTGGTAGCCGGGTGGCGTACCAGTTCTCGTAATTCTCAGATAGTTGACGGGACAAATCATCGACCAACCACTTCGACACCTCCAAATCAGAACATAGGACAACGACGTATGGCGGGGCATTTCTGGTATCCGGTCCAACGAAGTATGCTCGGATGGCCCACAGTGCAGCTATTCCATTGACTCGTCGTTCTAGTTTGAATGGAAGGCTGTTATAACTCTTGTACGCTTTTGATTTTTCTAGTCTTCGCTGGGTATTGTCTTCAGTCACGCATCTCATATTATTCCATTGCTCCTTGGCTGTCTCGCAGCCATGGACGTACCATCCACAGACGGAACGCGTTGGAAGCTTAGTCATGCCATTGAATTTTAACGGCACGTGTGGTTGTTGGGAGTTATCTGGAGTCCTAGGAAAGACTATTCGGGCTTCTGAGCCGCCATCGGAGCAGATGTCAAAGGCCTTGTCTTTGGAGCCTGTCTGGAATTGGGCAGGTGTTTCCCGATGTTCGTACTTATAGAGGGCGTCTGTAAGGAACAGCTTCTCTAGCATCTTTGGTAGTAGCATATCTTCAATCGGAGGACGGCAGTTCGAAGAACTTTGACTACGGAAAAGAACGAAGCAACATAATGTTAGGAGTGTCAAAAGAATTCTGCTATCATCTTAGGATGAATTGACCGAGCGATCTTTATCATTGTTCAGGCCGGCGCAGGAGATGTGTGCCCGAGTGTGGCAAAGTTGTACAACAGATCTCCAGGCTGATTGGAGTATTGCGAAGCGCACGCAATCATTTGCTGCGATCTTGCAAATAATAAAGCATCGTCGCATACCCCTCTCGATCCTTCGAAAGTTAAGAGAGACCTCAATCGGCAAGAAAAGGAGGAATGGACGCAGGCCCTATGGGAGTCCAATAAAACATTTGCTCCCTCCCTTTCGCCATACTTTGAACTAATGGACCACGAAAGGCGACACGCGGCCAATGATCAGGATCCGTGTTTCCATCATTTGAAGTTCGAGGAGATTTTGACCGTCAGAAACATCATTATCAACCATTACGACCAAAGTGGGACAGAACTTTGCAACTTGGTATCAAGGTCCCTTGAACCACAGCTGGATCCCAGAGCTGCTCGAAACGCCATTAAACTTGTGATTAGATTGCTCCTCCTAACGAAAGTCGAGTTCAGCGATAATATTTTCCGAGTACCTCAGAGACACCTGCCATTCTTGAACGACCAAAGCATCAAAGCTACAATTGAACGACTTGAGAATACACCACCCTTGCTTCAAGAAGCTGTCCTGCACCAATTTCCGCGGTGGTTTAATGTCATCGATTTAGAAAAAATGGCTGGCCTGAAAGTTGAGTGGGCAGACTACATTACGGATCATCTTACTATTGTGGATGGGACACTCTACGTATTGCGGAACGTGGAGGCTTTGAAGTATATACAAGGTTCCCCTGCCCTGTAAGCCAATCTCAACTCATGGTTTAGCATTATCTAACACCTCATAGCGCTCAAGGGTTCCTTACGAGCGAGTTCATCAGCGAGACGATAAAGTCGATTCTTCTCTTTTTCCCGGTCAATCATCACGACTATCGAGCTTGGCTTAGAGGCAATGGTAAGTTGGAAGATTGGCATCAAACCTTAGTAAGAGACTACTCTGAACAGCCGAGTTCTCGCGAGGTGGCGGACTACCCCGCCTGGGGCCGTCGGCTTACCCACGTATTAGAGGCTTCTAACAGCGAAGGGGCTTGGAGCTTTAGGAGGCTATGGCATGACACCCGGAATGAGTCCCTGTGGTGGACTAGATGGAGCCTGATTACTGCAGTGTTTCTAGCACTCGTCTTCGGATTAATACAGTCCATAACCGGTATCATTCAAGTCGTCTATGCATCTCGCTCTCCTGGATAGCGGAAGGCGCACATACTATTAGTACCCCTAGGTAGACATTAAGTGTACCTACATACAAGCAGGGCTTCCTCGTCGCTCATGTGACAGTACCTACCTACTTATGCAAATCAAGAAACAAGTATCATGTATAAGGTAAACAGGTCACATGCCTAACCTTACTTCTTTTTTAATTTGATAACTTGGCCTGTCATCTAGCATGTACAACTCACTCCCTAAATACTGCGCCTGCCACTTTCAGGGAGAAAACGAAAAATTAAGATACTGGGTATCCTCCCACCTCTACTGCAGGTCTGAATTTGGAGAGTGGCTTAGGCTGGCACCTGGCTGGCTGCATAAATGTGTCCCCCAGCGCTTACACTCCAGGCTCTTACCCACATGCACCAACGCATCCGCTAATGCTGTGTAACGCTCATAGGTTGCTGTAGAGTGTGACAGAAGAGGGGAGAAGCGTGGGAAACTCTGTAAGAGATGGTCGGGGATAATTGCAGGTACGGCGTACCACAGGGCTGATTTCCTAGTTCCCAGGTTCTGTGATGGGCGTCTAAAATACCTGCTTGGGTCGAACAGTGCATGATCTGGTAATAATCAGACTTGTTTGCCTTTTTCTCCAGTCTCTAAGCTGACATATCCGTTACGAAAGGCTACACCAGATTATCAGTCAACTCCTCGCAGTCACTCAATACCTCAATACAACTTTACTCACCTCCTGGAATCAGCGCCGCAGCGTACATGGCCAAATTTATAGGCCGCAGGTCCTTATCCGGAGCATTGAACAACTTGCCTTCCCATGCGTCGAGAACAGAATCGGCGCCTGCGTATAGTGGGTTTTCCGGATCATCGACGTAGCACTTAATTCCTAAGCAGGCTCCAAACTCGCGGAACGCAAGTCGGTAGTGCCCCTCGCGACTCGCGGTGACGGGGCTCTGGGCTACCGGTAGAAACCGGTCGCGCGCAATCCTGAGGCCGGCCGTAGCTAGCTGGCGCGACCACGCTGCCTCTCGGTCGAAGTGGCTTATCCACAGGCTCATGCCTAAGTCCAGTGGGTCCCCTGACAGAGACTTGGGGTGTGTTTCCATGATGCGGCGGTAATGCTGGATTTCTGTGTCTAGTGACGGTATTGATGCTGAGCCACTATTTGGACTTTTCTTACTAAATTGCTCCGCAGTCTTCTGTAGTAGTTGATAGACGACGAGCCCATCTACGTCGTCTAGGTTTCCCTTGCTGCTAACCAACACGCGCCGCATGTCCATCGAGATCTTCCAAACCATACTCTCCTGACCGCCCCGCTTCGTCATGAACTGCGGATGTATGGCTTTAGCGAGCTGAACCGCAAGCGCATTCCACCGCGCCTCGCCTGTGGCCAAAGATAGTCGGTTCAGGGCGAACATCCAGAGAGTCAAATAATGGTGATACTGGCCATCGCCGTCCGGACCGCCGGCATCCAGCTTTCCAATTCGCAGGCCGCCTTTCAGAGGTTCTTCATCGGTCGCACCGGGGAGCCGGGCACTCCCGTCCCGCGTACGCCCGAGGACCGAGTGCACCGTGTCTGCAAGCTTCTTGGCCAGCTCGAGGTAGAGCTGCTGCGAATGCGAGCCGTCCTTCTCGCGGGATAGGGTGACGAAATTGATAACGCCGAAGGCGTCGGTCCATAGGTACCGGCCGCGATGTCCACCGGCTCCGGGATTCGCCGGAGGTTCCCAGGATGCAGGGTCGGGGGTGTCTGTGGGATAGGGGCCATAGACCTTCTGCATTGCCTCTTCAAAAAGAGCTATTTTCTTGGCTTTCGGATCCATTGCCATTTGGGTACGGTACCTTTTTGATACGGAAGATACTCCAGGTGTTGAGAATGAATACAAACGTGCGATGATGGGCTGTTTCGAAGGAAGTCGTGTGCGAATTGAGATGGTCCCTCGAAGGCAAAGCATCAGTATCTCCTAACTAGACCTTATCCCATTTTTGTTTTCTTCTTTCTTTTTTTGTACTGATTCACGACTCTTGGAAGATCTTTGGAGTAGGGGAGTCTTTGTCCTATTGTTCCATCTCGGGAGGTGGAGAAGAACCCCCCGTTATTTACTGGTGACGAAACAATTACGGGCCGAGGAAGCAATAATCATGCAATCGCTACCGCAAGACTGAAACTTGGGGATGGCATCATAGAATGAGGAGAATACCAAATAGGACAACTCAATATTTCCGAGAGATCTGATCATTGATGTTCCGTCTTATCGTAATGATTTTCAGGCACTAAGCTTTGTTGAACATTCAGTCTTGTTTTGGTAGGTTCAATTCGCGCCTTGTGTTTCTTGATACTATAAAATTCGACTCAGTTTTCTGTAGATCTAGGATATGAGCTTCCTTCCTAATTTGATCTTGCTGGATTTTGCAATGTTTTTCGCAACTATTGTCCAGACCTTGGACTGTTAGTCCACGGACTTGCTGCCTATCCGTTCACAAAGATCTTTGGAGAGTTCCAAAGGATAGATAACATAAGTACTCTATACAGGCACCTGACGTCCATTCAAGGTAATCTATCTAATGTACTAAAATATACCGTCAGACACTAATAAACAAGTGTATTCATCTCCTAGGTTAAGCCATTCGCCTTATTAGGCATCCTTATTAGATCTTACTTATAATCGTAGCGAGGGTAAACTTGGTAAGAGGTACGTATTGAACTATGGTAGCGAACCAAATTTACGTTATTAAAATACAAGTAATAGTAAGGTAGTCATTAAAGCTTTTGTCTCCTTTCTTTCATTGCTAGCGACGCCGGTAGCTTTTTATCTTGCGTGACTCGAACAATATTCCTTGTTAGTGTTATTCTAAGGCCACACTGTCGCAATTTATCGGATACCTAGTTATTGCTCTGAGAGATCACTTGAGAAATAAAGACAATATATTGTTGGCTTTGTTAGTATAACCCCTATTGACTGTCCAGGTTACCTTTTTCAACCTTAAGCACAAGTTGTTCCCATCTTAAAGATCGAGTTGAGTCATTGAAGTGCAATATAATGATATATACCTCTTGACCATTTCTCAAATATCAAACCTCTAAACTACCTAGGTACCTAGCTACCAACTACTGACATCCTATTAGAGAACTTCTATTCAACGGCTAACCGACGAGTAACACAATTATTCGCAAATTGTCACCAGAGCAAATCGCCAAAATGTCCGCCAATACCAATATTAGCAGACCTCTTCTCAGTACCTTGCCAATTGATCTCATTAGAGAGATAGGAAGTCACTTGGAGACCCCTTCTGAGCTACTTGATTTCGCTTGTGTTTGTAACCGAACAAATGCTGCTATAGACATGATAGAAATGGCCAAGAAAGATGCGGTGAATCAACTCAGCAGAATAATGTTTGGACGAGATTTATGGCGTCAGTTAATGGCACTTCAACTCAATGCGAACCAGAGGCCTATGAGCTACGAAGAGTTTCAACTCACGGAGACTCCTTGGAAGCCGCATAAGCCTATACTTCTCTGGGCAATCGAAACCGGTAAGGATATCGACTACATTGAGAAATGTATCAACGTTTATCGAAAGGGTTTCCACGATGGACTCGAGGGCTACTGGTTTCCTAATCATGACCCCAAGCTCAACCCAGAGATATACACAAATTTTCCTTCGCCGATGTTCGCTGCCGCAAAAGCTGGACGGCTCGACGTGATACAGGCCCTTCTCGAATACAATGTTAATCTCAGCGGCCGGATGAACTGGCCCGAGTCCACTGGTTCTGAGCTAGACTTTTCGGATGTTTATTCATCTACGACGGATGACACGGAATACCTGGATTATCATCACCCATTTTACAAGTTATTATTCTCTGACAACGCATTTTCTGCCGCCTGCGAGTTTCACGAGGATATCGCGCTTTTCATGCTTGAAAACGGGTATCGAGTTAATTCATGCGATTTATGGCACGCCGTTCGATTCGGTCGCTTTCAACTTCTGGATACGCTTCTGGGCCACCCAAACTTCCGCACCGAGGATCGTAGAGTACTGGTCTTTCTGACCCTTAAGTGGGCTACCGTGAAGCCCATCGCCGACCACGAGATCATTCGACCTCTTCTCGATGCTGTCACCGCCCCGCTCTTTGATAAAGCTGAATTTCTCAGAAATCAAATCCATATGAAAATGACAGAATATCCTATGGCCGGTCACAATCCTAAGTTGTTGCAGCTTCTCAACTTTTACATTAGCTGGGCCAGCCCGCCATATTTGGACAGACACATCGTTTCGATGGCGGCCTGTAACGATGAGTATTTGGGAGTTGTGAAAACCATTTTCCCAGGAGATCCCTATTGTTGGTTGATAAGGGAATCTGAGGGTGAGATAGAAGCATGTATCGATGACATGCTTTCAAGGGCCGCTCGTTCGGGTTCTATGGATATTATGAAGTATCTCCTCAGCTTAGGGCACAAACTCGATAGCAATCACTTCGGAGACGCCATTCGTGGCGGGCAACTGGAAATGGTGGAGGAAATGCTCGCCTTGGGAATGCCACTGCCTTCCACCGTGCCAATGTCTTTCACTGGGCGAGGAGGCGATTGTGTCGCGCCGATCGAGGGAGTATTCTTGGCGCTAGACTGGAGGGATGAACGGCGGAGGTATTTTCTGATATTCACGCTGATATATCATGGCGCGGACTTCACGAAAGTTTCCAAAGAATCGGTCTATCGAAGACTTCTTCGCAATAGAGAGTTCTACACATGGTGCCATTCCGAAAGGGCCAATGACGCTAAAACAGCGACACCTACTCGGCTAAGCTTTGCCAACCGGCCCACGTCGGATTCCGAGTATTTCGAGCAGCTTCACGCTATGGCCACCCTGATATTAGGAGAGGATTACCTTGAAGTACTTGAAAAGGAAGATGAATGGGCTTTTTGGGCTGGAGTGGGATCTCCTGTATTACCCGTGGAGTGATATTCTTCACTGCGAAGGGATATCTGACACACCCATAGTTATCCTGTGTTAATAATCTGAAACCGTGTAAATCATACTTTGATATAGAGCCTCAATCTTTCTTGTCTTGAGGAGGTAACTATCACCTAACTCTGGCCTGGAAGATGATCTGAAAATAGTGGTTTTAAGTCACACGTGTTGAGTTTGATTATGCAAGAAAGGAAACTTCTGTGCTCGTCCAGACGGTTAGACTGAACTTCCCTTTTGTAGAGCTTTTTGATAAGGGCCACCTTGCCAGGTCCGAAGAGGATAATAGGTACCTGATGTAATTCTCGTTCTTCTGCCCCCATAACATTTGGAAATTCTTTGCAATTATGTCAGCCCCAAGTGACTGCTTACCTCGTAATTGGAATAGTGACTGAATACATCCTTAGGATAACAAACTTGGCCTCTCAGCGCAAGACGTTACGCCTGTTAAGACCTAGAGTAATTGCCATCTCAGTGGTGCCCATGATATACGCTGGGTTTACGTTGGCTACGGTTAGCAGCCCTATATGGCACCTCTTGCTTATATACGGCTTTTTGGTTGGTCTGAGAATGTCTCTCCTGTATCTCCCGCTTCTAGCCCTGCCCCTGAGTATTTTACCAATCATCGGACTACGGCCATGGGTTTCGTAAGCATGCCGTGATTTATCATCTCTTTATATAAGCATCGTATTGCCTCATATCTCGTACCATTGAACAGGGCTACCTTTCTTGAATAATTTAGATGCACCACTGCTGATTCCTATTATGGAATTTCTTCGATTCTGGCCAATGGCGGTGCCGGTGCTCTCATATTCTCAAACATGATCCAGGTGCTTCTCAGCTCCGTTGGAGGCCGTTAGGCCCTCAGGATTTACGCAGCCTGCAATCTCATCGTTGGGCTACCAATTGCCTGGTAGGCAGCACCGAGAGGTTGATTCGCGGATGTTTCGACAGCAGAAGGGCCGGGCAGGCCACATGCCCAAGTCTCGCGGCTTCAAGCCTCGAGAATAACCTTCTTCTTGTCTGTTGTCGCTGCATTTTTCTAACTTAGTGCCCAAGGGGCCTTGTCCTTGTTTTCTTGATGGACTGGTATTAACTGGAATTTTGGGGAACCTATCCCTGAGATTACTGCCTTGCCTATCAACCTTCGTTCATTACCTCATCCGTGAAACTCGTAGCTGGCCACCCAAATCGCTAGGCGGCCGGCGCCCAGCTCGCCCTCCCCTTGGTACCCTCCTACACCGTAATCTCCGGCCTCACCGTTACCAAAGACGTTAACTATCTCGCCGCCAGTAACGCCATCAACGCGGTATCACAAGTCCTGGTGGGCTACGCAAGCGACCGTCTCGGGCGGCAGATCACGCTAGTTCTGACATTCCTCCTTGCCGCAACCAGCGTCTTCGCCTTCTGGATATCCAGCGTGCTATCCACGACCTCGTTATCTCTCACACTCCGACTCACCTTCATTGTGAAGTACTGCTTCTCTACCGGTGGGTACTATGGGCTGTTCCCGGCGCTGATCGCCGAGATCTTCGGCATTCGGCAATACGCCGTCGTGAATGCGTTTGCACCTTTCATGAGGCGGCTGGGGACTATGTTTGGGTGTCCGGTGGGTAGATAGCCGCTGGGGAGCTTTGAGGAGGGGACGGGGGGCGTATAAGACTATTGCGTATTTGGATAAAGCGCCGTTGGTGGGCGCTACGGTGTCTCGTGTTGGGGTGCGCTGGGCTGATGGGAAGGGGAAGGGTGGAAGTGGATCGCTTGAGGCGATATGGGCTTGGAAGGGTGCGAGTTGGCTAGACATCTAATCTAGGTGGATTATTCTTGTCTGGATAATATAATGGAGAATATGAGGTGCAAGGGCTTAGAGATAGATTGATCTTGCTTGAATCACGAGCGTCACTTTTATCTGATATTGTAGCTTTCCACTTCTAGCAGCGAAATAGGTGCAACTCGCTTCAAGCAGACTAGGATAACGTGAGGGAGAAGAGGAAAAGAGCAAACAACCGGATTGCGTATTCTGAGTTCCGCTTTGCTGTGAGCGATATTTGTCAACTGGTTGGGATCCGGATCCTTAGCAATTCTATTTGCTTCCAATTGCTACGAGGAGGCGACCCGAGGAGGCGGAACTGGGTAAATGAGGTTAGTCAATCACGGGAGGATCGGGATGAGTTAGGGAACATCGCCGTGCTACATTAATGACTTGAATTCATGCGCCCTTGCTAGGAGAAAATGTTTTGTGTAAAAGACAATGCAATTTGAATTTTGAGTAAGTACAGATTGGACTGCGAAGTCAGATAGGGGCATCTGTATCTTACAAAGCCCAGAATAAGTACATTTCCTCAGTTCCTCCGTAGTATTCTTCAAAGCAATGTGTAAAATAGTTGAGAGAATCGAATAATATGTTCTAGTCCCGTGGCTTCGGGCCGATGATGCTTCGTTGAAGAAGCTTGGAAGAAACAAGCTCAAATGGTAAATAGAGACATGGTGCGAAACGCTTTGAAACGTATTCATAGGCACCAGAATACCTAATTGCCATGGTCTGTGATGAAAAAGAGATACATATGCCTATGCGTGTATACATCCACCCAGTGCTTAGGTTATCACGCTCCGATGGGCGTCCATCCGGGAGGCGCAAGCTCTACCCCATCGGGAACAAAGCCGGGTGCAACTGTGTAACATCACCAACGTCAGCTAACGGTCCTCAACGGAAAAGTCTAAGCAAGCCAACTTTCTTACCAGTATTCCCGACCAGTGTCCACTCTCCATGCGACAGAGCGCTCTGCCAGGTGCCCTTGGGGATCACAATTTGCGGCTGCTGATTGTTGAAAATATCTGGGCCGAGCAGCTTTTCCACAGTGGGGGTACCGGTATTGTTGGACAGCGACAATGTTAGCGGTGCGCCAGCATAGTAATGCCAGACCTCGGTTGCGTCAACTTTATGCCAATAGGAAGATCCTGAGGCACCTTCGAGTAAGTAGTAAATCTCAGTACTTGCGGACCGAGTGCTGTTGTTCGATGTTCGTATGACGGTGTCCGGATCCTCGAAGGTCTGGACATAGTAGCCCTTCTCGTCATTGGGGATGAGATTGAGCTGCTTGACAATCTCTTGGGCACTGCGATGGTTAATCGGGATTGAAGAGTTGCGCTGCGCGATCTCCGCGTGGGTTCCAATTGAGGCCACGATCAATAGGCCCAAAGAACCTAGGAAGCCCGAATTGAAGAGCATGTTGATATCTAAGATTGACAGGAGATGCGAGTACGCTTAACAGTGGGAAATAATGAACGTTCTGAGAACCACGTCCATGGGAATCCGAAAGGGCGAGGAGCTGAATCGATGGCTTCGTAAGTGTTTGTGTCACGTGAGACCTGAATAATTATACTTATCCCAATTCGTGACGAACCGAAGGGATGACGGGTAGCTAACATGGGTGGCGCTTGCCCAGAAATGAGGGCAGCCGTGGCGCTGGGTGAATAATGCCTGCCCAGGATTCGCACATTCGCAAATGCCTGCTCTGATTCCTGAATAAGAATAATATTTTAGGCACTTCCCGCTTATCCGTATTCGATACCATGCAGGAGCTGGGACTCGGGACACCCACATGCTCATTATTCTCCTGTTCCCAATAGTATCTAACTCATATTCGCGATAACTCATGGTTACCAGCTCGCGATGGCGAGGAAATGGTAGTAGATGGTTTGGATGTTTTACTCTTTTCTCCTAGCCTTCCTATATAATATCACATCATTCAATTGGATGAATTGCGTTTCATATTTGTTGCGTCTTGATTGCTCTCCATAGCCGCCATGGAAGCTTCCAACTGCTTTTCACCGTAAAGGGGTCAAAGTTCTGAGCTTCGAGTCTTGCCAAGTAGTCGCCAGCTGGGACTCCTTCTAACAAGACGCCAAATCCTCGACGGAGGTCTCGTTTCGTGTCATCGTCACCAGGGCTTGCTGATGGATACTCGTGTTGCTCTTCGCCATGATGCTCATATTCATGACCAGGGCTCTCTCCTGCGTGGAGGTTTTTCAACATCTCTCTCGCGGTAATTAGATGGTCATGAGCTCGAGTGGCGACCTTGAAAACAGCATCTTGGAACCCTTCGGCACGAGGGCCATGTCGATATACATCCTCTTCTCTCAGACCCGTCTCTGCCATGACATCAAGTGGCAGTAACAAGACTGGGTTCCGGCCACTGCCTACACTAGCTCCATGAGGTGACTTCACAGGCGGCGATGGAGCAACCAAAAAAGGGATCCCTCGAAGAACAGCCACGATGCCGCAAGCTTTGCCAATATGGCTAGCTAAATGATCCACATGCATTGACTGAATGGGGATTGCAGCTAGATTTGAATACATAAGGGTCGAATATGTATTCTCTGCGTATTCCTCCAAAGCAGATAGGCTGGTGAACGGACGATTATCCATATACTTTTCCCGAGTATTAATCAGACGCTGTAACCAGAACTTGATGGAGCTTGGCGTGCCACCATTCTCTGCAAGCTCCGAGACGACCTTATATAGCAGGATCATGATGGGCTCTTTGGGAGGCTTCCCCGCAAATGTGTTGTTGACCGCATCTCGCCAGAACTGCATCCGCATCTGACCAATAGTTGGGTTCGACACAAGCTCCGGGAGTCGCACCAACTCAAGGTTGAAAGCTCGCAATGCGTCGTATGCATCTTGCCTAGGTTTGGGTAAAAGGTTTCGAATTAAATAAGAATTGTAGTCAGACTGTCTATTTCAATTAGCGCACTGCATTGCAGATACTCTACCCAGAAAATTTGTAAAAGTCCTACCTGAGCTGTGCGACACAGTATTGCCGCGCTTTCTCTACATCAGCATCGGTAAGGTAACCTCTCCGGCAGGATCGTAACGGATCTCTAGGCCACCGAAGGCCTCGACGTGCCCGAAACGCACGATACATAAGAAATTGATATTATATAGAAGAACACATGATGTTGCTACAAGAAACGGCAAGATTGAAAAATCTCTACAGTCGAATATCTGCAAATGGCAGCTTCCCCAATGCCAAGGATCAATAAAAAATAAAATGATATCACGCTGGCGGGCCGTGCAGCGCTAGTGCTGCGACCTTTCCACTTTTAACTTTAATTGAGACGCGATCACCTGATTACCCGCGTTGTGGGAGGCGCGTCTTGTTCAATCAATTACTAATTGGGAATTTTTGGTGTAGCGCGCTCCTGTCGCCGTTGCAGAACATTCACAACTTCCCTGTCTTCTCCTAAGAAGTTTTCTATTGTCGAGTTATGTCTTGCCGACTAATATAGCGTCTTTTTCTGTTAACACCTTCCTCTCAACTAACTTCATCCGTCATCGTCTAATAGGTCCCTCTACTTGTTCAATCACCCCCGCCGTACAACGCTGGTTAAATCCACAATTCCCAACCTGTGACTTGCGGATATTCCAATGCCTTCATGATGAGCTTAGAAGATTCAGGAGAGCCTCCCTTCAAGAAGAGGAGGTTCTTTACAGACCCGGATGACGAAGATGACCCAACTCCGCACTGCCTACAAAGAAAATCCCCTCTCACAGAGAAGACGGTCAACAATGTCACTACTGTCACCAACGGAACACCAACCATGCATCTCTCCGGCGCTAGCCCGGCGGAGCCTGCCTCTGCCCCGGATAATGCGATGACCTTTGACGAAAATGCATTCCAAAGTATCGTGGGAGACAAGATCGACTCGGAGGCGCTGACCATCATTGGTAGCAAGTGCGGAAACGATCTCCAGCGGGCCGTCAATATGTACTTTGATGGTACATGGAAGAAGTCTCGGACCCCGAAGCCATCGAACAATACATCTGCACTTTTCCAGCCTCGAAAATCTCTGTCTACGTCGACCGACAACTCCAAGGTACCCGATCCTCCCCCTATACAACCACAACGGTGGCAATCCATGCCCAAAAGTCGCTATATCGGTGCGTTCGGTGTAGAAGGATGGGCTACTCGAAGTGGGATAAATCTTTTGAAACATGGAGATGTTGTCAAGATTGAACGTCAGAAGATCCAACCACCGGGCTTATCTGTCAAAGCCAAGGGAAAGGCAGCTTCACTAGCACCTACCCCCCGAGTGAATTCGGCTGCATCTAGACGGGTTGACGTGATCGTACGGTTTACCGATGCTCGAGGGACGGAAATTGGACGACTAGCTAAAGAGACTGCAAATTGGGTATCTTCGCTTATGGATCAACAAGTCTGCAGGTTCGAGGGCAGTTGTGTATATGCGCCAGAAAGGCTGAGGACAAACGATACAGTATTCTTACAGTTGCGATGTTTCTTGATGAAGTCGGCTTTCCAGAACGCGGGGTTCCAATTGTCGGACAATCGTTCGACTGGCCTCTACGAGGAAAAGGAAACGAATGAGGAACGAGACTTGCGCCTTCGCCAGATAGCTCTTGTGCGATTGTTTCAGGAAATCAATCTCACCCCTTCAAGAGGCAACGCAGCGGCGGCTAGAAACGCGAGACAGGGACTTCTTACAGCCGCTGAGATGGCTGATAAGAAGAACAACGAGATTTCGAAGTCTAGTACCCAAGGCACTCCAGGTTCGTCTCCGCCACCAGAAGATGCCGAAGATGGCCAAGAGCTTGAGCAAGATCAGCTTGATGCTCTTTATCGAAAGGCTCAATCGTTCGATTTCAATACACCTGAAGCTGAGCCAGCTGAAACATTCGACATGACGCTACGTCCATACCAAAAACAGTCGCTGTATTGGATGTTGGCGAAAGAGAAAGACAAAAAGAATGACGCACGTGAAGCTTCGATGCATCCATTATGGGAAGAATATGCGTGGCCAACCAAGGATGTCGATGATCAAGAGTTGCCTCAAGTTGACGACCAACCTAGCTTCTACATGAACCCGTACTCTGGCGAAATGTCTCTGGAGTTTCCCGTACAAGAACAACACTGCTTGGGTGGTATCCTTGCTGATGAGATGGGTCTCGGCAAGACCATTCAAATGCTGAGTCTCATTCATTCGCACAAGTCAGAGGCAGCAATGCAGTGTGCAGGCGCATCAAATGGTACTGTGAACGGTTTACGGAGAGTTTCTTCTAAATCGGGTGTTCTTCCGGCACCTAAAACAACTCTTGTGATCGCTCCGATGTCACTGCTTTCGCAGTGGCAGAGTGAAGCGGAAAACGCATCTAAGGAGGGCACATTGAAGTCTATTGTCTATTATGGCAATGATAAGATTGATAATCTTCAAGCGTTATGTTGCGAAGCTAATATCGTTTCTGCACCCGACGTCGTGATTACTAGCTACGGAGTAGTGCTGTCTGAGTTTACTCAGATTGCTTCCAAGAATGGGAATAGAGACCTACATAATGGTCTATTTTCATTGGACTTTTTCCGGGTTATCCTCGATGAAGCCCATACCATAAAAAATCGACAATCCAAGACCGCGAAGGCTTGCTACGAACTCTCAGCTACCCATCGCTGGGCTCTCACTGGAACTCCTATCGTGAACCGCCTCGAGGATTTGTTCAGTTTGGTCAGGTTTCTTAGAGTGGAGCCATGGAACAACTTTTCCTTCTGGCGAACTTTTATCACTGTTCCATTCGAGTCTAAAGACTTTGTACGCGCTCTCGACGTCGTGCAAACAGTGCTCGAACCGCTAGTTATGAGGAGGACCAAAGATATGAAGACTCCCGAGGGTCAACCGTAGGTTTTGGCCCTGTTCTTATCGTAATTGAGGAATGTAATACTGACTTTATTAGTCTCGTCCCCTTACCTCCAAAGTCAATGGAAATAGTTGAGGTTGAGCTCTCTGAAGCTGAGCGAGCGGTCTACGATCACATATTCACTAGAGCTAAGCGGACATTCTCTGCCAATGTGGAGAGAGGCACTGTTATGAAGGCGTATACTACTATCTTCGCTCAAATTCTTCGACTCCGTCAGTCGTGCTGCCATCCAATCTTGGTGAGGAACCAAGATGTAGTTGCCGATGAGGAGATCGCTGGAGCGGAAGCGGATGCAGCTGCTGGTCTTAGTGACGACATGGACCTTCAGTCTCTAATCGAACGATTTACTGCAACTACCGGCGATGAGAAAGATGCCAACGCATTTGGGGCCCACGTTCTCCAACAAATTAGGGATGAGGCAGTTAACGAATGCCCTATATGTGCTGAGGAACCGATGATTGACCAGACCGTCACTGGTTGCTGGCATTCTGCTTGCAAGAAATGCTTGCTGGACTATATAAAACATAGTACAGATCATCACCAAGTGCCGAGATGCTTTAATTGTCGCGAACCTATAAATGGCCGTGATTTATTCGAAGTGGTTAGGCATGATGACGATCCTGACGCATTTCACACATCGCCAAAAATCAGTTTACAACGATTAGGTTCTAACGAGTCCTCTTCTAAAGTGGTCGCACTAATGAAACTTCTCCGACAATTGCGTAGGGATCAGCCACGGATAAAATCCGTGGTCTTCAGCCAGTTTACATCCTTCATGTCGCTCATCGAGCCCGCACTCACGAAAGCGAACATGCGATTCCTCCGTCTTGATGGTTCCACTAATCAGAAGACCCGCTCAGCCATATTAAATGAGTTTAGAGAGTCTAACAAATTCACTATCTTATTGATTAGTTTGCGGGCTGGTGGCGTGGGATTGAATCTGACACAGGCGAAACGCGTCTTCATGATGGACCCTTGGTGGAGCTTCGCTGTCGAGGCGCAGGCTATCGACCGTGTGCACAGAATGGGCCAAGAAGATGAGGTTAAGGTGTATCGGTTCATCGTCAAGGAGAGCGTTGAGGAGCGGATGTTGAAGGTCCAGGATAGGAAGAAGTTTATGTGAGCGCTCCCCTTTCCATTTCGGCTATCAACTTGGTAGGGTCATCAGTTGCTAACCTTCACCTTTTTCAGTGCTACGTCGCTAGGCATGATGACGGACGAGGAGAAGAGACTCCAGAGAGTTGAAGATATTAAAGAGCTACTAAGTTAATCTAGCCAATCTAGAGTAACTTGGACTGACTTTATTGTCTTATTGCAACCTATACTAGGTATACCCGGCATAGCTTTGGGAAGGATCAGAAGGCAACTTGGCATTTGGGGACATCCCCGGTTATCGAGCTTGATCATGCTAGGCGTTAGAGATTCATGCATCGGCCGGCCGTTCAGGGGTCGGGAATTCGATTAGCAAGGCACACACGTGCTCAGTGCAGTAGCTCAAATGTTGAATTGAACACGAAGTAATCGAACTTGATTACTGTAGTATGTACGTAAATCTTACTGTCTCCACAACCATATACAAGCTCCATGCCTATCGATGGCCTGTGCTCCATCGACGACAATCCGAGCTGGATTTCTTTCCAACATCTAACTCGCCTAGTAGATATCCATTGCAAATACATTCACATTAGATTCATACCCGTATTCGTAAACAGCATCTCATCCATTATATCTCATATCCACAAATCGTAACATGACTCGTATCTTAAATCGAATAATGAGTATGCATAATGCAGTCCGTAAACCAAAAGAGGGGGTTCCATTAATTATGTACGGTAGGGAGACAAGAGGGTTCCGAGGACAAGCTGACCAGAGCTCAGTCCTCGGCCGTAATGACGGTTTGTTTTCACCGCCGTACCGGCGACACCGGATCCACGGAGCTGCTCGTCTCGCTCACGTCCTCGACGTTTCGGTCTATGGATAGCTTCTCGTATTCGCGGAGCAGGTAGTCTAGCGTGCGCTTCGTGTGGCCGTCGCCGTCGCCCTCCGGGGTGAAGACTGGTGCTAGGAATTGCGCTTGCACGTATTGCATCATGAGAGGTTCGTCGTCGGTGTTTGTATTCCCACTCCCACTGCTACTACCACTGCCGCTCGCGCGTGGAGAGGTTGACGAGGATGAGGATGAGGAAGAAGAGGAGGAGGAGGAGGGGAAGATGTGGGTCCGTAAAAGGTCCAGGTCGTTCGCTTTCATGCGGTCGCGCAAAACGCGGTAGAGCAGCACCGCGATGTGGAAGTTGCGGCTCTGGTCGTAGAGGCCCTTGGCGCAGAGGATCAGGGTCGAGCGCAGCGACTCCGAGGACGAGGGCATGGTGGTTGAGAGCGCGTTGAGGGGGCTGGGGGGGCTGCCGTTGAGCTTGAGAAGGATGGTGTCGCCCAGGAACATTAGCCAGTGCATTAGTAAGGGGTCGTAGGACTCGTAGCTGTGCCGTAGGTAGTAGAGCCGGACTAGGGTCTCGAGACGCACTTCTGCGTGCGTTACGATGTTTTGCCATGTTAGGTCTAGGGGCGTCCCGGATTGTACGAGGAGGCGGACTAGGGAGATTATTGTGCCGAAGTATTCGAGACTAAAGGGATTTGTGTGGTCAGTATGGATGATATAGCGTATAGATAGATTTGTAAAAGTGTCACTTACTGGATTTTGATGTGGTCCGGAAGCACAATCTTGGTCGGCGTGAGGGGGTCAGGGAGATTGACGAACCAGGCATCTAGCCTGGACTTGCATTCGAGGGCTTTTTCGACAGACATATGAACGGGTTTGTCGTCTGCGAAGAGTTCCCACGCCATATCATTCATCAGCTTCCGCAGCTCGAAGTTCGACTTGATGATGCAGCCGAGGTTGGTCGGGAACAGCCTCTGGCCCAGCGGATAGTGTATCCATACCTCGCCGTAGAACTGAGGGTCGGACATAGGGTCTGGCAGAGGGTATGCAGGAGGGTCAGTGACATAAGGGCGTTTGTTAAAGTAGAACCGTTGCCAACTAGATAGGTATAACCATTAGTATGGAACGACAAGGGGGCGGTACTACTAATCCACATACGCTCCCCAGCAAAAGAGTCCCCACGCTGTAAATGCACGCGCTCTCCGTATTTTCTCGTTGTCCGTACCGCAGGTGGCGCTGAACATGTCCAGGTTCGTCGCCATAGCAAAGGCTTGGATCAAATACGATGTGCCAACCTTATCCATGGCGTTGGTTATGGCCACAATACTGAGGACAATGGCCGCTTGGATCGTGGTCAACCTACTGGGCGTCTTCTGGCTTTCAATTTCCCAAAGTCTTTTCGCTTCGGCAGAGAATTGGTAACTGAGACTTTGGGGAGCCCAGAATTTGTTACGGTCTGGGAGTTCTCGGCACATGTGCTGCGTGGTGTTAGTTTAAGTTAGGTGAATTAGGAGATGATAGATCAACTAGACTTACGCTTGCGGCTGCGAGCAAGGCGTTGACGAGTAGTTCCGAGCAGAAGCGAGTCCGTCCAGACTCCATGTCTTTCACGAAGTAGTCCATGTGAAATGCAGCGGTCCAAGGGTGCTGATAATATAGATAGGCACTGAGGAGCCTTCTGCATAGGTTGTCGTCCGAAGTTACATTGGTCCACCGTGAAATATTGATGTTGGAAAAATCAGGTTGGACGATTTGAGCTGCGTGGTAAGGCTTGAGGTACCTGTCGTCACCATACCCTTCACGATGCGATTCATGTGCAAAACCATGGGAAGGAGGAGCGTGGAACGTCGTCTCGTAGACAAAAGAGCGCAGATAGAGGTTGTCTGGGACCAGGATGGAAGCAGGCATTTCGGATATATAGGGGAATTCGTATCGGCGCCGGGCTTCAGGAGCCAAGGAGAGTTGGATAAGAAGGTCGCCATCCTTTGCGTGACGGATGATGGAACTGACATCGTTGCCTGACCGGATTCTCCTAAGGATCTCTAGAGACTCGGTCTCGGACTTGGTTTTAAGGAGGTCGAACAGTTCTTCGTATGGTGTTATTCGACTCTGCAGTTCACTGTGCTTCCGCTTCAGGGCCTGAGAGTGAGTCTCTGTTGGGGCAGTTGCATATCGACAATCGGTTCCATGTCTCACACAAAGGCTGCACTTGGGGCGCTCAGCATTACACTGCGAGCAAGGACAGTCAGTTTATAGAACAATAAATATATTTGACTCTTGCGAATCATGTGTAACCATTGTTTTCTTTATTGAACTTTAGCTTCCTCACTTTTGACTTTCTTCTCCGACAGGCTTCACAAGCTGCTGTTACTTGTCTTCTTCCCCTCGAGCCCGAGCCCGCTCCAGCGCCCCGACCCGAGGCGCCCGCTGGAGCGGGTGCGAGTGGAACAAAACGGCGTTTGTTAGGGCCAGAGCCGTCGCCCTCGTGCTCCATGATTGGGGAATCCCCGAAGTGAAGTAGCACAAGTGACACCTTCGAGATGGTGATCTTGGGTGACGCGATACTAATGTGTCTCAAAACTACGCCGAATCCTCAGGTGGGCGTCTGCGGAGTTTTTTCCGGCCACCACCACGGCCTCATGGCTTCAGGGGTTCGTGGTACGAACATGTACCGCCCCAGCAAGAATTACCGGCCGAAATACTTAGGTAGTACTTTGGTTGCACGCTGAGTCGGTGAGCTGAGAGCCTAGCCGGTCTGGGGATAAACCACGGAGAAATATCCACAAATGACCTTCTCTGGCTAGTCATGTATGTCTTGCATGAAGAATATTGGCTCGATAATAATAGAACTACTATCTTTAGTTAGGTATCTCAGCTGAACCTCGGTTGCTTATATCGTACAAGTCTCATAGTCGTTTTCTGCCGCTGATGTGAGACCTAGTAAAAGAAAAGGAAGAAAGCTGAATGTTCATGGTAACAAATTACGATTAGAGATGACTATACACTATAGCCTCTGAGATATTAGAGCCCGTTATAGCTATTTTCCTCCAACTTAATCCTGTATACTATAGCTTTTCAAATAATACACCTCATACATTTACATATTTGTCATGTTCTTTTTTACTGTGAAAGTAGAAGACACTTGTGATGAAGCTGAAAAAAATGGTCCATGGTAAGCATTTTCGAGCTGAAAGATAGGCTTAGTAATGGTCCTATATTATTGTGGCTGGAAACTTAACCACGTGCTGATAGAAACAGGGTTATCTTTAGCAGGTTGAAATGGCCCCCAATTCCCTTATGTAACATACGGACTAGTTTGTTTATCTTCGTCTTTACGGAGACTCTTCATTATGGCGAAGATAGAACCCCCGTTATAGAGGATACTTGAAACGATGGATTCGTCTTACCAATACAAACCATTGTCATCAGGAGAAACGAAAACCCGCATATTAGAAATATTACCAACGCATAACGCCAAGGAACAGTTGCATTGCAAATTGCGCGAGATCGACATACATGTCGATCCGTACTATGATGCGTTGTCCTACACCTGGGGCCTCCCCCATTTCACCGAGAGGCTCCTGATCGAAGACAATGGGAAATGGACTGTACTGCGAATTACAACGAACTTAAGAGATGCGCTCCTCCGGTTTAGATTACGACTTGATGTCAGGAAGCTCTGGGTGGACGCTCTGTGCATCAATCAGCAAGATGATGATGAGAAGGCTCGCCAGATTCCTCTAATGACGAAGATCTACACGCGTGCTACATCTGTTTTAGTCTGGCTTGGAAAAAACGAGGACGGTGCTTCCTGTCTACACAAAATTGACAAGCTTTCCCGTGGGATGAATGATCCACATGATAAAGTGATAATCAAGGAGTTGCTAGCATCACTACTGAACCTGACCTGGTTTAGCAGGCGTTGGATAGTCCAGGAAGTGGTTCTGAGCCCGAATGTGACGCTCTTTTGTGGTCTGGTAGAGATGTCATGGGTGCGACTACTTCAGGTCGTTGGGCTTGCGTGGCCTTCTGATCGGGAACGGAATTGCTCCTCTGTAGTGAAGACTATGGGGACAATCTGGAGACGCCAGTTTATTGGCAGCGAGTTTAGCAGTCGCCTTGACCAAGCTACAGGGATCCTAAACCTTCTCGAGTCCTTCGAGAACTTGGGATGTGCCGACCCGCGAGATCGAATCTACGCTCTCGCTGGCCTCTCTTCAGATACTGTTCTTAGTCCCGACTTCCAAGCAAAAGGAGAAAAAGTGATGGTCAGCTATAGCCTTCCCGTAGAAGAGGTCTATATCGATTTTGCCGTGCGAAAATTCGCCGCTCTTGGTGGGTATAACAACATGATACGCCTTGCTTCCCAAAGATCCAATGGCTCACATCTTAATGGACAATGCTCTTGGATTCCGGACTGGAGGCTGCCGGTCATCCGGCAGCTGACCTTTGAAAGGTTGCCTTTCGTAGCCTCTCTTGTCAACCATAATCAGAAAACTCATTCGCTAGAAATTACCTTAAAACCCGATGATGATTTCAACTTCAGAAAAGATAGGGGATCATCTGGGTACGTCTATTATGGAAGCGTGCAGAGTGTCTTCGAAGGATTCCCTCAAGACGCATCAAAAGACATCGTGATCCGGTGGCTCCAAGGAGCATGGCAATTTATCATAGAATGGATGCAGACACATAATCCTGACATGGATATCGACCCATCGGACTACCTGATCCTTGCGCATCAGCTAGAGCGAGCGATAGTTCAAGACGGCATAGCCTCAATATTGGGTAGAGGAGGCTCCTGGATTGGACCACAATACAATTTTGACAACTCTATAGGACACAAGGAATTCCAAGGTATAATATTCGGTGAGAATCAGACCATATCGAAGGTAAAAGACAAAGATCTTTCAGAAATTAAAGTTATAATGGAGGGACGAGCGGTGTTTATCTTCCTGCCGGTGGTACTACCGCAGGCCGATGGTATGCCTGGAGAGTCACAACTACAATTAGGAACACCAATACCATCACAGCCACCGCTGGAGCGATACATGGACAACATCTTTTGGCCAGCTATTGGAATTGGACCGTCACATACTTCCATTGGCGACACGATGTGCACGCAGTCTCTTGATGTCCAGCGATGGATGCTCACTTCCATCTCAGGCCCAACCATCCTCAATAAATGGAGGTCTTTCGAGTGTGCACATAAGCCAACATTCTTGCTACGACCGTTGAATTCGAATAATGATTCCTTCTGGTACATTGGAGATGCTATGGCTAACCGTCTCATAGACGAGGGTTGGGATGATACAGATTATCGAAACTGCGTTGATGACCGCTACTACCGGCTGAAGAAGATTATCATAAAATGAGTTTACTGCCTCATTCAAAACATAACTTGACCCTTGAAATTAAAATGCATCACCAACTGCTCAGGATGATACTTGGCTCACACATAGCGAATGGAGTCATGGCCATTTGCTATCACCTATACGTCCGATAACGGGAGTTGAAGAAGAAACCCAAGCTGCCCAGTTTCACACCGAGTCATAGTCGTTTCTAGAGTTAAGGCCGGACTTAGGAAGGCCAATGAAGAGGTCCATTTAGGTGGTTAAGGTGGGAGTCCTGGATTGCGCAGACAGTTTCCTTCTGGAAGCTTTGAAAATATTTCCGCCAAGGAGGTTCACCGGGCTCCGAGCTTGGTCTTGGGGGAGGACATACATATCCTAAGGGCTTAGGAGCTGCCTAGGTAGGCTAGTCGATTGGTTCGTTCACTTGTAGTACGAGGAGTTTCCTGAATCGGGACTCTGTCCTTCCTTAACAGAGACGGGATTGGTTGGCACTCCCCTTGCTTGGTCAGCCCGATGGAACCCGTATTGACGAGATCGACAGGGAAATGTCCGAGTACAACTGGGTGTTGGTGCAGGTGCATACCGACGGCATCTGTTGAAGATTCCAGTGATACCTGACTGGCCGGGCGGATCTGTTAGGCGCCTCGTCGTGGAGGCTGAACGATCATCAACGGTCGAAGTCCCGATAAACGACATCCGCATGTCAGCACCATCTGAATACACTTCAAGAGGGGAATTCGGCCCTTTCTTGTTGCATTACTAGAGTGAACCCGTTACGTCAATGATGCCAACCACTCCCTGAGCGCAAAGCCACGATCTGGGCCCTGGAGATTCATGAGCATGGACGCATGTATAGCGCGCGTGCGCATGCGATATGGTCAATCGTTCCCATTCGAGGCCCTGGGTTCTTCTTCTCCAACCTGCCCTCTCGATATCCAGCTTTTCAATGAAGGAGAACGGTCACGCAGTCACGTAGTCAGAGCCGCCAAGAGCCTCCATCGACGTGGGGATGCGCGATTGTCCTGCCTCTCTCGGCAATTGATAGGAACAGCGGCAAAGGGTCAACCTTAATAATCCTCATCGTTCTACACTATATAACTAAAAGCCGTTTGCCGATTGGCTGGATGATGCCAAGGGCGCGGACTGGGCGAACAGGGACGTGTTCGTAACCGCGATTCATCGACCGTCTATCAGACGGTGCTGTAATTGTATGCCAAGGTCTAGGCGCAGGAGATGTGCCAGGGTATAGACCAGAATTCGACTCATTCCGCCGTGTCCTACATATTAAAGCGTCCACACACCTACCACTTTGGGTAGATTGAGATGCTACGACAGTATCTACGCTCATGATGCCATTGCCTAGGGCGAATTACCCTCGTCGATATGCGATCAAGAGTATTTGCAGCGACGGCTTCTCGACCCGAGCCGTCTTATCGTGGTCCTTGGTCTGGATGAATACTTAAGGGTCTTCCGCTGAAGCTAACTTCGCAACCTGCTTCTCCCTTCAAGACTCCACCGCTCGACAGAATTAGTCGTGAGGAAGAGATCAGGCAGGATGAAGTACTCTCTGAACGCAGTCGCCCTTGCGGCGCTCTCCAGCTGCGCTGTCGCGAAGGAGATCGCGCCAGACGAGACACTGGCAGCGGAGCTCTTTGACAGCGGAATCCGGCATGAGACCATCATGTCCACCAAGATGGTAAGGAACGCTTTGGATACCGCGTGATTTTTGTAGCCTCACTGACGAACAACCCACAGGCGTACTGGGACAGCCGAAGAGAACAAGGCCTCTTCGACTCGAGCCAATACAAGAGCATGAGCCCTGACGTCGACGTGGTCCCCTGCTCAAACGGAATCGCCGAGCTCGTAGCCGGCGACCCGCTGTACACCTTCAAGTGCAGCAAACTGGACCTATACGACTTCAAGTCGCACGCAGATCTCGGTAGTAACGGCGGCGAGGGCGCTGGTTCCTGGGGCTGGACCAGCCCCGACGGCCGCGAGTTTGTCGCCATCGCGCAGTCCGACGGAGCTGCCTTCGCTGAAATCAGCCCTGAGGGGAAGCTGATCTACCTCGGCCGCCTTCCCCAATACCCCGACGCCCAGCCCTCGCTCTGGCGCGAGATCAAGGGTTACAAGAGCTACATCGTGATTGGAAGCGAGGCCTACTACCACGGAATCCAGGTCTTCGACATGGCGAAGCTGCTCGATGTTGACCCCGCCAGCCCTGTTACGTTCAACAACGAAGACGACATCTCTCACTTCAACGGTCTGCCTGCCGGTCGATCGCACACCGTCCAGACCAACGAGGAGGCGGGCTACGCCGTCGCATCAGGCGCCCAGCCCCGCAACTCCAGTTGCAAGTCCGGCCTGATCTTCATCGACCTGTCAGACCTCTCCAACCTCACATCTCCGGGGTGCGCCGCCGCCGACGGCTACGTGCACGACGCGCAGTGCCTGATCTACCGGGGTCCGGACTCGAAGTACGTGGGCGAGGACATCTGCTACGGGTACAACGAGGACACGCTGACCATCTACAACGTAACGGACAAAGCAAACCCCAGCATCATCTCGCGCACCTCGTACGAAGGCGCCAGCTACACGCACCAGGGCTGGGTCCTCGACACCCAATGGCAGCAGTATCTAGTCCTAGATGATGAATACGACGAGTACGACCACGCGGGGCTAGGGGCGCCAGGGTACCCTATCACATACATCTGGGACATCTCGTCGCTCGAGGCGCCCAAGCAGACGGGGTACTACCGCGCGTCGCGCAAGGGCATCGATCACAACCAGTTTGTAAACGGCGACTACGTGTACCAGAGCAACTACGGCGGGGGCCTGCACATTTTGGATATTTCGTCTATCCCGTCTGATCCCACGGGAAAGGGCGTTTCTGAGGTTGCTTATTTTGATATTTACCCCGAGGACGATGACGAGGAGGGAGGCGGCCAGGTCGAGTTCCAGGGCACGTGGAGCCATTACCCGTATTTTGAGAGCGGGTTCATTATGATTAATACGATTGAGCGCGGCGCTTATGTTGTTAAGCTGGCTTCGTAAGAGAGGTAGATTAGATACGACGGAAGGAGGGTCATCGGAATACCTAGGTAGTCTCTCTTTTAGCAAATAGAGTAATGCTAGGAATTGCATAGCAGGATGGTTCAATATGCTCGATTTTCGTGATATAACTACTTCAGCAGTCCCACGGTTCAGTGTGATACTGGCGAGTCTTGTTTTGGCGGCGCCTCAGATACATCTGTCTTCTCTTTCTTCGCCTGTAGAATATAATCGCCGCCGCGCCATGCCTTATACACACCATACAATCCTTGAAACGGCCGCACATTGCGGAGAGCCGCCGGCATTCTCGAGTCCTTCATCACATCCCTCTTCGCATTTTCATCGACCTTGACCTTGTCGTACACACTAGGTAAGTGAGAGGCATGGTACTTAGATCGGACAGCATCATACGGGGATTTAGTATAAGTCTGCCAGAACTCCTCCTCGGTGTAATAAGCCTGCGCGTACAGCGTTTTCTTTCCGCCCAGCTCATGTACCTTGTGCTCAATTTCTCGGTTTAAGCGCACTAATTCTCTATACTCCTTCGGTCCGGGGCCCCAGATTCCAAAGTTGAGCATGAACTCCGGTCCCTCTGGATCAGCAAAGTCTGCATGTATCCCGTGCGCCGAGTCGGGCGCGTCCCGACGTAGGCGGATTGGACAGAGCCAGACCGGGTAGATGTTAAGTGTTTGGTCTACCCAGCGGTGGAATTCGTCGACGGCTTGGTAGGGCACGCCGACGTCTTGGATTATGTAACTATTGGAGAGGCCGCTTTTGTGCATTGCATGATACATCACGCGGGCGTGCATGTAGGTATCTAGTACGTAGCGCGTGATCCGGTTAAAGGGTGTGAAGAAGTACTTGTAAGCATATCTAGCCACCCAGAACCCGCCACGATCCCATCGGAACAGGTAGTCGACTAGTGGGATGTAGTCGACGACCGGCTTTTTGGCCTTTCTGGTCCTTTTCTGGACATCGAGGTAGAACCATGAGTCCTGGCGTCGTAAATAGCGCCGTGGCTTCGAGCCAGCGGGGATAGCATCGACTAAGCGACCAGAACAGACTGCAGCCGACTTGGACGAAAACGCGATAGCATCGACAAAGTCAGTGGCAGGATTCGCGACCTCCTCTTGTATCTTTGCGCACGCATCCGTGACACTACCCATTGGATAATGCGTCAGCTCGACGTAGTTCTTGGCGTCTCTCAGCTGGACCTCCAAGAGCGTGACGATTCCGAGCGTCCCGAAAGCCGACGCCGCGCCCCAAAATAGATCCGGCTTCTCGGTCTTGGAAGCCTTTGCGCTTTCCCCATTTGGAAGCACAATCTCGATCCAATTGATGGTCGAATCGAACGGTCCGTAGCGGCACGAACTACTCTCGCCGGCGGAGCCGCTGAAACCCCCACCCACGGTGATGCCCGGGAACTCCATGACGACGAGCGGGACCAGCCCATTGCTCACGGTCGCGTTGACGAGTGCGTCCATGTGGACATTGGGCTCAACTAGCGCGGTTTTCTTAACATTGTCAACCTCTAGGATGTGATTGAGCTTGCTGGTGTCCACCGTGTTGTCGCGATTCTTCGCTGCTGTGCGTGTGCTGTTTGTGGAGCCATGGTACACGCGGAAGGGTTGACGTCGCTCGTAGAACGCCCGCAACCTCTCGGAAATGGACGCTACGGCTTCATTGTGAGCTTCCATATTCATGAATGGACGCGACGGAAATGATGTAAACGGGATCGTTTACATGAGCTGATGCCAGAAACTTACCTAAATAACAGTGAGACATTCGGCTTGGCAGACGGCAGCAGCTGGCGCAGGCTGCTACATACCCCTGTTATATATAGTGCACGTATAAGAGCTTGAGCTTCAGGAGGTAACCCCTTGCCTGGCTTAAACTTGAGGATATCCATTTGTTTGATTCAAATCGCAAGGTAATTCCCCATGGGGAATTCTAACCACCCGTTCCATGTCATATAATCACTGATTTCATCTGCCATCCAGGTAGGTATTCTGCTTCGTCCAAAGGAAGGAGTGACAAGTCGGATTCGTTTGGCGGCACCAAATCATTCTGCGAAAGCTCTATAGAATTGCTTGGATCATCGGCAGTCGAATTATTTCGGGGAATGTTACTTATTTCACGAGACTGAGGCATACGCTGATGGATAGTATATGGTGTGTCTCCACTACCGCGAAGGATTACCATGCCATGCTCAGTAGCGTCATTGCCAACCGGCCCTCCATGGAAAGATGGGTCATGGGTCTGTGGCATCGTAGTTTTGTGGCGATGAATCTCGGACCTCGCAAGACGGAATGTCGCAATCTGGTTGAGAGATGATACTTCCATCGGTCCAATCACTTCAGGGTGACCCCGATCATCCCCTGGCTCAGGGGCAGGCAGGGTTGTAAAATTATTCCTTAGTTTTTTAGTTTATTTAATTATTCCTTAGTTAATACATTATTATTCCGGCGATAGCCGGATTAAAATTTTTTTAGTTAATACGAAAATTTTAAAAAGTTACTTTAGTTAATCCGTAGTTAATATTTAATAACTAAAAAAAATAATTTTTAATATATATATT